>QJPP01000415.1:0-213396 GCA_003996215.1 Jaltomata sinuosa
ACACATTTGACGCCTCTAAACTAAGAACAATCGTAAGTTTTCAAGCAACCGTCGTCGTTTTTGATGTTTTATGTTGTGTTTTCAGGAAAGAGAGACAAACATAGAAACGGAAGGAAATACGAGCAAAACGACGTTCTGGATAAGAGTGACGGCCAGAGTGACGGCCAGTCACCAAGGTGACGGTCCATCAGCCTGGCTGTCAACTTGAGGCAGAACCACTGCCTAGTGGTGACGGCCACCGTGATGGTCCGTCAAGCTTGTGACGGTCCGTCAGCCCAGACCGTCAAGTTGAGGCAGTACGCGACGCGGATTCCGAACGTTTTTGGGTTTATTTCCTGGACTCCTAGAAATACCCTATGTTAGGTTTATTTTATGCATTGATTACCAATTCATGACCCAATAGTTTTAGGAGAGTTTTGAGCGAGAATTTGAGAGGAAAACACTACACAATCACGTTTTTCTTCTTGATCATCTTGTTCTTGATCGTTCTTGGGATCTTGGTTTTCTTGTTCTTGGATAATTGAAGCTTGTTTTCATTATATTGTAAGAATCTCTTTTGTTTATTATGAATATGATCTTCTTCTCTTTCCATAAAAGCATGATTAACTAACTTCCCACAACTAGGGTTGTGGAAGCCATGGCTAAAGTAGCGATATAGATTCTGGGTAGCGTCGGGTTCAATATTTATGATTGTCACATTGTTAATCATTCATTCTTCACGTTTTCTAGTGGTTGCAAATATTAGAACATGCCTAGGTTTAATTTGCTTGAGTAAAGAAATTAAAACCGGGAAATTTTATTAACTATGAGGATTCGAGACTACCAACTCTCGTCTTATGATTAATGCTGTAACTAGATTAATCTACTTGAGATTTAGGATTGAAATATAAAATCTCACCTTTTCAAGTTCGAGAGAATTGAAAAGGAAATTCGTCTATTTGGTTGAGAAACGTTTAGATGATACCATTAATTCAATCACATCGTGACACGCATATAAGAAAGAACCCGGTTAAGCTTGAATCGACATTGTTATAACGCCATGGTGAACACTTCCCTAGTTCTCTCTCATATTGATTAAAACTCGTACGTTATTAGTTGCTTTGTTCAAATATTGATTTCACAAACCCCCCCTATTTACCGGAAATTATTGACCACTAGTCAAATAAATCACGAACGACCTAATTTGCACCTTATTCCCTGTGGGATAGACCCCAACCTCTGTTGGGTTCTATATTTGACGACGACCGCTTACGCTTCGTAATTTGAGGTGTAGTTTGGGAGTTATCAAATTTTGGCGCCGTTGCAGGGGAATATGGTTGTTTATTAAGTTTGGTGTGTTTATTTGACTCTTAGTCATATTTCCTGCTTTTATTTTTATTTGTTGTTTTTGTTTTTACAGGGTACATAGTTGTGCATGCCAAGTACCAGAGGCTCGGGTGAACCAATATTACCCTACGACCCCGAGCTAGCATAAACGATAAGGCGAAACATGAATGAGCAACAACAAGAGGCAGCGAGACTCACTGCAACTCAGCAAGCCCAACAACGTTTGAATGCTGGTGGTCTTGAGGTCGACATTGAGTTGAATGATGAGGAGGTCGACTTAGATGGAGTTGGTGCCACGGGCGCTATTGCGTTTCCTCCGCTAGCACCCGGGGCCAAGTTCAACATCACTAGCACAATAATTCAGCTGTTGAATTTGAGAGGAGTGTTCCGTGGTGTTGCTGGTGACGATCCAAACCGGCACCTGATGAATTTTGTAGGAATCTGCAAGTCGTTCGAATTGCCTGGAGTAAGTCAGACAGCGATCAGGCTCAGGTCGTTTCCGTTGTCTCTGTCTGATGAGGCAGCGTTATGGTTGACAGAGCTAACCCCCGACTCTATCACAACCTGGGGAGAGTTGAAAGGAGCTTTCCTAGAAAGGTTCTTTCCTCCCTCTAGGATGATACAGTTGAGGGATGAAATTAGCAACTTCAGACAACAACCTCATGAGGCGTTACATGAGACTTGGTTGCGGTTCAAGAAGAAGCTGACAAAATGCCCGAACCATCAGTTGAACGATAATTTTTTGATGCAGACATTCTACAGGGCACTGAATTCGGCTACCAAGCCGACATTGGATAATGCAGCAGGTGGAGCATTTATGGGTCTCACTTTTGCCGATGCCACAGCTATTTTGGACAGGCTCACCAAAACCAACAGGGCCTGGCATACACGTGATACAGAGGTAGCATCTAGCACTTATGCAGTTGGTATGTCAGCAGAGCAGTGCATAAAGGAGGAAGAGCGGGACCAAGACATGGCCCATCTGAAGACGCAAATGGACCTACTGACAAAGCATTTGTTGTCAGGAGGTATCGAAAAGGTGAAAGCTGTGGGTTCCCAAGGTAGAGAAGCAGGGTTTGAATCTGATGAGGAGGCGAATTATTTGGGTGGTTTCCAGGCCAACGGCCAAGGAAACCAAGGTCGGAACTATCAGAAGGACAACTACTATGAAAAAGCTCTCTACAGAGATCAGGATCAGGGGAACTGGAAGAATAACACTGATAGAGGTGGGTTGTATGTACCACCTGGTAACCGGGAAAGAGCTAACCCCGAGACAGGGACGTCCAAACTAGAGAACATGATGGCTAAGATGCTGCTAAAAGTGGAATCTACCGAATCCGCGGTAAAGGAGATGAGGAATGAATTATCAACAATGATTCAGGTAGTGGATTCACATTCCACCTCGATCAAGCAATTGGAACAGCAAGTGGGTCAAATCTCGGCATCTCTAAATCAAAGGAGGACAGGTACCTTGCCGAGTGACACCGTTCAAAATCCGAGGAAGGATGGGAGCTGTATGGCGATCACTACAAGAAGCGGTAAAACGTTACCGGAAGCACATCCGGTAATTCAGACTCAAGGTGATGTTGCAGATGACAATGTGGCAGAGGATGCTACGCAAGGGCTCACGGATAAAAGCAAGGAAGTTAAAAAGCTTCCAACTATGATGCCTCAGCCACCACCCCCTTTCCCACAGCGCTTGAAGAAGAAAGCGGACGATAGCAAGTTCCTGAACTTCATGACCATGCTAAAGCAGATATCAGTCAACATCCCTCTGGTGGACGCTCTTGAACAAATGCTCGGATATGCCAAGTTCATGAAGGACTTGATTACCAAGAAGAGGTCAGTAAGCTTTGAACTAGAAGATAACCTCCACCACTGCAGTGCTATTTCTTCAAGATCATTAGTGGAAAAGAAGGAAGATCCAGGTGCTTTTACTGTTCCCTGTACTATTGGGAAATTCAACTTTGAAAAAGCCTTATGTGATCTTGGGGTAGGCATCAACTTGATGCCGCTAGCAGTATACAAACAATTGGGTTTGGGAGAGCCCAAACCAATTACCATGAGGGTGCTAATGGCTGACCGTTCAGTAAAGTGACCAGTGGGAATATTGTCTGATGTGCTGGTCAAAGTTGGTAAGTTTATATTCCCGGCCGACTTTGTGATCTTAGACTGCGAAGTGGACTTTGAAGTTCCCATAATCTTGGGACGACCATTGTTAGCTACTGCAAGAGTGTTGGTCGACATGGAAAGAAACGAACTGACGTTCAGATTAAACAATGAATTTGTCAAGTTTGATGCGTGTAAGTTGATGAAGCAACCAAGAGACATGAGAGTGGTCGCGGTTATAGAGGTGGTTGATGAAGCCCCTGCGGAGTTGCATATTGAGGAGAAGGGTCCTGTCGAGACCCTAGCTGTTATGAGAACGAGGTTGTGATTGCAAAAAGGGAAGCATGTAGAGGAATGCGGTGAAAACAAATCAAGGAAGAGAAAACACCGCAAGAAAACCAGCAAAGAAAGAGTAAAGAACTTGCCGCGACTAGCTGCGGAATCGATAAAAGAAAAAGTTGGAGCTCAACGGGATGGGGTAGCTGGCACCTATTCCATCGATTTCGCCTGCTTTGGAGACCCTGGCGGTCTCCAACATCATGCCAGACGCTGAGTCCTATGGGCTTCACATGTATTCCTTTTTCTCACATTATTAGCTGTCACATGTATGCATTGGGGACAATGCATGAGTCTAAGTTGAGGGTGCTGGGATACCTGTGAGTCTTTCACCACCGAGGGTTTTTGTTGCCGTGTTTCTTTTCCCTCCGGTGTGCTATCTAGTAGAACCGGCATGTTTAGGTTGTCGTTTAAAATTTAGTCGTTGTCTAGTGTCTATAGCAAGCATGGCATTTTTTTTTTGAGAAAATTGAACTAAAAGGAGCCCCCTCTGAAAATTGTTGATTTTGTACTTATGTTTGAAACGATTGACTGTCTGGATCCTTGAATGTCATTGTGTGGTTATGATTGGAATAAGTATGCTTAAGCCGAGTTGTTGTTTTGATAGTGGTAGTGGTATGGTTTCTTGGTGCCAAGTGTGTGTGAGCGTATTGTTATAAATTCTTACTCTGTGCATGTATCTAGAACCTGCCCGGTCTATTTTGTTAAGTTTGAAGTTGGTTGCTTAGGAAAGGATCACAGGCCCTTTTTTGTGTGCAGTCCACTTAGCCTATAAGACCGTCCAAATGCAAATAATCCCTTTGATCCCTGTTTGAGCCATAATTGACCCTGTTCTTCCAATAACCTGTCACCATTCCTGTTTAACTTGGAATCCCTGTTTTGGCCCTGGTCCTTCCTTGGACATCGTGCACCTTAACTCAGGCAATCATCCTAAGTTGAGGGTGGCTACTATAGAGGTAAATGATAAGAAAAATAGGATGGATAAGATTTGTTGTGGATAGACTGAAAATTTCGGGTGTGTGTCTAAGAAAAGAAAGATAAAGAAACGAAAAAAAAAAGAGATGAAAAAGAACGAAAAAGAAATAAAAAGAAGTGTCAAAATAAAGAGGCCGCACCTGTAGCTAGAAAGAAGGAAATAAAGAGGTGAATAAGGATGGACAAAGTAAAGTTATGTGGAAATAGTAGGTCGGTGATTCCAAGGAGGGTTTAGTCACTATTCCCCAAACGTATCCTACCTGCACCCGAAGCCTCATTACAAGCCTAAACAAGTCCTGTAGTGATCCTGAGGGGCTTTCTGAAAAACTGAAATAGAATAGTAAGGGCAAGCTTATGGCATCGCATGTGCATCGTTTGAAATCGTTTGTGAGTGTGAGCGCCTTACCAAGTCCCGAATCTTATGTGTGGGACTTCTTTGTGGTGAGGGCACCAAGATTTCTGTCTATTGACTGTTAGGATAGTTGTGCGTGTGTATGCATAATATTCTATCATATCGGAATGACATGTTTGGATCCTTGCAAGTTAACATTTCATACATTTGTGTGCTACTAGGGAGCTTGATTTAAAATTGAATGACCATGAGTTGCTAGAGACACGAGTTTGTTTTCTTAGTTGAGTCGTCTTATTGTTTTCTTTTATGTCATGTTGCTTGAGGACAAGCGAACGTTTAAGTTGAGGGTGTTGATGTGCCGCCATTCTACGGCACATTTGACGCCGCTAAACTAAGAACAATCGTAAGTTTTTAAGCAACCGTCGTCATTTTTGATGTTTTATGTTGTGTTTTCAGGAAAGAGAGACAAACATAGAAACGGAAGGAAATACGAGCAAAACGACGTTCTGGATAAGAGTGACGGCCAGTCACTAAGGTGACGGTCCGTCAGCCTGGCCGTCAACTTGAGGCAGCACCACTGCCTAGTGGTGACGGCCACCGTGATGGTCCGTCAAGCTTGTGACGGTCCGTCAGCCCAGACCGTCAAGTTGAGGCAGTACGCGATGCGGATTCCGAACGTTTTTGGGTTTATTTCCTGGACTCCTATAAATACCCTATGTTAGGTTTATTTTATGCATTCATTACCAATTGATTACCAATACATTACCCAATAGTTTTAGGAGAGTTTTTGAGCAAGAATTTGAGAGAAAAACACTACACAATCACGTTTTTCTTCTTGATCATCTTGTTCTTGATCGTTCTTGGGATCTTGGTTTTCTTGTTCTTGGATAATTGAAGCTTGTTTTCATTATATTGTAAGAATCTCTTTTCTTTATTATGAATATGATCTTCTTCTCTTTCCATAAAAGAATGATTAACTAACTTCCCACAACTAGGATTGTGGGAGCCATGGCTAAAGTAGCGATATAGATTCCGGGTAGCGTCGGGTTCAATATTTATGATTGTCACGTTGTTAATCATTCATTCTTCACGTTTTCTAGTGGTTACAAACATTAGAACATGCCTAGGTTTAATTTGCTTGAGTAAAGAAATTAAAACTAGGAAATTTGATTAACTACGAGGATTCGAGACTACCAACTCTCGTCTTATGATTAATGTTGTAACTAGATTAATCTACTTGATGTTTAGGATTGAAATATAAAAGCTCACCTTTTCAAGTTCGAGAGAATTGAAAGGGAAATTCGTCTATTTGGTTGAGAAACGTTTAGATGATACCATTAATTCAATCACATCGTGACACACATATAAGAAAGAACCCGGTTAAGCTTGAATCGACATTGTTATAACGCCATGGTGAACACTTCCCTAGTTCTCTCTCATATTGATTAAAACTCGTACGTTATTAGTTGCTTTGTTCAAATATTGATTTCACAACCCCCCCCTATTTACCGGAAATTATTGACCACTAGTCAAATAAATCACGAACGACCTAATTTGCACCTTATTCCCTGTGGGATCAACCCCAACCTCTGTTGGGTTCTATATTTGACGACGACCGCTTACGCTTCGTAATTTGAGGTGTAGTTTGGGCGTTATCACCTATAGTTTCTGCATTTCGACAAAAAAAGGAGTCACGAGAAACACAAGATGTTTAGTTTAATGAAAGATTACGACTTTCACGTGTCAACAATTATCACGAAGATGCAATACGTGTCATTTACAGGGCATTTTCATAGCTTTTCGTTAATTTCTAAGCTTTTCAAATAATTTTTTAAATTTAACAAGGGTGATTTAGTAAAACTAAACACAACGTTAGATCCTATAAATCAAGCTTATATGAAAACCCTAACAGTCAGTTCAGATCTATCACTTTCACTATACATTGGTCTCTCCCGCTATTTTTTCTCATCTTTCATCTAACTCATGTTAGCAACTTAGCATGTCGCATGACTTTTTCGCTCATTCCCCTTGTTACCCTACTAAAAAATAAAGAGTATGAATCATTTGTCTTGCCATCTTTGATCTTCCCTTTTTTGACAACCTTCTATGCATTCGTCGAGTATTTAAGGAGTCAATTTGAGATTTGATCTTTGATTTCTTCGATTTATATTTTAAGGCTTGAATCTATTTTGTTTTTGAAAAAGAGCGGCCAAGGCCTCAAAATTTTATTATAATGAAAATTAGCTATGTACATGGCCCAGTTTAAAGAAAATGGAACCGACCTAAATCAAATAAAAAGAACAAAAAAACATATACCAATTAGGAAAGCAACTATACAGACACAAACACTACGATATAGCCGACCTCGACTTCTCAGCCCGATATCGATGTTCACGAGGAGATCTGCTACTAGTCTTCTCCCTAATCCTACATGTCCACTGTCGGAGTTGACTTGAGAGATGAATGCATCTTCTTCAGATCTCAGACAATCTACTCAGAAATCAAAGATAAAAGGTAAGAAAACTCAAAACCTCGATCTTGAGCTTTATTGGAAATGTTTTAAACTTTGTAACAGATCCTTGTGGTGTAGTTACTTTGAGCTTCTATCTCTAAATTTTGGGTAGATTCCATCTCTAGACATCCTAAACTCTCACTAAATTTTATGATATTAAGGCCCCAAATGAAGAACATATATGATTTAGAGGATTCAACGCCAACCATGGACCATTGCAGAGGTATTTTTACCAAATTCTAATCTATTTCTGTAAAGCTTATTCAAATCTAAAGAATTGCTCCCAAATTCTAGTCCATTTCAGTAAATCTTGTTCAAATCGGAATTTAACGCTAACAAGTCTTATATGTAGCACCAAATAAAGGTTAGTTCTCTTTATTCATCTTTGATTTCAATTGAAGCATGTCCATCTGAGTTCTCATCCTTTTTTCAGGTTCTTAAATTCAAGATCCTCCAAAGATCTAATTGAACAATTCTAAGGAATAGCTCCATAAAAGGTAAGTTGATAAGCTAAAGATTAACTAAACAACAACAATGAATAGCTCCATAAGATGTCAGTGTTTTCATATATATATATATATTCATTTTTTAGAATAGTAGTCACACTATTACAGTTCCTTTATTGTTCTCTCTCTCTCTCTCTCTCTCTCTCTCTCTCTCTCTCTCTCTCTCTCTCTCTATATATATATATATATATATATATATCATATATATATATATATATATATATATATACTATATATATATATATATAACTTGTGTTTGTGAGGACATTGTTGAAGGATGTCTATGATTTTATGTGTGTTATTCAGGGGTTCTTTTGCCTTAACAATCAATCATATAATAAAATGAATTTTTCGACTTAGATAAGACTTGCCTCCTTTACCTTCAACATCCAACATTGTATCCATCTCGCCTTAGTTTAAAACTGAAAAATCTCATACTAATCTCCGAACCCAAGGGAAAAATTAATTTAAAAGAACAACCAAGAATCAACTACTTTGGTGGGAGTCTGGTATCACCGTGTCTGTCATAGTATGAGTCGTACACATGTTATATCTTGCTTTAGATATCTGCTACCATCTGTTGTCTATTATGTTTAAGTTACCATATTATTTTGCCATTGTTATTGTTCTTTTTTTGTTATTGTTCTTGTTTCTAAATGCTATTTGCTACTTTCCTTATTAATTTATATGTTTTCTTCTGCCCCTATTTTCTTTTCAAAACTAATTTGATTTTCTGCACCAGAGCAGAGGGTCTTTCGAAAAAATTCTCTCTACCTTCAGGAGGTAGGGGTAAGGTCAAGGTAAACTCTACGCTCTCGAGACTCCATTTGTGCTATTTCACTATGTATGTTGTTATCACTAAGAACAACAACATACATGTAAAACTAGTGCTAAAGTGTCTCTTTCTGTATAGGAATATCAACCGTCTAGACATGATTTTTTTATAAGCAATAAAATTCAAATTCGATTCTGGTAAAGACCATCTAAACTATCAAATCAGCATTCCTTGGAAGGAAGTTGCTGACACATATAGCTTAATAGTGGAAAATAACATACACAATAAAGAAGTTGAGAATTAAATTTTTTTACTGAGTAAATTAAATGTAAATATTATCTTTTCTATATCAAGAGAATTACTTAGCTAAGACCCAGAAAGAAAAAACTATTCATGTTCAACTTGTCATCATCGACATCCCAAAAGCCATAGAACACCAACAAAATTATGGAGTGCACCATAAACAAAAAAGAAATATAAGCAGAAGGTTGTACATAGACTTGAAGGACGATTATATTTAGTTATTCTAACTTTTTCTTTTTATTTTTCACCCGGTGTTTGGTATTCGTATTTGAGGCCCAACTAAATTTGGATTTGCGGCATTCAAAATTCCCACGTCGAGAGTATAACACTCCTTAACAAAGATGACTTTGTATCTAGTTGGACTCGAACCTGATATCTCAAGTTAAGGATGAGTACTTACCACTCCGCCTCAAACCTTGTTGATATTCTCCTATCCGTTGATGCTTATTGTCAACTAAATAGAGTAAAATATAGATCTTAAAAAATATCAAGGTATAGAAATTAAATTTTGTCAAATATAATTAACTAGGCGTATATATATATAACTACCAGAAAGCTTCCTTGCACTTAATCTAGATAAGCTATTCTGATGGAGAAATCAGAACCATTAATATTGCAAACTTACTAAAATTTACCCAAAATATTACAATAGGGAAGAGAATATACACTAACAATTGTTGTAGTTGGATGGATAAGATCCTCCACCCTTAACCAGAAGTCTCGGGTTTGAGTCCCTAGGTAAGAAAAAATCATGTTAAGAGTGCTTTCCCTTAAATGGGCCTTACGCTATTTGGAATAGTCAGGATCCCAATGCAAGTACCACACACTAGGTGGAAACAAAAAAATAAGTAGAGAAGAGAATATACGTGTACATCATAATCCCATGAATGAGTGTGGGTCCTCTCAAAAACTTATTTTTGTGAGGACACTGTTGAAGGATGTCTAAGATTTTATGTGTGTTATTCAGGGATTCTTCTTCTTTAACAGTCAATCATATAATAAAATAAATTTCTCGACTTAGATAAGACTTGCCTCCTTTACCTTCCAACATCCAACATTGTCTCCATCTCACCTCAGTTTAAAACTGACAAATCTCATACTAATTTCCGAACCCAAGGAAAAAATTAATTCAAAAGAACAACCAAGAATCAACCACTTTGGTGGGAGTCTGGTAACACCGTGTCTATCATAGTATGAGTCGTACACATGTTGTGTCTTGCTTTTGATATCTTCTACCATTTGTTGTCTATTATGTTTAAGTTAACATATTATTTTGCCATTGTTATTGGTCTTTTTCTGTTGTTGTTCTTTTTTCTGAATGCTATTTGCTGCTTTCCTTATTAATTTATATGTTTTCTTCCGGCCCCTATTTTCTTTTCAAAACTAATTTGATTTGCTGCACCTGAGCTGAGGGTCTTTCGAAAAAAGTCTCTCTACCTTCAGGAGGTAGGGGTAAGGTCAAGGTAAACTCAACGCTCCCGAGACTCCATTTGTGCGATTTCACTGTGTATGTTGTTATCACCAAGAACAACAACATACATGTAAAACTAGTGCTAAAGTGTCTCTTTCTGTATAGGAATATCAACCGTCTAGATATAGTTTTTTTACAAACAGTAAAATTCAAATTCGATTCTGGTAAAGACCATCTAAACTATCAAATCAGCATTCCTTGGAAGGAAGTTGCTGACACATATAGCTTAATAGTGGAAAATAACATACACAATAAAGAAGTTGAGAATTAAATTTTTTTACTCAGTAAATTAAATGTAAATATTATCTTTTCTATATCAAGAGAATTACTTAGCTAAGACCCAGAAAGAAAAAACTATTCATGTTCAGCTTGTCATCATCGACATCCCAAAAGCCATAGAACGCCAACTAAATTATGGAGTGCACCATAAACAAAAAGAAATATAAGCAGAAGGTTGTACATAGACTTGAAGGACGATTATATTTAGTTATTCTAACTTTTTCTTTTTATTTTTCACCCGGTGTTTGGTATTCGTATTTGGGGCCCAACTAAATTTGGATATGCGGCATTCAAAATTCCCACGTCGAGAGTATAACACTCCTTAACAAAGATGACTTTGTATCTAGTAGGACTCGAACCTGATATCTCAAGTTAAGGATGAGTACTTACCACTCCGCCTCAAACCTTTTTGATATTCTCCTATCCGTTGATGCTTATTGTCAACTAAATAGAGTAAAATATAGATCTTAAAAAATATCAAGGTATAGAAATTAAATTTTGTCAAATATAATTAACTAGGCGTATATATATATAACTACCAGAAAGCTTCCTTGCACTTAAACTAGATAAGCTATTCTGATGGAGAAATCAGAACCATTAATATTGCAAACTTACTAAAATTTACCCAAAATATTACAATAGGGAAGAGAAAATACACTAACAATGGTTGTAGTTGGATGGATAAGATCCTCCACCCTTAACCAGAAGTCTCGGGTTTGAGTCCCTAGGTATGAAAAAATCATGTTAAGAGTGCTTTCCCTTAAATGGGCCTTACGCTATTTGGAATAGTCAGGATCCCAATGCAAGTACCACACACTAGGTGAAAACAAAAAAATAAGTAGACAAGAGAATATACGTGTACATCATAATCCCATGAATGAGTGTGGGTCCTCTCAAAAACTTATTTTTGTGAGGACATTGTTGAAGGATGTCTAAGATTTTATGTGTGTAGGGATTCTTCTTCTTTAACAATCAATCATATAATAAAATAAATTTCTCAACTTAGATAAGACTTGCCTCCTTTACCTTCCAACATCCAACATTGTCTCCATCTCACCTCAGTTTAAAACTGACAAATCTCATACTAATTTCCGAACCCAAGGAAAAAATTAATTCAAAAGAACAACCAATAATCAACCACTTTGGTGGGAGTCTGGTAGCACCGTGTCTATCATAGTATGAGTCGTACACATGTTGTGTCTTGCTTTTGATATCTTCTACCATTTGTTGTCTATTATTTTTAAGTTAACATATTATTTTGCCATTGGTATTGGTCTTTTTCTGTTGTTGTTCTTTTTTCTGAATGCTATTTGCTGCTTTCCTTATTAATTTATATGTTTTCTTCCGTCCCGTATTTTCTTTTCATAACTAATTTGATTTGCTGCACTTGAGCTGAGGGTCTTTCGAAAAAAGTCTCTCTACCTTCAGGAGGTAGGGGTAAGGTAAAGGTAAACTCAACGCTCCCGAGACCCCACTTGTGAGATTTTACTGGGTATGTTATTGTCACTAAGAACAACAACATACATGTAAAACTAGTGCTAAAGTGTCTCTTTCCGTATAGACATATGAACCGTCTAGATATAGTTTTTTTACAAACAGTAAAATTCAAATTCGACTATGGAAAAGACCATCTAAACTATCAAATCAGCATTCCATAGAAGGAAGTTGCTGACATATATAGATTAATAGTGAAAAATAAAATACACAAGAAAGAAGTTGAGACTTTAACTTTTTCTAATCAGTAAATTAACTGTAAATATTATCTTTTCTATATCAAGAGAATTACTTAGCTAAGACCCAGAAAGAAAAAACTATTCATGTTCAGCTTGTCATCATCGGCATCCCAAAAGCCATAGAACGCCAACTAAATTATGGAGTGCACCATAAACAAAAAGAAATATAAGTAGAAGGTTGTACATAGACTTGAAAGACGATTATATTTGGTTATTCTCACTTTTGCTTTTTATTTTTCACCCAGTGTTTGGTATTCCTATTAGGGGCCCAACTAAATTTGGATTCGCGGCATTCAAAATTTCCACGTTGAGAGTAATATGCTCCTTAACAAAGATGACTTTGTATCTAGTAGGACTCGAACCCGACATCTCTAGTTAAGGATGAGTACTTACCACTCCACCTCATACCTTGTTGATATTCTCCTATCCTTTGATGCCTATTGTCAACTAGATAAAGTAAAATATTTATCTTAAAAAAATATCAAAGTATAGAGATTAAACTTTGTCAAGTATAATTAACTATAGGCATATATATATAACTACCTGAAAGCTTCCTTACACTTAAACTAGATAAGTTGTTCTGATGGAGAAATCAGAACCATTAATATTGCAAACTTACTAAAACTTACCCAAAATATTACAATAGGGAAGAGAATATACACTAACAATGGTTGGATTTGGATGCATAAGATCCTCCACCCTTAACTAGAGGTCTTGGGTCCGTGTCCCTAGGTATGAAAAAAATCATGTTAGGAGTGTTATTCCTTAAATGGGCCTTACGCTATTTGGAATAATCAGGATCCCAACGCAGGTACCACACACTAGGTGGAAACAAAAAAATATGTAGAGAAGGGAATATACGTGTACATCATAATCCCATGAATGAGTGTGGGTCCTCTCAAAAATGTCGAGTGCCTCTTAAAGTTCAAGAATTTGTTGCAAGGGTCGAGGCTAATCCCCATGCCCATTACTCCATCATCAAGAATATATATAATTATGTTCTCGCTCTCTATTAACTTAAGTATATGAGAACATTGTTGAAGGATGTCTAATTATGTGTGTTAATCAGGGGTTCTCCTTCTTTAACTATCAATCATATCATAAAATGAATTTCTCGCCTTAGATATGACTCGGCTCCTTTACCTTCCAACATCCAACATTGTCTCCATCTCGCCTCAGTTTAAAACTGACAAATCTCATACTGATCTCTGAACCCAAGGAAAAAATTAATTTAAAAGAACAACAACTTTTGGGATTTCTCTGGATATGTTGTTGTAACCAAGAACAACAACGTACGTGTAAAATTAGTACTAAAGTGTCTCTTTTCGTACAGACATACCAACCATCTTGACATAAATTTTTGATAAACAATAAAATTCAAATTCGACTTTGGAAAAGACCGTCTCGGCTATCAAATTAGTAATCCTTGGAAGGAAGTTGTTGACACATACAGATAAATAGTGGAAAATAAAACACACAATAAAGAAGTTGAGAATTAAACTTTTTTTAATCAGTAAATTAAAAATAAGTATTTTCTCTTCTATGTCAAGAGAATTACTTAGATGAGACCCAGAAAAAACTAACTATTCATGTTCAACTTATCATCATCGGCATCCTAAAAGCCATACAACGCAACTAAATGATGGAGCGCGCCATACGTTGACACCCAATTTTGACCCTCCTTTCTTCCAATTTATTTCGTTGAGCTTCTAAATTATTAATAAATTAAATACGTTATTTTTACCATTATTTATCATTATTATTTCAACTTATTTTTAAAAAAAATCACTTACTATCTTTGGCAAAAGGCATTACACGTATTTTCTTCAATTAAATAAAGAATTTCTTTAATTCTATCTTTTATGAATATTATCGCATAATTCTTACGATGTTAATTTTTATCTAAATATTATTAATTATCTTTTGATATTAAGTAATTTATTTACTTAAGTATGTATTAACATATATTTTGTCATTAAGAGTGTCTTTAATTTCAATTTGGAAGCCCAAAAAAATGTAAGGAAGAAAGTATTCTAATCAACCCAATTCTTACAACTTTTGATCCATAAATCTGCCAACTTTGGCCCAAAACTAAGCCCAAATCTACAGCCCAACTTTTCACTCCCTCTCTTCCATGTCATCGACATGTGGAAGCCACCTCCGCGCAACATAAGGTGCCAATGGTTGCAACGTCAATTTCGAACAGGTTTTGTGACTCAATTTTGAAAAAATCCCGCCCAAATGCAAAGCCTAGAAGCTTAAATTTCTTCTATAAATACTTGCTCTTTCAGCCGTTTGGAGGGAGTTTTGTTTTGCTTGCTGAAATCTCTCCCCTAAAACTACTGCTTTAGTCTTTTATATTGTTTTATTCTTCCAAAACAAAGCCTTTCGTTCGCTTTTGGTCTCTGCCAAGGCTTCGAGTCTAGACGTTTGTTAATCTTGTTGTTTGTTCGAGGTAGCGAATAGATCTGAGACCTGCGCCTCACGTTCACTGCCCCAAAAAAGGTCAGTGTTTGCCTTCTCTGATCTCCATTTTATGCAACTTCGATCATGTTAGCACTTTGAATGATTTATGCTTATTTAAATCTGTTCTTTCTATGTTATCTGCATTAAAATTAATATGTGAGAGTCAAGTGTTTGTCAAAATGACTATGTGAATACTGAATACTATGTTTTGTCTACTGATTAGATACTAGTTTCGTAAGTTGCACTGTCATTGTGGCTAAATATTCGAGAATTCTTTTACTCTGGTTGTTTTTTCAGTCAGTTTTGTTTTGGTTCTAAATGATACCTATAATAATCTGTATAAATCACGCTTTAGCTCATAGTAGTATCTAAATAGTTCTGGACGTTAGCTCAATCATGTTTATAATTTAAAAGCATGTTTTTAAACTCTATTTTTCAGTACGTCATTCAAGTTTTCTATTTTTAGTCCTTTGTCTAATAATCATGTTTATCCCTTAGGCATCATGCTTGCAAGACTTTGAAAACAATTTATCTGCTTTAGTTTTTTAAAAAAAGCACAATGTTAATATGCACCAATACTTTCTTTTCTTTTCTTTTTTAAAATATGAGTGTTTTACATTTACCAAACTAAAGTAACAATTTAAGAAGCACGAACCCCCCCTGTTTGCTTGATTTTCTCTTTAACTCCTAAGGGATGCTTTGAAGTATAGTTTCATTTGATTTAAGAGTTATTTACATTTAGTTGTTACCATTTTTTTAGTTTTTGGACTTTTATCTCAAGTTTGAGATTATTTGTTGAATTTCTTTCTTAACACTAGACTAATTTTATTTAATTACGCGAGATCGTTAATCTAGTTAATTAATAGTGTCTTTGTTTTATTATTTGATTCCGTCAATAAAAGAATTAGGCCTAGAATACTTGAACCTTAGAAAGGGTAGTTTGCTATATATCATATTATATTATACTAAAAGTGGGAAGCCCCAAAGTTAAAAGTTAGATTATCATTTTACCCCTATACTAAATCAAAATCATCATCTATACTATATTAAAAGTGTGAAGCACCTTATAATGTGATTTGAACTTTTTGCCCTTCATTAAAAAAAATTCCTCTAAACAAAATCGTCTTTTTACCTTTTTCCCTATAATTATTATATTATTATTTTTATAATATTAAATATTAACTATAATAAATATAAAAAATAAATGGGAAGAAGTTTTAAAACGTGTAAAGTCATAAATAGAGAAGGAGTTTTATTAGGTGTAAGTCGGCTGAATTTTGGGAAGGTTGGCTCCTATAAATACTTATAAATATTAAATACTAATAATTTTATAATAAAAAATTAGGGTTAACAAGGGAGGGGGGTTTTGGAGGGTTTTGTTTGTCCGAAGAGTAATTAAAAAACCTTCTCCTTGGTTGGTGTTGTACGAATTTTTTGTAGGAGTAAGCCTAATAACTCCATCACGTAAAGTAAGATTAATATGTTCTTTTTCTTTTGTTATTTCTAATAATTATTTCATACTCCATTTTATAATTTTGTTGAATTTTACATTGTTAAATATGTCATAATCTTGATAAAGGAAGATTCATGTGGAGCATGTTATTGAGACTTCGTGTTGATTACGAGTAGATTTGAAGGTATATTTTTTTTTACTTTTATTTATCATTCATATTGATACTATTTATGTTGTTAAGGTGTTTACAACCCGTAGAACTTTCTGATGGTACTCTACATGTTTGACGTGTGAAAATTATATAAGATTATTTGAATTGGGTTAATGTTATATCAATTAACTTGACCGATTTTTTTCTTTTATATGGTAAGAAAAAAATATAAAAGTCCTATTTTATTTTTAGTGTTTGTTGTTAAATATGATACACGTTTTGCTCACGCGCAAAGCGCGTACACTAAACTAGTATCTATATAATATTAAAAGTGTGAAGCACCTTATAATGTGATTTGAACTTTTTGCCCTTCATTAAAAGACATCGCAATAGACAAAATCGTCATTTACTATTTTTCTTAAATTATTATTTATGTTATTTTAATTATTATCATTATTTAAATTTATGTTAATATAATTATTATTAATATTTTGGTAACTAATTTGTGTATTGTTTAAAAACCGTGCAATTACTTTTAACCTAGATGTCTACTCTCTCTTTTTTTTGTACGTTTTCTGTAGCTTTTAGGATTAGGAGACCTTTAATCCATTAATTAATATTAGTTAGTAGTCTCTCTTTATTTAGATTTGGATCAATCTTTTAAAATTGTCGCTGGAAAAAAAATAGGTTTACGTTTAGGTTTAGAAGTCTTTTACCAATTCAAATCTTTGATAGTATCCATGATTGAAGAGATAAATTTGCTTGTGATTTGAGGTAAGTTTTCTAAATTTTTAGTATGTTCTTTTTGGTATGTTCTTAAAATTTACAATAATAAATAATCGTGTATTCTTGATAGATAATTGTTAATTGAGAAGTTTTCTTTGTGATTTTTGTTTATAATGTCTCATATACAATTAATTGTTAGAAATTGGCTTATTTATAATTTTGTGTAGATTATTTGAATCGTTGTATTCCGTCACAATAAATTGGAGGTCAGTTTCTAAAATTTTAGTATGTTCTTGAAGTTTACAATAATAACTAATCGTGTATTCTTGACAGAAAATTGCTAATTGAGAAGTTTTCTTTGTGATTTTTATTTATAATGTCTCATATACAATTAATAGTTAAAAAATGACTTATTTATAATTTTGTGTAGATTATTTGAATCGTTGTATTCCGTCACAATAAATTGGAGGTAAGTTTCTAAAATTTTAGTATGTTCTTGAAGTTTACAATAATAACTAATCGTGTATTCTTGACAGACAATTGCTAATTGAGAAGTTTTTTTTTGTGATTTTTGTTTATAATGTCTCATATACAATTAATAATTAAAAATTAACTTATTTACAATTTTGTACAAATTATTTGGATCGTCGTATTCTTCTAAAATTTTAGTATGTTCTTGAAATTTACAATAATAAATAATCGTGTATTCTTGATAGACAATTGCTAATTGAGAAATTTTCTTTGTGATTTTTGCTTATAGTGTCTCATATACAATTAATCGTTAAAAATTGACTTGTTTACAATTTTGTACATATTATTTGGATTTATTGTATTCCGTCACAAGAGATTGGAGGTATGTTTTCTATAATTTTAGTATGTTCTTGAAGTTTACAACAACAAATAATCATGAATTCTTAATAGACAATTGTTAATTGAAAAGTTTTCTTTGTGCTTTTCTATAATAGACAAAATTTTCTGCATTAAATACTTTTTATTTGAATTAGGTAAGAAATTCTAATTTCTAACTTTATAATTAATTAAAAAGTTACCTTATTTGTGTTTTAAGTTTTTTTGTTCAAATTTTATTAGAAAATACCTTATTTTGAATGGTAAAATCTTATATTAGAACTTAATAACCCAATTGAGAAGAGTACTCACATTTTTTTTAAAAAGATTTGTACTTAATAATATAACGAACACGTAATAATTTATTTTTTTGGGTAAATTACATAAAACACACATCTTTTGGAGCTAATTACTATTTTTTCCACCTCACTTCGCTCGGATACATCGCCTCACCTCTGGATAATTACCTTTGATACATCGGGTGGGATGTATCCGAGGTGAGGCGATGTATCACGCCTTGGACGATGTATCCGAGTGTTTACATGTGGTATATTAAGTAATTAAAATAAAGTAGTGGGAGAGTTAGTAAATATGGTAAGGAGGTATGTCTCTTTAAGTAGTTTAACCTTATTGTTTTCATACCATTTTTTTAATTAACGTGATAGACACGTGCAAAGCACGTACACTAAACTAGTTATACTAAAAGTGAAAAGCCCAAAGTTAAAAGTTAGATTACCATTTTACCCCTATACTAAATCAAAATATTATAAAATATCTAATTAATTAAATATTTAATAATAATATATTTTTTTTACTTTTTTGGCCTTTCTCACATCGTTTAATTCATTTGTAAAAAAAAAAAAAACTGAAATGTTTTAGACATTAGCGTTGCCATTTTTTTTCCGGCCGTTTGAGCATTTACTTACCTATTAAATAAACTGAAATGTTTTAGACATTAGCGTTGCCATTTTTCTTCCGGTTTGAGCATTTACTTACCTATTAAATTGTTAGTATTTACTTGCCTTAAACTTTCATAACTTATAAAAACTTAAAAGTCACACTTTTAACCTTCTTAATTATGTTAAATATGCTACCGTAGAAGTTTCAGGATAATGAAGAGTTTCATAATAGGTCAATTTTTTTGCCTTTCTATTGTGTTCTTTTTTATTTCTTACAAATATTTAATTCTTTATTGCTTTAATAAAGCAAGAAAATTAAGAGTTGTAATGGTCATTAATGAAGGATGACCACATGTAGGTTTATAAATAGTATTTGTATGTGCATTTTTTGGTATCATTTCATTTTTGTACGTTCAAGATGGTCTTGCCATAAGTTCCCTCTTTTAAATTTCTTTCTTTGATCATTCTCATAATTACTTTATGTTTCAATTTTAGTAATTGTTGCTATTATCTTGATTTTCAACTGAATTTTAGATTGGAATATCAATTTTAAAGGTGTTGTTGCAAATTACAAGGCCAACAACAACAACGATGGTAACAAATATATATACTAGGTACAAGAGGTGAATTGTAATCTAATTCATGATTTACGTGAATTCATGAGTTTTCTGTAAATTTAGATATTTTTATGTACATATTTTTAAAAATGATTTAATATACTTGATTCATGTTTTAGTTTGACTCGATGAAGAAGACTCTCTTGAATTTTGATTGGTTATGGGAGAAAAGGTGTCGACAAGAAAAGTTATGTACTGATTTTGTATTTTTTTCAATATATATTGCTATGATCAAAGTCTTAAGAAGGATGTGTATGTTGCATATTTGCTTCTTTGTTTTTTTTTTGTTTTTGTTTTTTCTCTCTATTCGACTTTTTAAATTTAATTTTTTATAAATTTATGATTATCGTAAGTGTGTATTTTTATTTGGGCTCAAATTAGTCATTGTAACTTTATTGAAAATTTGCTAACTAGTGACCAAAATTCAACATTTGCAATTGGTTGCTTAAAATGAATTAATTTTGAATATTAAAATACGCCCCTCATTTGGTGTTTCTTGTCAGACTTTTAAAGATTTATTTGTAATTATTATATTTTTTTACTCATTACATGTCTGTTTTTTGTATACAATTTTAGTCATTCTAATGGATTTATAAAAATTTACATGGGATACACGTGCAATGCATCTGCCCAAAAATTAGTTATTATAAAAGTGGGAAGCTCACAACTTCAAAGTTGAATTATCATTTTGCCTCTACACTAAATTATAATTTAATTAAATAGTATAATTTTGCCCCCACAAGTAAAAAAAACTTCAATTAAATTATATTAAAACGTAAATAACTTTAATATGAAATTAATACCAAATTCACTTCTAACCAAAACACTTTTGGATAAGTGCAGTAATTAAGAATCATTATTGCTTACATTGCGTTTGTTAAAGTAATTGTCATTAAAGGCGAAAAGTTATTATGATAATTAAGCTAATTATAGTTACTTATTAAGAGTAAAAATGATAGAACTTGAAGAGCAATTAACTAATTAAATGTAGGCTAATTTAATTAATATTTATGAAAGGGAAATTCAAAGAACATTAATCATGAAATAACTATATAAAGGTAAGAAACGGTTTTCATTTTCCTCAAAAATACTTGCAGTTTAGATTTTAATCTTTTATTTTTATTTTCTTCATTTTTTCCACCATTTTTTTTTGCAGGAAATAAAAAAATTGAGAGATAGAGAAATATGTAGAGTTAATAAATGATGAATGTTGAAATCAAAATAATGGCTAAATTCAACTCTCATCACCTTCAAACTTCACGAATGATAAAGACCACCATTTTCATTTATGGCGCTAGCTAAAATTCGTGAACTTATGTAAGAGAGATAGTTGGTTTCTCTTAAAGATTGAGTTTAGGATTGCCATTTATCAATTTGTTCCTTTTTTCTATTTTTTTAAGAAAAATATATCAAAAGCTGGGCCACAAATTTATAAATATCAATTTGTTCTTCATACTGTATTATAATTACATTTTTTAAATCAAAAGACACCAAATTTAATAAATTTAATAAGTATTATGAGACCCTAGATAGGAAGGTGTGGAGGACGCAGATTAGGGTAGAAGAGTAGTAGGTAGAAGTGTGTGTAGGCTAGTAGGTAGGAGTGTGTTTTTTTTTTCTTTCTTTTTTTTCTTTTCCTTATTGTCCCGACTAGTAATCGTAGTGTTACGCTTACAGTTTCTTGTTCTTGGATTCCTCGTGGTAGTATTTTGTGACAGTGCTCTGTTTCTGTCTGTTGTTTGTTACTACATATTACTCCCTATCGTCTCTTGTAGTTTTATCTTGTATTTTTATCCTGTATCATTGTTACGTCCTTTTTAGCCTATTTTTAGACTGTTTTGTCTTGAGCAGGGGGTCTATCAGAAACAGCCTCTCTACCTCACCTCTGAGGTAGTGGTATGGACTGCGTACACTCTACCCTCCCCAGACCCCACGCTGTGGGAATACACTGGGTATGTTGTTGTTGTTGTTGTTAATAAGTATTATGATCAAAAGTAGTGTTATTAATCTTTTTTATATGTTATAAGTTTAATATTTTAGAATATGTATAACATTTAAGTAATAAATTTTGTTGCTATATATTAAGTAAGGGTGGATGCTAAGTATACACGTGCGAGGCACGTGCCCAGAACTAGTATAATAAAAGAAGCATGTAGCTAGCTCCTCTCTTTCGTATATATACATACATGGCAACTAACCAAATACTTTGCCTCGATTTTTCAAATTTGTCTCCTTAAGAGTAGAGTTAAAATGCAGATATGTTTAGTATAAAAAATACAACTTTTAGTAAGTTTTGAAGTGCAGATTATATGTACAAAAAATGCAGCTTTTCTAGTGCTAAAAACACAGATTTTAGTGTAAAAAATCTATAGTTTCCCAAGAGTTTTAAAGCCCAATTTTTGAAGGCAAAATATACTTGTTTAAGGGCTTAAAAAGTGCTGATTTTTGAGCTAAAAAAATACAGCTGTTTAAGAGCTTTAAACGCAGTTTTTTGAGGTCAAAACGCGCTCCCTTTATGATCTTTAAGGCGTAGATTTTGTATAAAAAGATGCAGATTTTTTAAGGAAAAAAAAGCACTTGTCAAGAACATGAAAGTGCTTTATCTTTTGAGTAAAATATAGCTATTCGAAAGGATCAAAACATACTTTCGTGAAAGGTAAAACTGATATTTTTTTTTACATTGTTGTAATTTTTCCTTATCTACTTTGAAAACACTTTTATTAATAATAAGATTTTAAATATCCTTGAAGTCTTTATTTTATCAAGCCTAAGCCTATAATTTTTAATCCAGGAGACGGTGTTCCCTAGTAAGCTATTCTTTATAACCAAATAGTTAAGTTGCATATCCTTTTATTGCTGAACCTATATTTTTGGGGGTTAACTCATTCGATACTTAACCATGATTTATTTTTCTGATTTGGACACCCTTTATTTTTCTACAAATTATCAATTTTACTAGTAATTTTTATGTTTTCCATTTATAACCTTAATAATATTTGTAAGTTATTTTCTTCAATATATAACATGTTATATTTATATTTTAGACCCTTATTTGATTAACCTAAATTTGGTCGGTTAACCGTATATAGCGTATCTTAAAGGATGCTTAAACCCTTCTCTTTAGGATAACTAGAACCCTTACCTAGAATCACGTAAAGGTTAAGTAGGCCATTAATTAGAGTTAATTTAGCATAACTTTAGTTAATAAGCTAGGTGTCCTAATTCACCTTTTAAATAATTAGGTGGCAACTCTTTAAGTTAATAATTGAAGAATCACCAATATGTTGTACTTCGCTTTGACCCGGTTAAAATGGGGTATAACAGCTTGGCGACTCTGCTGGAGATTTTAGGTTCTAAACCATAACAAACTTAGATAAATAATCAAGACGGTATATTTGTTTGTTTTTCCTTAGTTGCTTTATGTGTTATTTGTCATGTTTATGTGATATACTGTTTATTTCTTATTGCTTTATATAAATTGTCTATATGTTACTGCTTTATATAAACTGTCATTCCGTTCATATTTCCTCCACTTATGAAAACTTGACACTTTCACACACATTGTACACGCGAGTTGTGTCCTTTCACTTCTTCAAAATTCTTTCAAACACCTTATATTTAGAGAGTCGGTGCATACGTGGGGTGAGCGGATAGTTTTACTACCGTGTGACCACGTACCTTCTCACATAGGGAAATCTGAAGTCCGAGTCTATCCAACTCTTAGTTCACCCAGGATAGAGCTAAGCCAACACCTATTTTAGGTACATGCATAATGAAAACTTAGGAGGCTTAATATACTTGGTATATTAAGTTCATTATTCAATCTCGCCCAAATGTCTAAGTGGGTTCACAACCCCGAGTGACGCTTATCATTTATATGTGCATTATTTGAAAAATGATTGTGCCTAAATATGGACCGTTTGCTCTAAATTAATTATTATATTTTTGACATATAATAAAGCTTAAAGTTATTTTTATTATTATTTATTTTGAGGATAAGATTTGTTTAATTAATTAAAAGAGCTAAGGAATGACATATTGTGGCACATTTATTTTTTAAATAGGCATTAGGCCTACCTCTGGCATAAAGAGGCACCTGTATATTAGGACGCATTATTTAATATACTTGTGCGAATCGTCTGCTCGCTTACTTGTTACGTGCCTTATATGAATTTATTTGCTACATGATTTCATTTGATATTTACTAACATTATCTTTGTTTTTCTTTATTTAAAGAATAGTGATTTGCATTTATTTTTCTCTTTATTTAATTGCCTATTGCATTTTTTACATGTTCACAATTATTATTGATTATAACCTTTCCGCGTTTACGCACGTTAACGATTCTAGAGCACCCTTTAGGATCATTATTTTTGGACTCGCTCAAACTCTTAAGAGTTTTCAATTACGGTTTTCTTTCATTTCATGTATAATCTTCTATAAAAGTTCACATTCTTCCTTTGCGTCTTTAACAAGTTATTGCGTTAGTTATTTCAAAAAATCCTACTCCCTCATTCCGCTCATCTATAAGACTCGTGTCAAAATTCAAAGTTTCTAGATTTTACTTTCTCAAGCTTTTCCCAAGTTTCTTCTTTATGGGTGTAATCTTCTGTTTCTAATGACAAAACATTTGTCCCGTTAGTTTCATGTTTCGTAGAATCTATTTAGCGCTCGATCTACGTCATGGAGCTTCTACCTATGCTCTCAAATTCTTCCATTTTTCATTAACTTTCATGCCGTTTGTGGCTTCTTAAATTGGTAGATGTCCAAATTTACTTGTGCAGTCCACCAAAAAGCACTCGTCGATATTTGTTCGATCTTCTCCATATAATTTTTTTTGAGAGACTATCCAAATTTGATACTTCTTTAGAATTTATCACTCACTCAAAGTGCTTGTGTCATTTCTATTTTTGAGCTATTAAAATTAATCTTTTTCGCACCCTTTATTTTAATTTTTGGCATGAAAGACGAGGGCATCTCATAGGTCTCCAATTGATTGACATTATTCTCGTCCTCGATAATTTTTCAACCCGCCAACTCAGAGTCATTTTCAACCATTCAATTTTTCAAGTTCAATCCTCATGCGTTTAGTTTCTTTTTCAATTATCTTAATCTCGCACTCGTCATCAAATTCGTCTTTAATCCTTTGGCTTCTTCTTAAGCATCACATTTCTAAATAATCTACTCTTAGCCTTTTGTATGCCTATTTTGCGCTTACCGAGTGTTCCCTTTTCCTTTCAAAGGTTGACTTAAGTTGAACATCAAAGATTCAAGAACGATATGGCCGATCAAATCACTATGATTGACCTAGTCGAAGATGAATTTGAATGCGGAGAACTAGAGTCATACCAAGACAAAGTTGCTAAGCTTGAGACAAAGGTATCACAAATGGAACAAGAAATTGACAGCATGAAAGAAGTAATAGTCGACCTTAAGAACTCATTCACTGACAAGTCGGAGGGATACCCACCCATTCGTGCTGTCACACCTCCCACCTTTGATCCTAATGCCCAACTTTTCTCTAAGGTGCACCCATTCTTGCCAAAAGAGACATGCAATAACTTGGCAGAGACAAGTTAGAACAGAGAAATGGTGGAAAATATTTTAATGTTGAGACTAATTAAGTTTCTTTCACAAATGAGCTTTCTTCATAATTTCAGACAAATTTTGAGAATCCTCATAATCTCATTCCAATATATGACGGGGTAGGTAATCCCCTAGACCACCTGAAAGCATATCTTGATTGGTTGACAAGCATTGGACGAGATAATGAACTTAAGATGAGGCTTTTTGTTAGGATGCTTATAGGGCCAACTTTGATATGGTATGCCAAGCAAGATACATGGAAATGGTCTTCTTGGAGCGATCTGGTCAAAGATTTTGTTGAGCAATATTGGTCTCCTCATAATGCATCAAGATGAGTTTGGTCAGCTAAAAGAAAATCTACAGGATCTCTTAAGGGTCCAAAAGGAAAAGAAACTGTTGGACCAAGGCTTATTGCACCAAGTCACAATCAAGCAACTTATCCGCAATTTATCAGTCAAATTTCTCCTCACAATCAGGCAACCATTGGACCAAGGTTTATTGCACCAAATTTACCTTCTCATACAGTTTTTGCAAGCACTCAGGATATAGCCGGATGGAACAACAATAATGGTTTCATTGAGGAAGACTATTAGCGTACGGTGGAACTTTTGTTCTTAAATATAAAACATATGTGGCCTTTAGGAAGCATTTAATGGAATAATTAGTTTTTGGGTAGCCCCTCCTGGGATCCTTTATGTACTTTTGCAAGCTTAAATGATCAATCTTTGTATGTTTTGTTATTATAATCTCATTTTATGTAAGGAGAACCACACTTGACCTTATTTCCTTAGTGGATACGTAGGCAGCCCACATAGGGACTCGGTCATATTGGGGTAGAATCTTCAATATTCCTTTTGCATATAATTGGAACTACGTTTGACCTGATTTCCTGTCGGACACAGGATACGTAGGCAGCTTATATAAAGCTCGGTCTCTTTGTTAAAATTTTTAGTTTTTCCTAGAGGAGATTGATATTCTGGCAGAATTTTGAGCGTACAGTCATGGCATCATCATCAAAGTGTCTTTAAGACTGGGGCAATTTTTGGCATTCGCCAGAGTTCACAATAGATGAAGATCAAGTCGAAAAAGCTTTGTTGTTCGACATAAGTCAGCCTTCTTCGAATTGCGCATTCTATTCCAAATTAGTTTGCTTTTATTTTGTTAAAAAACTCGAGCGTTAGAGCCTAATAAATGCTTTCCATTCACTCGTTCCGCGACTTAAGTCATCTTTCTATCTTAGAGTTTCTACTTAAGCAAATCACAGACTTATCTATTTTATCAATCAAAAATTTATTATTTTTGTGTATTTACTTCCTATTTTCATGCGCTAACTTTTTATTTTTTAAGCAGTTTTATATTTTCTTTAGAGGTTGCCTAGCATTGAACATTGTTTTGGCCGTGAATCTGCATCGAGGACAAACTACATTGGCAGACCTATTTGAAGCATTCAACATTGGTATTAAATTGGTGCAAGCGCAGAATGATGATAGTAGAAGAATGTGGTTCGAAGAAATGTGTTGATTAATCTGCCAAATACCTTCAGCCTTCTTCCTACCCAAACTTCCAGCTCAACTCAAAACATCTGCTTCACAATTTCTCCACATCCAACTCCTTCCTATACAATCTCTCCGCAAATGTCATCAGTATACGCTAAAGTCAAAAGTTTTCAATTTACCATGATGCCAAATATTCATCCTCCCACAATTATGCTTCCTTCCGAGGAAAATAAGCATCCTCCCACAATTATGCTTCCTTCCGAGGAAAATAAGCATGATCAGCTAGCAGTATATCACTATGCTAGAAGTGAAAAGAAGATCCGGACACTTTGCCATGAAAATTTTGAAAAAGAACTCCACAATCTGAGAAAAGCATTTGATGAAGAGTTGCACTCAAGAAATTACCAAAGTTTAAAGTATGAAGATTTGTGTGTGCACCCAAATGTTGAGCTTCCTCCAGGTTACAAGCTACCAAAGTTTAACACTTTTAGCGGGAAAGGAGATCCCATCGCTCACTTAAAGGACTACTGCAGCAAATTAATTGGAATTGGACATGATGAAGCCATACGAATGAGACTTTTCATTCAAAGTTTATTAGGATTGGCACTCTCTTGGTACACTAAGCAAGACTTTAGCAAATGGTATACGTGGGAAGATATGGCGCGCGACTTTGTAAATTGCTTCCGCGTTGTCTTATCTTTATATTCTGCTTCCGCTTACTTTCTGCTTATTGTGCGTATTGGTTTGGTAGTAGCCCATTACTAACCATTCCGGGATACGGGAATTGGTTCGCCTACTGGGGGGTTGTAGGTGCCATCATGACCTGAGAAATCGGGTCGTGACAAAATGATACCTATAATAATCCGTATAGATCACGCTTTAGCTCATAGTAGTATCTAAATAGTTCTGGACGTTAGCTCAATCATGTTTATAATTTAAAAGCATGTTTTTAAACTCTATTTTTCAGTACGTCATTCAAGTTTTCTATTTTTAGTCCTTTGTCTAATAATCATGTTTATCCCTTAGGCATCATGCTTGCAAGACCTTGAAAACAATTTATCTGCTTTAGTTTAAAAAAAGAAGCACAATGTTAATATGCACCAGTACTTTCTTTTCTTTTCTTTTTTAAAATATGAGTGTTTTACATTTACCAAACTAAAGTAACAATTTAAGAAGCACGAACCCCCCTGTTTGCTTGATTTTCTCTTTAACTCCTAAGGGATGCTTTGGAGTATAGTTTCATTTGATTTAAGAGTTATTTACATTTAGTTGTTACCATTTTTTTAGTTTCTGGACTTTTATCTCAAGTTTGAGATTATTTGTTGAATTTCTTTCTTAACACTAGACTACTTTTATTTAATTATGCGAGATCGTTAATCTAGTTAATTAATAGTGTCTTTATTTTATTATTTGATTCCGTCAATAAAAGAATTAGTCCTAAAATACTTGAACCTTAGAAAGGGTAGTTTGCTATATATATATATATAATAAAAGAAGCATGTAGCTAGCTCCTCTCTTTCGTATATATACATACATGGCAACTAACCAAATACTTTGCCTCAGTTTTTCAAATTTATCTCCTTAATAGTAGAGTTAAAATGCAGATATGTTTAGTGTAAAAAATACAACTTTTAGTAAGTTTTGAAGTGCAGATTTTATGTACAAAAAATGCAGCTTTTCTAGTGCTAAAAATGCCGATTTTAGTGTAAAAAATCTACAGTTTCCCAAGAGTTTTAAAGCCCAATTTTTGAAGGCAAAATATTCTTGTTTAAGGGCTTAAAAAGTGCAGATTTTTGAGCTAAAAAAACACAGTTGTTTAAGATCTTTAAACGCAGATTTTTGAGGTCAAAACGCGCTTTCTTTGTGATCTTTAAGGCGTAGATTTTGCATAAAAAGATGCAGATTTTTTAAGGAAAAAAAAAAGCTCTTGTCAAGAACATGAAAGTGCTTTTTCTTTTGAGTAAAATATAGCTATTCGAAAGGATCAAAACATACTTTTGTGAAAGGTAAAACTGATGTTTTTTTTACATTGTTGTAATTTTTCCTTTTTATCTACTTCGAAAACTCTTTTATTAATAATAATATTTTAGATATCCTTGAAGTCTTTATTTTATCAAGTCTAAGCCTATAATTTTTAATCCAGGAGAAGATTTTCCCTAGTAAGCTATTCTTTATAACCAAATAGTTAAGTTGCATATCCTTTTATTGTTGAACCTATATTTTTGGGGGTTAACTCATTCAATACTTAACCATGATTTATTTTTCTGATTTGGACACCCTTTATTTTTACGTTTATTTCATAACTAATTATTTTCTTCTACAAATTATCAATTTTACTAGTAATTTTTATGTTTTCCATTTATAAACTTAATAATATTTGTAAGTTATTTTCTTCAATATATAAAATGTTATATTTATATTTTAGACCCTTATTTGATTAACCTAAGTTTGGTCGGTTAATCGTATTTAGCGGATCTTAAAGGATCCTTAAACCCTTCCCTTTAGGATAACTAGAACCCTTACCTAGAATCACACAAAGTTTAAGCAGGCCATTAATTAGAGTTAATTTAGCATAACTTTAGTTAATAAGCTAGGTGTCCTAATTCACCTTTTAAATAATTAGGTGGCAACTCTTTAAGTTAATAATTGAAGAATCACCAATATGTTGTACTTCGCTTTGACCTGGTTAAAATGGAGTATAACACCATAAACGAAAAGAAATACAAGTAGAAGGTTGTACATAGACTTTAAGGACCATTATATTTAGTTATTCTCCTTTTTACTTTTTTTGTTTTTTTATCTGGTGTTTGATATTCGTATTTGGAGCCCAACTTTATTAGGATTCATGGCGTAAAAAAGTCCCACGTTGTGAGTAAAACACTCCCTAGCAAGATGACTTTGTATCCAGTAGGACTCAAACCCGACACCTCTAGTTAAGGATGAGTACTTACCACTCCTCCACAAACCTTGTTGATATTCTTCCATCCTTTTGATCACTATTGTCAACTTGATAGAATGAAATACTGATCTTCAAGAATGTCAAGGTATAGAAATTAAACTCCGTCAAATATAATTAACTAGGTATATATATATATATATTATATATATATATATATATATATATACTAGAATATATAGTATATATATAAATAGTATAAATATATAACTACCAGAAAGCTTTCCTAGAATTAAACTAGATAAGTTGCTCTGGTGGAGAAATCAAAACCATAAATAATGGAAAATTACTAAAGTTACCAAATAAATTACAAAGATAGAGAATATATACTAACAACGGTTGTAGTTGTATGAATAAGATCCTCCACCCTTAACCAGAGGTCTCGGGTTTGAGTGCCTAGGTATGAAAAAATCATGTAGGAGTGCTTTCCCTTAAATGGACTTTACGCGATCCGGATTAGTCAGGGTCCCAATGCAGGTACCATACACTAGGTGGAAACCAAAAAATAAGAAGACAAGAGAATATACGTGTACATCCTAATCCCATGAATGATTGTGGGTCCTCTCAAAAATATCAAGTGTGTCTTAAAGTTTAATAATTTCTTGCAAGGGTCGAGGCTGATTCCCATAAGGATAAGAAAACACAAACCTCATCCATTGTGCAGGTTCATTGTCACATTTCACACATAAGTACCTATATCTTGAACCCCTTATAATACACACACACAAATGATGGCTCTAATATTCTGTCATTAGCTAATTTAATATGAACTACAAGAGAATTATGTTGTTGGAGAATTTTTAAATGAAGTATTTATTTTTAACCTATTTCCCCATTTTCCAATAGTTTCTGCATTTCGACAAAAAAAGGAGTCACGAGAAATACAAGATGTTTAGTTTTATGGAAGATTACGACTTTCACGTGTCAAAAATTATCACGAAGATGCATTATGTGTCATTTACAGGGCATTTTCATAGCTTTTCGTTAATTTCTAAGCTTTTCAAATAATGTTTTAAATTTAACTAGGGTGATTTAGTAAAACTAAACACAATGTTAGATCCTATAAATCAAGCTTGTATGAAAACCCTAACATCCACTTCAGATCTATCACTTTCACTATACATTGGTCTCTCCCACTACTTTTCTCATCTTTCATCTAACTCACTTTAGAAAGTTAGCACGTCGCATGATTTTTTCGCTCACTCCCCTTGTTACCCTACTAAAAAATAAAGAGTATGAATCATTTGTATTGCCATCTTTAATCTCTCCTTTTTTGACAACCTTTTATGCATTCGTCGAGTATTTAAGGAGTCAATTTGAGATTTGATCTTTGATTTCTGCGATTTATATTTTAAGGCTTGAATCTATTTTGTTTTTGAAAAAGAGCGGCCAAGGCCTCAAAATTTTATCATAATAAAAATTAGCTATGTACATGGCCTAGTTTAAAGAAAACGGAACAGACCCAAATCAAATAAAAAGAACAACAAAACAAAACCAATTAGGAAAGCAACTATACAGACACAAACACTAAGATATAGCCGACCTCGACTTCTCAGCCGAATATCGATGTTCACGAGGAGCTCTGCTACTAGTCTTCTCCCTGATGCTACATGTCCACTGCCGGAGTTGACTTGAGAGCTAAATGCATCTTCTTCAGATCTCAGACAATCTACTCAGAAATCAAAGAGAAAAGGTAAGAAAACTCAAAACCTCGATCTTGAGCTTTATTGGAAATGTTTTAAACTTTGTAACAGATCCTTGTGGTGTAGTTACATTGAGCTTCTATCTCTAAATTTTGGGTAGATTCCATCTCTAGACATCCTAAAATCTCACCAGATGCTATGATATTAAGGACCCAAATGGAGAACACTTATGATTTAGATGATTCAACGTTAACCGTTGACCATTGCAGAGGTATTTTTACCAAATTCTAGTCAATTTCTGTAAAGCTTATTAAAAATTGCTCCCAAATTCTAGTCCATTTCAGTAAATCTTGTTCAAATCGGAATTTAATGCTAACAAGTCCTATATGTAGCACCAAATAAAGGTTAGTTCTCTTTATTCATCTTTGTTTTCAATTGAAGCATGTCCATCTGAGTTCTCATTCTTTTTTCAGGTTTTTAAATTCAAGATCCTCCAAAGATCTAACTGTACAATTCTAAGGAATAGCTCCATAAAAGGTAAGTAGATAAACTAAAGATTAACTAAACAACAACAATGAATAGCCCCATAAGATGTCAGTGTTCTTCATATCTATCTATTCATTTTTTAGAATAGTAATCACACTATCACAATTCCTTTATTGTTCTCTCTCTCTCTCTATATATATATTAACTTATGTTTGTGAGGACATTGTTGAAGGATGTCTAAGATTTTATGTGTGTTATTCAGGGGTTCTTTTGCCTTAACAATCAATCATATAATAAAATGAATTTCTTGACTTAGATAAGACTTGCCTCCTGTACCTTCCAAATCCAACATTGTCTCCATCTCACCTTATTTTAAAACTGACAAATCTCATACTAATCTCCGAACCCAAGGGAAAAATTAATTTAAAAGAACAACCAAGAATCAACCACTTTGGTGGAAGTCTGGTAGCACCGTGTCTGTCGTAGTATGAGTCGTACACATGTTGTGTCTTGCTTTTGATATCTGCTACCATCTGTTGTCTATTATGTTTAAGTTACCATATTATTTTGCCATTGTTATTGTTCTTTTTTTGTTATTGTTCTTGTTTCTAAATGCTATTTGCTGCTTTCCTTATTAATTTATATGTTTTCTTCAGTCCCGTATTTTCTTTTCAAAACTAATTTGATTTGCTGCACTTGAGCTGAGGGTCTTTCGAAAAAAGCCTATCTACCTTCAGGAGGTAGGGGTAAGGTCAAGGTAAACTCTACACTCCCGAGTCCCCACTTGTGCCATTTCACAGGGTATGTTGTTGTCACCAAGAACAACAACATACATGTAAAACTAGTGCTAAAATGTCTCTTTCCGTATAGAAATATCAACCGTCTAGACATGATTTTTTTTATAAACAGTAAAATTCAAATTCGACTGTGGTAAAGACCATCTAAACTATCAAATCAACATTCCTTGGAAGGAAGTTGCTGACACATATAGATTAATAGTGGAAAATAAAATACACAATAAAGAAGTTGAGAATTTAACATTTTTTACTCAGTAAATTAAATGTAAATATTATCTTTTCTATATCAAGAGAATTACTTAGCTAAGACCGAGAAAGAAAAAACTATTCATGTTCAACTTGTCATCATCGGCATCCCAAAAGCCATAGAACGCCAACTAAATTATGGAGTTCACCATAAACAAAAAGAAATATAAGCAGAAGTTTGTACATAGACTTGAAGGACAATTATATTTAGTTATTCTCACTTTTACTTTTTGTTTTTCACCCGGTGTTTGGTATTCGTATTTGAGGCCCAACTAAATTTGGATTTGCGGCATTCAAAATTCCCAAATTTGGATTTGCGGCATTCAAAATTCCCATGTCAAGAGTAAAACATTCCTTAACAAAGATGACTTTGTATCTAATAGGACTCGAACCCGATATATCAAGTTAAGGATGAGTACTTACCACTCCGCCTCAAACCTTGTTGATATTCTCCTATCCGTTGATGCCTATTGTCAACTAAATAGAGTAAAATATAGATCTTAAAAAAATATCAAGGTATAGAAACTAAACTCTGTCAAATATAATTAACTAGGCGTATATATATAACTACCAGAAAGCTTCCTTGCACTTAAACTAGATAAGTTATTCTGATGGAGAAATCAGAACCATTAATATTGCAAACTTACTAAAACTTACCCAAAATATTACAATAGGGAAGAGACTATACACTAATAATGGTTGTAGTTGGATGGATAAGATCCTCCACCCTTAACCAGAGGTCTCGGGTTTGAGTCCCTAGATATGAAAAAAATCATGTTAAGAGTGCTTTCACTTAAATGGGCCTTACGCTATCTGGAATAGTTAGAATCCCAACGCAGGTACCACACACTAGGTGGAAACAAAAAAATAAGTAGAGAAGAGAATATACGTGTACATCATAATCCCATGAATGAGTGTGGATCCTTTCAAAAATGCTGAGTGCCTCTTAAAGTTCAAGAATTTGTTGCAAGGGTCGAGGCTAATCCCCATGCCCATTACTGCATCATCAAGAATATATATATAATTATGTTCTCGCTCTCTATTAACTTAAGTATATGAGAACATTGTTGAAGGATGTCTAATTATGTGTGTTAATCAGGGGTTCTCCTTCTTTAACTATCAATCTTATAATAAAATAAATTTCTCACCTTAGATATGACTTGGCTCCTTTACCTTCCAACATCCAACATTGTCTCCATCTCGCCTCAGTTTAAAACTGACAAATCTCATACTGATCTCTGAACCCTAGGGAAAAATTAATTTAAAAGAACAATCAAGAACATCAACTTGTGGGATTTCCCTAGATATGTTGTTGTAACCAAAAACAGCAACGTACATGTAAAATTAGTATGAAGCGTCTCTTTTCGTACAGACATACGAAACATCTAGACATAAATTTTTGATAAACAATAAAATTAAAATTCGACTTTGGAAAAGACCGTCTCGACTATCAAATCATCAATCCTTGGAAGGAAGTTGTTGACACGTACACATAAATAGTGAAAAATAAAACACACAATAAAGAAGTTGAGAATTAAACTTTTTTTAATCAGTAAATTAAAAATAATTATTATCTCTTCTATATCAAGAGAATTACTTAGATGAGACCCAGAAAAAACTAACTATTCATGTTCAACTTGTCATCATCGGCATCCTAAAATCTATATAATGCAACTAGATGATGGAGCGTGCCATAAACGAAAAGAAATACAAGTAGAAGGTTGTACACAGACTTTAAGGACAATTATATTTAGTTATTCTCCCTTTTACTTTTTTTGTTTTTTATCTGGTGTTTGGTATTCGTATTTGGAGCCCAACTTTATTTGGATTCATGGCATAAAAAAGTCCCACGTTGAGAGTAAAACACTCCCTAGCAAGATGACTTTGTATCCAGTAGGACTCAAACCCGACACCTCTAGTTAAGGATGAGTACTTACCACTCCTCCACAAACCTTGTTGATATTCTTCCATCCTTTTGATCACTATTGTCAACTTGATAGAATGAAATACTGATCTTCAAGAATTTCAAGGTATAGAAATTAAACTCCGTCAAATATAATTAACTAGGTATATATATAACTACCAGAAAGCTTTCCTATACTTAAACTAGATAAGTAGCTCTGGTGGAGAAATCAAAATCATAAATAATGGAAAATTTCTAAAGTTACCAAATAAATTACAAAGAAATAGAATATACACTAACAACGGTTGTAGTTGAATGAATAAGATCCTCCACCCTTAACCTGAGGTCTCGGGTTTGAGTCCCTAGGTATGAAAAAATCATGTAGGAGTGCTTTTCCTTAAATGGGCCTTACGCGATCCGGATTAGTCAGGGTCTCAATGTGGGTACTGTACACTAGGTGAAGACCAAAAAAATAAGAAGACAAGAGAATACGTGTACATCCTAATCCCATGAATGATTGTGGGTCCTCTCAAAACTGTCAAGTGTCTTAAAGTTCAATAATTTCTTGCAAGGGTCGAGGCTAATTCCCTTAAGGATAAGAAAACACAAACCTCATTCATTGTGCAAGTTCATTGTAACATTTCACACATAAGCTCCTAGACATCTTGAACCTCTTATAATACACACACATATGATGGCTCTAATATTCTGTTATTAGCTAAATTAATATGAACTACAAGAGAATTATGTTGTTGGAGAATCTTTAAATGAAGTACTTATTTTTAACCTATTTCCCCATTTTCCTATAGTTTCTGCATTTCGACAAAAAAAGGAGTCATGAGAAACACAAGATGGTTAGTTTTTGGAAGATTACGACTTTAAAGTGTCAACAATTATCACGAAGATGCAGTATGTGTCATTTACAGGGCATTTTCATAGCTTTTCGTTAATTTCAAAGATTTTCAAATAATTTTTAAAACTTAACAAGTGTGATTTAGTAAAACTAAACACAATGTTAGATCCTATAAATCAAGCTTGTATGAAAACCCTAACAGCCACTTCAGATCTATCACTTTCACTATACATTGGTCTCTCCCACTATTTTTCTCATCTTTCATCTAACTCACGTTAGCAACTTAACATGTCGCATGACTTTTTCGCTCACTCCCCTTGTTACCCTACTAAAAAATAAGGAGTATGAATCATTAGTCTTGCCGTCTTTGAACTTTCCTTTTTTGACGACCTTCTATGCATTTGTCGAGTATTTTAGGAGTCAATTTGAGATTTGATCTTTGATTTCTTCGATTTATATTTTAATGCTTGAATCTATTTTGCTTTGAAAAAGAGCGGCCAAGGCCTCAAAATTTTATTATAATAAAATTTATCTATGTATATGGCCCAGTTGAAAGAAAATGGAACCGACCCAAATCAAATAAAAAGAACAACAAAACAAAAACCAATTAGGAAAGAAACTATACAAACACAAACACTACAATATAACCGACCTCGACTTCTCAGCCGGATATCGATGTTCACGAGGATCTCTGCTACTGGTCGTCTCCCTGATGCTACATGTCCACTACCGGAGTTGACTTGAGAGCTGAATGCATCTTCTTCAGATCTCAGACAATCTACTCAGAAATCAAAGAGAAAAGGTAAGAAAACTCAAAACTTCAATCTTGAGCTTTATTGGAAATGTTTTAAACTTTGTAACAGATCCTTGTGGTGTAGTTAATTTGAGTTTCTATCTCTAATTTTGGGTAGATTCCATCTCTAGAAATCCTAAACTCTCACCAAATGCTATGGTATTAAGGACCCAAATGAAGAACACTTATGATTTAGATTATTCAACGTTAACCGTTGACCATTGCAGAGGTATTTTTACCAAATTCTAGTCTATTTCTGTAAAGCTTATTCAAATCTAAAGAATTGCTCCCAAATTCTAGTCCATTTCAGTAGCACCAAATAGAGGTCAGTTCTCTTTATTCATCTTTGTTTTCAATTGAAGCATGTCCATTTGAGTTCTCATCCTTTTTTTCAGGGTTTTAAATTCAAGACCCTCCAAAGATTTAATTGAACAATTCTAAGGAATAGCTCCATAAAAAGTAAGTAGATAAGATAAAGATTAACTAAACAACAATAATGAATAGAGCCATAAGATGTCAGTGTTCTTCATAACTATCTCTTCATTTTTTAGAATAGTAATCACACTATCACAGTTCCTTTATTGTTCTCTCTCTCTCTCTCTCTCTCTCTCACTTATGTTTGTGAGGACATTGTTGAAGGATGTCTAAGATTTTATCTATGTTATTCAGGGATTCTTCTTCTTTAACAATCAATTATATATTAAAATGAATTTCTCGACTTAGATAAGACTTGCCTCCTTTACCTTCCAACATCCAACATTGTCTCCATCTTGCCTCAGTTTAAAACTGACAAAACTCATACTAATCTCCGAATCCAAGGGAAAAATTAATTTAAAAGAACAACCAAGAATCAACCACTTTGGTGGGAGTCTGGTAGCATCGTGTCTGTCGTAGTATGAGTCATACACATGTTCTGTCTTGCTTTTGATATCTGCTACCATCTGTTGTCTATTATGTTAAAGTTACCATATTATTTTTCCATTGTTATTGGTCTTTTTCTGTTATTGTTCTTTTTTCTGAATGCTATTTGCTGCTTTCCTTATTAATTTATATGTTTTCTTCAGTCCTGTATTTTCTTTTCATAACTAATTTGATTTGCTGCACTTGAGCTGAGGGTCTTTCAAAAAAAGCCTCTCTACCTTCAAAAGGTAGGGGTAAAGTCAAGGTAAACTCAACGCTCCCGAGACCCCACTTGTGGGATTTCACTGGGTATGTTGTTGTCACTAAGAACAACAACATACATGTAAAACTAGTGCTAAAGTATCTCTTTTCGTATATACATATGAACCGTCTAGATATAATTTTTTTATAAACAGTAAATTCAATTCAACCGTGGGAAAGACCATCTAAACTATCAAATCAGCATTCCATAGAAGGAAGTTGCTGACACATATAGATTAATAGTGGAAAATAAAATACACAATAAAGAAGTTGAGAATTTCACTTTTTCTAATCAGTAAATTAAATGTAAATATTATCTTTTCTATATCAAGAGAATTACTTAGCTAATACCCAGAAAGAACAAACTATTCATGTTCAACTTGTCATCATCGGCATCCCAAAAGCCATAGAACGCCAACTAAATTATGGAGTGCACCATAAACGAAAAGAAATATAAGTAGAAGGTTGTACATAGACTTGAAAGACGGTTATATTTAGTTATTCTCACTTTTACTTTTTATTTTTCAGCCCAGTGTTTGGTATTCGTACTTGGGGCCCAACTAAATTTAGTTTCGCGGCATTCAAAATTCCCACGTCGAGAGTAAAATGCTTCTTAACAAAGATGACATTGTATCTAGTAGAACTCGAACCCGACATCTCTAGTTAAGGATGAGTACTTACCACTCCACCTCAAACCTTGTTGATATTCTCCTATCTTTTGATTCCTATTGTCAACTAGATAAAGTAAAATATTTATCTTAAAAAAATATCAAGGTATAGAAATTAAACTTTTTCAAATATAATTAACTAGGCATATATATATAACTACTTGAAAGCTTCCTTACACTTAAACTAGATAAGTTGTTCTGATGGAGAAATCAGAACCATTAATATTGCAAACTTACTAAAACTTACCCAAAATATTACAATAGGGAAGAGAATATACACTACAAATGGTTTGATTTGGATGGATAAGATCCTCCACCCTTAACCAGAGGTTTTGGGTTCGAGTCCCTAGGTATGAAAAAAATCATGTTAGGAGTGTTTTCCCTTAAATGGGCCTTACGCTATCTGGAATAGTCAGGATCCTAACGCAGGTACCACACACTAGATGGAAACAAAAAAATAAGTAGAGAAGAGAATATACATGTACATCACAATCCCATGAATAAGTGTGGGTCCTCTAAAAAATGTCGAGTGCCTCTTAAAGTTCAAGAATTTGTTGCAAGGGTCAAGGCTAATCCCCATGCCCATTACTCCATCATAAAGAATATATATAATAATGTTCTCGCTCTCTATTAACTTAAGTATATGAGAATATTGTTGAAGGATGTCTAATTATGTGTGTTAATCAGGGGTTCTCCTTTTTTAACTATCAATCATATCATAAAATGAATTTCTAGCCTTAGATATGACTTGGCTCCTTTACCTTCCAACATCCAACATTGTCTCCATCTCGCCTCAGTTTAAAACTGACAAATCTCATACTGATCTCTGAACCCAATGGAAAAATTAATTTAAAAGAACAACCAAGAACAACAACTTGTGGGATTTCCCTAGATATGTTGTTGTAACCAAGAACAACAACGTACATGTAAAATTAGTACTAAAGTGTCTCTTTTTATACAGACATACAAACCATCTTAACATAATTTTTTGATAAACAATAAAATTCAAATTTGACTCTGGAAAAGACCGTCTCAGCTATCAAATTAGCAATCCTTGGAAGGAAGTTGTTGACACATACAGATAAATAGTAGACAATAATACACACCATAAAGAAGTTGAGAATTAAACTTCTTTTAATCAGTAAATGAAAAATAAGTATTATCTCTTCTATATCAAGAGAATTACTTAGATGAGACCCAGAAAAAACTAACTATTCATGTTCAACTTATCATCATCGGCATCCTAAAATCCATATAACGCAACTAAATGATGGAGCGCGCCATAAACAAAAAGAAATACTGTCACGTCCTAAAATACCCCCTAGGCGTGATTGGCACCCGTTACCACCACCTGACGGGCGAACCAGATATCCATTCACTTACCCAATAATATAAGCACCGAAAACAATAGTGTGCAAGTCCAAACCCATTAATAATAATCAATAAACGAGGAAAATACTCCATCAAAATCCATAATCAATCCACTGATTCGGAGATCACTCAAATACTAATTCTCTAGCCCGAATTCCCACAATAAAACCATGGAGCATCTAAAAGAGTAATATGAGTTTAACAGTCGGGCATGTAAACCCAAGGAAAGGAATAAATGACTTTAAATAAGAAAAGCTGAAATAACGGCCTCCACGAACAATGTGGCGGCTCACCTCAGCAATAGAATCCACTCAACCAACTCTTCAGCCACTAGTCTCGTCCACACCAATAGTATATGCATGGACATGCAAGTAAGGAGTGAGCTATATATAAATATAACCCAGTAAGATCCTCGATTCACCACTTTTTAAATACTCATGGGACAAGTGTTAGAAAATACAAGAACACCACGAGCACAAAAATATAGGAATTATACCATAACAAATTATCCAATAAGTTCCAACCAAATCGTTGACCAAGAGCTATATATCTCAACACAATTTACACTAATGACTTATCATAAATGGCAATTAAAGTAGATAATCAACACCACAAGTTCCCGGCAACATACACACTGCGCCAAATATATCAAAGAGCATACACAATACTCAGGGAAGCATACACAATATCTCATATCAAATAAGGAAGCATACACAATGCATAGAGAAGCATACACAATGCCTCAGGGAAATCAGAAAGCATACACAATGCCCCTACCCCTCCGTACACAACTTTGTCATATCACAAACAATTTACAAAGGACCTTAGTATACTTGAGAATAAAATATATTCGGCTATCCTCAAGGACCACCGATTCTGCCAAGCACACGCTTGTCCCAACACACGGACCGGGTAGACAAAACATATTTTCAAAACGAATTTGTAAAGCAAGCACTCAAAGCTTAAAGTCTCACTTACCTCGAATTCACAATCCAAGCACCCTTTTTACGTAAATCAAAATATGCTCTTGCAACTCTAGATCACCTCAAACTATACCAAAACGGATTTAAAAATAGTCAAAACTCTTTCGTTGGACATCCTCTAAATTTTCAGAGAGCCAAAGATTAAAGTCTATTGCTCAGCCCAACTAATCAAATTATGTACCCACGTACAATGTAAAATGCAGCAGACCTTCAGTAAATGGGAAACAACACTGAACAGAGACCTCAGCTTTTGCCCAACAGTTTATGAGATTTTGTATTCCTTATATGCTGGGTTCTCCTTATGCCAATGTGATAACTACTACTTTATGATTTAATTCTACTTACGTTCACCATTACCACAATCATGTGCACTTTTATTATTAACCAATCATTATTCATGATTTATACCTTCTCAATTCAAAGTTAGCAGACACAACTGAATGAGACAAATGCATTCTCTTTCGTGGCAGCTTTTAAATTTAAAATACTTTCTATCACAATTTCACTAATTCACTAATCACTTTTATTTCTAAGTCACCATCATTGTCCCTATCATTATTAGAACTATTAAAAAGGTAAGGATGTAATTCTTTTTCTGCAATTCTCATGAAACAGGCAACTGTGCCACTGGAAACAAAAATTTGATGTCAATTACTTGATGTTTATCCCCCGAAGCAGTGGCTCAAAGATCCAGTTGTTTCCATCTATGAACTCTCCCAAATTCCCTTGTGAGTTCGCTTGCTTTCTTCAAAGTGAGGGACGTCAATTGCCCTAGTTTTCTACTATTTTTTTTGTAGTTAACACGTGATAGCAAATCAGGAAATAAATAGGCTTGGCCCACTCTTTTTAATTTCCCTAATTTATTTATTTACTCTGGGTTAGAATTACCAATTGACCCTTCATTAATGTAATTGGGTTATTACATTCTCCCCCACTTAAAAATAACGTTCGTCCTTGAATAGGTCTAGAATCGTACCTGTAGTGTCGAATAAGTGAGGATATCTAACTTGCATATCTGCATCGGACTCCCAAGTAGCCTCCTTGGTTGGATGATTGCGCCATAATACTTTGACTGAAGCTACCTTCTTCGACCTTAATTGTCACACTTGCCTCTCAATAATAGATATCGGACCTTCCTCATAAGTCAAATTCTCATCAAGCTCCACATACTCTAGCTGGATCTTATGACTATCATCACGAATATATCATCTAAGCATGTACACGTGAAATACAGGGTGAACTGCAGACAATCTTGGAGGTAAAGCAAGTCTATATGACACCAATCCAATTCGATCCAAAATCTTATAAGGACCAATATATCTAGGACTTAGCTTTACTTTCCGCCCGAATCTCATGACTCCTTTCATAGGGGAAACTTTCAAAAAAACTTTTTTGCCCTTTGCAAACTCCAAGTCACGGACTCCCTTATCTACATAGGACTTTTTTCTGCTTTGTGCTGTCCGAAGTCATTCTCGTATTAATGTAACTTTCTCCAATGCTTGTTGAACCAAATCTGGACCTAATAGTTGTGCTTCGCCAGGTTCAAACCATCCAACTGGTGATTGACACTTGCGACCATATAAAGCCTCATACGGTGCCATCTTTATACTCAATTGGTAGCTATTATTATAAGCAAACTCTGCCAATGGCAACTGATCATCCCAATGACCACCAAAAGAAATCGCGCAAGCTCTAAGCATGTCCTCTAAGATCTGAATAACCCGCACAGACTGTCCATCAGCTTGCGGATGAAAAGTTGCACTCAAATCAACCTGTGAACCCAATGACTTCTGAAAAGACTTCCAAAACTCAGCAGTGAATTGTGCACCTCGATCAGATATTATTGAAATAGGCACACCATGAAGCCAAACTATCTCTCGAAGGTAAATATCTGCTAACTGCTTCGCGGTATGAGTAACCCAAACTGGTATAAAATGGGCAGATTTAGTGAGTCTGTCCACAATCACCCAAACTGAGTCGTGCCTCTTCAACGTATTCGGAAACCCAACAACGAAATCCATAGTAATCATTTCCCACTTCCACTCTGGGATAATCAAGTTTTGCATTACTCCATCGGGTTTTTGATGTTCATATTTGACTTGTTGACAATTTAAGCAACTAGTCACATGTTTCAAAATATCAACTTTCACACCTTTCCACCAGAGTAATCCCCGCAAGTCTTGATACATCTTTGTAGCACCTGGGTAAATGGAGTATCGCGAGCTATGAGCCTCTTTAAGAATTAGCTGCTTCACATCACCCACAATAGGAATGCAAAGTCTACCATGTCGATGTAGCACGCCTTCGCCATCAATAGTGAATGACTTAACACCTTCATTCTGCACTCGATCTCGTAGTCTAGCAAGAATGGGATCATCATATTGGCAAGTCTTAACTTGTCCAACTAAGGACGACTGCACCACCATACCTGCAAGTAACCTGTCAGGCAATGTAGGATCAATTAGAACTCCCTGGTTAGCTAAATCCTAAATATCCATAGCCATAGGTCGCCTTTTAGCAACAAATCAGGCTAAGATGCCCATAGACTTCCTACTCAAGGCGTCTGCCACCACATTTGCCTTCCCAGGATGATACAAGATAGTAAGATCATAATCTTTAAGTAGCTCTAACCATCGTCATTGTCTCAAATTCATATCTCTTTTCTTGAATAAGTATTGCAGACTCTTGTGGTTAGTATAGATTTCACACGGCTCTCCATAAAGATAGTGACGCCAGATTTTGAGTGCAAATACGATCGCAGCCAATTCCAAGTCGTGAGTGGGATGATTCTTCTCATGAATCTTTAACTGTCGAGAAGCATATGCCACCACTTTACCATTCTGCATTAAGGCACAACCTAATCTAACTCGAGTCGCATCACAATAAATAGTGAAACCACCCTATGCTGTAGGTAAGGTCAAAATCAGAGTCGTAGTCAATGCAACCTTCAATTTCTGAAAACCTTTATCACATTCATCTGACCACTGAAAAACCACACCTTTCTGAGTCAAACAAGCAGCTATCTTCGAAAAACCCTCTATGAACCTCCTGTAATATCCAGCTAGTCCCAAGAAGCTGCGTATCTCTGTAGGAGTACTAGATCGAGGCCAATCTCGAACTGTTTCTTTCTTTTTTGGATCAACTAGAATTTCATCGCGTGACACCACGTGTCCAAAAAAGGAGACCATGCCCAACCATAACTAATATTTTGAGAACTTGGCATAAAGATGTCGTTCTTTAAGTGTCTGTAGCACAACCCTCAGGTGTTGTTCATGTTCTGCCTCACTCCGAGAGTAGACCAAAATATTATCAATGAACACAATCACAAAATGGTCTAAGTATGACTTGAATACCCTGTTCATGAGGTCCATAAATGCTGCAGGTGCATTGGTTAGCCCGAAATATATCACTAAAAATTCAAAATGCCCATACCTGGTCCAAAAGGCTGTCTTAGAGATATCCTCGGTCTTGATTCTCAACTGATGGTAACCAAATCTCAAGTCAACTTTAGAAAAGTGAGTAGCACCCTGTAGCTGATCGAATAGATCATCAATACAAGGATACAGTTACATATTCTTGATGGTTGCTTTATTCAAATGCCTGTAGTCAATGCACATTCTCATCGTTCCATCTTTCTTTTTCACAAATAATACAGGTGCACCCCAAGGTGATACACTGGGCCTAATAAACCCCTTATCAAGAAGCTCTTGGAGTTGAACCTTCAATTCTCTCAACTCAGCTGGAGCCATACGATACGGAGGAATAGAGATAGGTTGAGTTCCTGGCACTAAATCAATGCTAAACTCAATTTCTCTCATCGGGGGTAGCCCTGGTAAGTCTTCTGGAAACACATCAGAAAATTCCTGAACAACCGGAACACTATCAATAGTAACATCCTCCGCTTGTGTATCATGAACAGTAGCAATAAAACCCAAACACCCATGATTAATCATTCGGCATGCCTTTACATAAGATATAATCTTTCCCTGAGTCAGAGGAGTCATGCCTTTCCACACTAAAGGTGATTCCCTAGGAAACTCAAAACGTATAAGCTTAGCATAGCAATCAACCAAAGCATAACATGACGCCAACCAATCCATACCCATAATCACGTCGAAGTCAGACATCGGTAACACTAGTAGAGTGACTATGGTATCCTTACCTTTAACGGATATCACACAGTCTCTATACACCTTATCCACTAATAAAGTCTCCCCCACCGGGGTCATAACCATATATGGCAGAATAAGGGTCTCAACTATTCTCTCTAAGAATATAGCAAAAGATGGAGATACATACAAATACGTAGAACCAGGATCAATAAGAGCATAAGCCTCATGAGAATTAACAGTAAAAATACCTGTGACTACTGCATTGGATGCGTTGATATCCTTTCTGGCCATAGCAAATAAACTCGGTGGTCCACCCGCTCCCTGAGTAACATGTGCACCCTATCGACCCTATCTACGAGCACCTTCTGGAGCGGCCCTAGCTGGCTGAATCTGAGTCTGTGCACCTGTAGCAGTCCTTTGCTACTGTGTAGCAGCTCGACTAGCACCAAAATTTCCCTGCGGATAGTATTTAGGAATATACCCTTCTCCACCGCAAGTATAACAAGCCCTATTTGTTCCAAAGCAATGAACACTTGATTTCTACCACAATTAGAACATCATGGTGTTGACTCGACTGAAAGGAATTGTTACCCTTCCTCTGTGTCTGATGTTGAACCTGTCTTGCGGGATAACTATTCTTCGAAGACTACCCCACTAACTCTGACTGGGTAGACCTGGACTACCCACGATGAAAACCACCCTTGCCCCCAGATGGAGCACCACTAAACTCGCCTGAGTTACCTGCCTTTTTGTTTTCTCGCTTAACTTTTTCCATCTCTGCATAGGACTCACAACGAAGAGCAGTGTCAACTACATCTACATAGGAGCCGTTTCGCACGTCTCATATCACAGGACCACAATAATGATTCTCTAGTCCATCCATGAAGCATCTCACCTTCTCCCTCGGGTCTGCAACTAAAAATAGAACATACCTTGACAATTCTGTGAACTTAGCCTCATACTCGGTAACTATCATACCTTCCTGCTGTAGGTTATTGAACTGATATCTCATTTCATCCTGCTTGCTCAATGGAATAAACTTGTCCTTAAACATCGCTAAATTTTTTGACCAAGTGACGGGTGGTAACCCTGCTTGTCTACCTCTCTCAATAGAAGTCCACCATGCCTCTAGAGACCCTGAGAACAGAAAATTGGTAAATTCCACTCTACGCGTCTCCTTCGACCCCATCGTAGCCAATATCTTTTCACAATGATCAATAAACTTCTGAGGCTCAATAGTAGCTAGTGTTGCATCGAACTCTGATGGCTTAAGATCCATGAAGTTCTTAAGATCTTTGGGTTGCCCAATAGCTGCAACTGAATTAGCATCCGTCTGAGTAGCTGCAACATTCACCTGAACTTGTGTCTGTGTCTATGAAGTAGTCCGAGGAATTGGAGGTCCACCCTGATTAGGCACCAATGCCTCTAACACATTTAACAATCTCATCACTACGTTTGCAGGTAAAGCAACAGTAGGTACATCAGTTGGCTCTATTGATGGAGCACCGTAAACAACATGTTCCTGCACGTGCTCTGGAGAAACAACTCGGGGCTGACCCCCATTTATGACTCCAGACTAAGGATCGACCTATGCCCTAGTTTGAGACCTAGTATGATGAGTCCCAACTTGACCACCACCGCGGGTAGTACCATGTATAGCACCACGTCTAGTAGAGGAAGAACCACGTTTCTTAGCCATCTGCAAAATAATATTCAAAGATTAGACTTGATTCAACTCAACGCACGAACAAGGAATGACAAAGGGAAAACTTCCTAGATGCTCAGTATCCTCAAGGTCATGAGTATGGGCGCCTACATACCCATGAACAAGACTCTACTAAACGCTGCTCCATGACCTGGGACTTAAAGCCTAGGCTTTGAAACCAACTTTGTCACGTCCTAAAATACCCTCTAGGCGTGATTGGCACCCCTTAACACTACCTGACGGGCGAACCAGATATCCATTCACTTACCCAATAATATAAGCACCAAAAACAATAGTGTGCAAGTACAAACGCATTAATAATAATCAATGAATGAGGAAAATACTCCATCAAAATCCATAATCAATCCACTGATTCGGAGATCACACAAATACTAATTCTCTAGCCCGAATTCCCACAATAAAACCATGAAGCATCTAAAAGAGTAATATGAGTTTAATAGTCAGGCATGTAAACCCAAGGAAAGGAATAAATGACTTTAAATAAGAAAAACTGAAACAGCGGCCTCCATGAACAATGCGGTGGCTCACCTCACCAATAGAATCCACTCAACCAACTCTTCAACCACTAGCCTCGTCCACACCAATAGTATCTGCATGGACATGCAAGTAAGGAGTGAGCTATATATAAATATAACCCAGTAAGATCCTCGACTCACCACTTTAAATACTCTTGGGACAACTGTTAGAAAATACAAGCACACCACGAGCACAAAAATATAGGAATTATACCATAACAAAGTATCCAATAAGTTCCAACCAAATCATTTACCAAGAGCTATATATCTCAACACAATTTACACTAATGACTTATCATAAATGGCAATTAAAGTAGATAATCAACACCACAAGTTCCCAGTAGCATACACAATGAGCCAAATATATCAAAGAGCATACACAATACTCGGGGAAGTATACACAATGTCCCATATCAAATAAGGAAGCATACACAATGCCACAGGAAAATCAGAAAGCATACACAATGCCCTTACCCCTCCGTACACAATTTTATCATATCACTAAAAATTTACAAAGGACCTTAGTATACTTGAGAATAAAATATATTTAGGCTATCCTGAAGGACCACCGATTCTGCCAAGCACAGGCTTGTCCCTACACATGGACCGGGCAGACAAAACATATTTTCAAAACGAATTTGAAAAGTAAGCACTCAAAGCTTAAAGTCTCACTTACCTCGAATTCACAATCCAAGCACCCTTTTTACGTAAATCAAAATATGCTCTTGCAACTCTGGATCACCTCAAACTATACCAAAACGGATTTAAAAATAGTCAAAACTCTTTCGTTGGACATCCTTTCAATTTTTAGAGAGCCAAAGATTAAAGTCTATTGCTCATCCTAACTAATCAAATTATGTACCCATGTACAATGTAAAATGCAGCAGACCTTCAGTAAATGGGAAACAACACTGAACAGAGACCTCAACTTTTGCCCAACAGTTTATGAGATTTTGTATTCCTTATATACTGGGTTCTCCTTATGCCAATGAGATAACTATTATTTTATGATTTAATTCTACTTATGTTCACCATTACCACAATCATGTGCACTTTTAGTATTAACCAATCATTACTCATGATTTATACCTTCTAAATTCAAAGTTAGAAGACACAACTGAATGAGACAAATGCATTGTCTTTCGTGGCAACTTTCAAGTTTAAAATACTTTCTATCACAATTTCACTAATTCACCAATCACTTTTATTTCTAAGTAACCATCATTGTCCCAATCATTATTAGAACTATTAAAAAAGGTAAGGATGGAATTCTTTTTCTGCAATTCTCATGAAACAGGCAACTATGCCACTGGAAAATAAAATTTGATGTCAATTACCTGATGTTTATCCCCTGAAGCAGTGGCTCAAAGATTCAGTTGTTTCCATCTATGAACTCTCCCAAATTCCCTTGTTAGTTCGCTTGCTTTCTTCAAAGTGGGGGATGTCAATTGCCCTAGTTTTCTACTATTTTTTTGTAGTAAACACGTGATAGAAAATCAGAAAATAAATATGCTTGGCCCTCTCTTTTTAATTCTCCTAATTTATTTATTTACTTTTGGTTAGAAGTACCAATTAACCCTTCATTAATGTAATGGGTTATTACAAATACAAGTAGAAGGTTGTACATAGACTTTAAGGACAATTATATTTAGTTATTCTCCTTTTTACTTTTTTTTGTTTTTTATTTGGTGTTTGGTATTCGTATTTGGAGCCCAACTTTATTAGGATTCATGGCATAAAAAAGTCCCACGTTGAGAGTAAAACACTCCCTAGCAATATGACTTTGTATCCAGTAGGACTCAAAACTGACACCTCTAGTTAAGGATGAGTACTTACCACTCCTCCACAAACCTTGTTGATATTCTTCCATCCTTTTGATCACTATTGTCAACTTGATAGAATGAAATACTGATCTTCAAGAATGTCAAGGTATAGAAATTAAACTCTGTCAAATATAATTAGCTAGGTATATATATAACTACCAGAAAGCTTTCCTAGACTTAAACTAGATAAGTTGCTCTGGTGGAGAAATCAAAACCATAAATAATGGAAAATTACTAAAGTTACCAAATAAATTACAAAGATAGATAATATACACTAACAACGGTTGTAGTTGTATGAATAAGATCCTCCACCCTTAACCAGAGGTCTCGGGTTTGAGTCCCTAGGTATGAAAAAATTATGTAGGAGTGCTTTCCCTTAAATGGGCCTTACGAGATCCAGATTAGTCAGGGTCCCAACGCGGGTACCATACACTAGGTGGAAATCAAAAAATAAGAAGACAAGAGAATATACATGTACATCCTAATCCCATGAATGATTGTGGGTCCTCTCAAAGATGTCAAGTGTGTCTTAAAGTTCAATAATTTCTTGCAAGGGTCGAGGCTAATTCCTATAAGGATAAGAAAACACAAACCTCTGTTATAACATAAACTCTCTAAAACTGAATGGAAGTTTAAAAACACTAAGAACTCATTAAAATTCCAGCATATAATTAACTTGGAGAACTTCTAAACTTTTACAAGAAAAAGGGTAACTATTTCCTATCTAGCAGCCACTTACAAAGTGGATGAAAGCTGAACAAGAAAATGTGCCACTAACAGGTCACTAACTTTAGAAAAATAAGCAACTAACTTTGACTAAGTCCTTTGCTAGAAACTAGGAAAGTAGTAAACTAAAACTAAGTAAAAAACAGTAAAAAACAATAAGCTGGAAGTTAAAAAGCCAATTGTCTAACACTCCTCCTTGGAATTTTTGTGACAAACACCAATTCTTTGCCACAGATCTTCAAACCTTTCTTTTGGCAGAGACTTAGTGAAAATTTCAGCTAGCTGGTTCTCAGATGAGCAATGAAGAAGCATTGGTTCATTAGATTGTTGGACTTCTCTAATAAAATGGAACTTGATCTTGATGTGCTTAGTTTGACCATGAAATACTGGATTTTTTGAGATTTAAATGGCTGATCTGTTCTCACACATGATCCTGGTAGCTTTGGTTTGTTCATGTCCCAAGTCCTTCATCATCTTCCTTAGCCAGATAGCTTGGTTCACAGCAGATGCAACAACTATGTACTCAGCTTCTGCTGTTGATTGAGCTATAGCTTCTTGTTTCTTAGAGTTCCATCTAAAAAACCTTGTACCCAAACAAAATAAATATCCAGAAGTGCTTCTGGAATCATCAACACCGCCACCCCGATCGCTATCAGAGTAACCAACAAAATTCAAAGTCACCTCTGCAGATGCTGGAAAGAAAATTCCAAACTTACTGGTTCCTTTAATATACATTAACACTCTTTTAGCAGCTGTGAAGTGTGTGTCTCTAGGAGAATGCATGAACCTAGAGATCAAACTTACAACAAATAGAATATCTGAAATGCATTTCTACTGGCATATAAAAATTCCATCACTGGACTGCAACACTTCCATGCCAAGGAAGTACTTTATGACTCCAAGATCAGCCATTTCAAAGACTTTCTCCATTTCATCCTTGAACCTTTGGATTAGTTCAATTTGGCTTCCTGTCACAAGCATGTCATCCACATAAATTGAGACAATTAAGGACTCACCACCAGTGACTTTCACATACAAAGTAGCTTCACTTTGACTTCTATTAAAGCCAAGTTGGATGAGATAATTGTCCATCCTTTCGTACCATGCCCTTGGGGTATGTTTTAGGCCATACAAGGCCTTCGTTAAGAGATAAACTTGATCCTCTTTACTAGTAATTGAGAAACCAACAGGTTGCTCTACATAAATCTCTTCAGCAAGCAAACCATTCAAAAAAGCCAGTTTGACATCAAGCTGATGAATATGCCAGAAATTATGAGATGCCAATGCAAGAATAAGCTTGATTGTGTCATACCTTGCTACTGGAGCAAATGTTTCCTGGTAATCCACACGATATTGTTGTGCGTATCCCTTCACCACCAATCTAGCCTAATGTTTGCAAACTGAGCCATCAGGATTGAGTTTTGTCTTGAAAATACATCTTACACCAATCACTTTGTGATTTCTAGGCCTGTCAACGAGTTGCCAGGTTCCATTTTTCTCGTTCATGTCTAGTTCAACTTGCATAGCTCTCCTCCATTCCTGAGAGTCTTGTGCTTTAGAATAGCTTGTTGGTTCAAAGATAACCAAATTACACCATTGATAGACATCTTTTAAGGTTCTGGTTCCCCGGACTGGTACGTCATTCACTAGTTCATCTTTCGCAAGTAGAGGCTGCTCTTTTGAAAATAAATCAGAATAAGACATCTTCTGATTTTTCCAATCCCAAGCAGCTGGTTTATCAAACTTGTAACAACCGAGTTCATCGTTACGGGTGGATTTTTCATGCCAAATTTTGAGTCAGAAAACTTTCGGGTTTGGGAGTTGAAAATTCTGAGCTAGGCTAGTCTTGGATGAATTCTAAACAAGGTAAGGTCTAGGGAAATATGGATGTACATTGGGTGTTATATCTTGGGTCGAGCTAATTTTTTCGTTAGCCAAGACCTTAAGGAGTTCGGAGGACTTTTCAAAAATAAATTCGGGCGAGTAGAACTCCTGATATCGAAGTTGACGTGAAAGGGTTGGTATGAAACATCAGGATTTCGAAATGTGTTGTAAAATGGGTACTTTTGGAGGACTTTGCGACTTTCTATCCCTTGCAAACCGCCATAGCAGTTGACACACCACTGTAGCAACCTCTGCTATAGCAGAGAAATTATCGCTATAGTGGTAGTCAATGCTGGTCAGCACCGCTATAGCGGTAGTTTCTGCTATGGCGGTACCGCTATGGCAGAGCGGGGACCACTAAAGTGGAGCGACGGTGTAACACCCCAGAAATTCTAATCCATGATTTGAACCATTCTTCATGCGTTGTTAAACCCGAACTAGATAAATTTTCTTTATATCTAAGTATTGAGGTCAATTACTATGTTTTGAAGGAGTATTAGATGTGAATCGAAGTCATAAAGGACCCCTAGCTCAATGTTAAGTTTAAAGCCCTTCTACCGATTTAGTTTACATGTAGGTTCTTACTAGGGTCAAATTCAAATGATCATACCTCCTCGAATATAAATAGTTAGGTGGCCTAATACCCACCAAATTAAAGGTATTTGAATTATCTTGACAGCGCCACCAACTTCTTGTTGATACGAGTTCAGATTAAAAGGGTATGGGTATTTTAGTGAAGCACTGTCAGCTGTCAAAAGTTGACGGGCGTGGCTTATTCTGACGGGCTGGCCGACGCCCGTGGCTCCCACGACGGCCCGTGGTGGCAGCCCGTGGGAACCAACCAGTGATCCCTTTTAGAGCCCTGTAAGGGCCACGGTTGGGTCCGATGGCTCGTGGAGGCCATGACGGCCCATGGGAAGCCCCGTCCGATGACGTTTCTCCTTTCTTTCAACATTTAAGTTGGGGGTAGTTTGGTCCTTTCCTTACCTCAGGCCTTTCTCCTCATCTTTTAAATACCCAAAAGAGGTTATTCCTCATAAGAACATAACTCTACCTCTAAAGAATTCCATCAAGACTATAAGGCAAGGTACCTAGGTTTTCAAGCAAGCAAGATCATAGAAGCTCAACCAAGGAAGTCTCTCAAGAGTTTTCTTTCATACTTCTTATCCAAGTCTCCACCTCCAACCTTAAGGATTCTTCTCCAAGCTTCATCCCCAAAGTTCTAGCTAGAAGTTCCTCATGTTTCAGGTATATGGGTATTCAACAATGGGTTCCTTCCACCCTTGTGCCCAAGAGAAAAAAATCCCCAATTCTCAAATTGATTTATAAACTTGTGAAATTAGGGTTTTGATCTAAAGTGGGGAAAACTTTGTGAAATCCATTTCTATGTCTAAATTCATGGTTTCTTATTACTAATTTATGATTTGATCATGATTGCTTTATTGGATTTAAAAGCCCAAGCATTAAAGTTGATTTCCAGCATGATTCTATTAAAATGCATGTTTTCAAGTGAAATTAGGCATGATTAGACCTCATGACTTTATGAATTTATAGAATTGCATGCCTAATTCTTCAATTATAAATTTAGAAAGAAAATTATGATTTGAATTATAGCCATGCTTTACTTCAAGAACTTATGATATGAGAATTGCATGATACCCGATGTGTCTTCATGCTTTTCAAAGAAGATTTGGTAGTCGATTATACCTTCATGAACTTATGAGCTATATGCATATTTTGGGAGTATTATTTAGCACTGAGCGATGAGGGTTTTATTACCCAAGTCCAAAAAGTATGTTGCCAGCGCAGGTTATGATTTGCCCTATGGGATTATGAGAGTGGATCCAAATCTTGAATTTTGCTATTCAACTTATGACATGTACCATGAAACTTACTTTATGCATGAAATAAGTTCTTATACATGTTTTGAGCACGTTTTCATTATTTTCATGCATTTCTCACATACTCGGTATATCCTATAGTATTGACGCATATCTTGCGCTGCATCCTTTTGATGATGCAGATTTAGGTGTTTCCCATTAGGCTCGTGGTTAGTCAGAGCCAGTTATCTAGTCAGCATTGGTGAGTCCTCATAGTTCGAGGACGGGTTTTCATTCCAGTTGTATCATTTATCTTTCTTTTAGATGGTCGAGTTAGTTGGGGTTTTGTCCCACCAACTCCATATGTTAGCTTAGAGGCTTTTCAGACATAGATAGTATTCGAGTCCTTTCTCTATATTGTATTTTTCCCATTCAGTTTGACTATCTATGATTATATTTCTGGATTTCCTTATTATGTTTCCGCTCCTTTAATTGTTTTGCCTGAGTTATGCTATGACCAAGGGTTAGCTTGGGGCACTAGTGGTCCCAAGTCCCCTGTTACGCCCAGGGGGTAGCCTCGGGTAATGACAAACTTGGTATCAGAGCATCAGGTTCAAGAGACCTAGGGTGTCTGAAAGCCGCGTTAAGTAGAGTCTTTCTCATGGGTGTGAAGCGTGCGACATTTATGAGGGAGAGGCTATGAGACATTTTTAGGAAAACTCTACCTCTTTCATGTTCCTTATCGTGCGATATAGTTTAACTCTATTTACCCCCATACTTATGCGTTGTTCCCTGTTCCATTGTTTATACTTCATATATGAGGTGCCATAAATAGTAAATGTCAGATTATCTATCAGCGAGGTACTCTGAGGTCTCTTCCAGAACTTTGTTACTAATTATTCCTCAAGAAGGGAAAGTGTATACCTAGATCCATGGGTAGTGTTGGCACCCGACATTTGGTTAGAGCATGCATTAAGAGTTGTGTTCTTTTAGATAGGTGATGGGATTATACATCCCTTGGTGTGGACTAAAGAGTATTAAGTTATTGTGCTAGTACAGACTAAGTATAGAATGTGAATGAAAGGATGATAGTATGAGAGAGATAATAATAGTTTTATGGGATTTATCTCGTAGGTGTGGTATAGTATAATGTAAGAGTTTAAGTTTATGAAATTGCAGCAAGTGTGAGTATGTGAGCATGATATATATATGTTGTCCAGAGGAGGATATACAATTTTGAGCCTCTCAGTATAGGCTTTAATGCATTTGGTATGGTCGGTAGTAGAAAGAGAGGACTTTGAGAGTTAGAACCATGTAATTCTAGCATGTCATTGCAAGGGATAGGTTGTAAGTTATTGAATGTGGTATGTACAACCCCTATTTGAGATAAAAAGATTGAGGCTTAGGCTTTTTAGGCGAGGGAGAGTCTTATGCTATAGAAGGAAGTGGATATTCCTGCTAGATTCTAGATCAGTGTCTGTTCTGTTAGGGTAAAATGATTGTAGTTCAGTTTAGAGGATAGTGGGAGGTCCACAGACTTAGGAAGGAAGCACGAACCCAAAGGGGAGATATTGTAGCAATCTGAACCAGCTTATAAACTTAGAACCCAGAAAATTTTCTGAAATCTTAGACCTGACAAGCAGCCGCCACGAGTGTCAGAGCTCCGACAGGCAATGAGGCACATCGTGGGAATCATTCAGTGGACCTAAACAATAACTTTCCCAACTCGATGGCCTAGGGCGACGGGCGTGGCACCCGCCACGGGACATCGGCCTCGCCATGGAAACCCTTCAGTAGCCTTTTCCCCAATCCCTTAGTGTTCTAACGGGCGGTCACCATGGGCATCGCAGTTGTGATGGGCCATGGGAACCCATCGTGGAAATCCTCTAGCGACCTCAAGCCTCAACAAGCTATTCTGATGACCTAGTCCGACGGGCCGTCGTGGTTCTAACGCCCGTCGGGTAGCCCGTCTGACAGGAAATTTCCAGCAATCCTTCCTTTAAGTAAGGGGAAATTTGATTTTATCCCCTATTAGCCTAAAACTTTCCCATTCCCCTCATTCTAAATTCTAAAAGAGGAAGAACTTCATTCCCCCAAGCTTCAAGCTCCAATCTAAGGATCTCCAACTTAAAGTCTCCATCCCTCAAGGTCCTATCTTAGAAGTCTTCAATCCTGGTATGTTTCATTGTAGAAGTTCTTCAAGTTACACCTCCTAAATATGCTAGGGAAGAGAGGATAAGTCTTGGATAGTGTAAGATACAAGAAACCATAAGGTGACCATAGTTATAAGCTTGAATATCGTTATGAAATACATATGGGCTTTGCTTTGTACGACTAGTGATCCCATTGGTTAAGAGCTCAAGGTTAGTTGGTTTTCATGAGAAGAAGGAACATTATTCTTAGAGGGAAACTCTAGATGCAGAAGATTTAGTCGAGATAGGCTTGAACATGATTGAAGAGGGTAGTCAGACTCAGACCTTAGTATCTACAGGTGCGCTGGTGAAGCTTTTAGTTGCAAATGGTAAATGTGCTATTAAGGGAAGTTAGTGTAGTTAAAAATGTGTTCTTAAGCTTAAAAGTTATCAACTGTGTTGTTTAGGTGGGAATAGTCTTGTTCTTACTCCCAGCCCAGGGTGCTCATATCATATCAGTTCAAACCTATCGGTAATTATTCCTAAGGCCAGAAGACCCTACGTTCAGCTAAGTCCATGGTAGTAAGTTCAGTTTAGAAGAGAATAGTTTTCTCGTATAGCTACTCCTCTCAGTTTGATTCAGTTGACTATGATCCCTAAGAATGTGTTCAATCACTACAAGTTTCAGCCGAGTCCTTACTCTTAATCTAGACCGATTATCATGGTAGATAGTCAGTTTCCTGTCCCATCAGTTATGCTTATGCTCTCAAGAGGCGTACATGTTCCATGAATCCATCTCAGCTTATATTTCAGTCAGAAATCTATTACCATAAAGTACTTCAGACATTGGAACTCTGTTTATAGGAAGGCAAACTTTTCCCCCTCCACTCCCAACTCAGTAGTCTTCATTGGAGGACGAATGATCCCAAGGGGGAGATATTGTAACACCCCAGAAATTCTAATCCAAGATACGAAACGTTCTTCATGCGTTGTTAAACCGAAACTAGATAAATTTTCTTTATATCTAAGTATTGAGGTCAATTACTATATTTTGAAGGAGTATTAGATGTGAGTCAAAGTCATAAAGGACCCCTAGCTCAAAGTTAAGTTGAAAGCCCTTCTACCGATTTAGTTTTCATGTAGGTTCTTACTAGGGTCAACTTCAAATGCTCCTAACTCCCAGAATATAAAGTGTTAGGTGGCCTAGTACCCACCAAATTAAAGGTATTTGAATTATTTTTCCAACTCCACCGACCGCTCATTTATACCAGTCCGGAGTACATATTTATGGGCATTTTAGTGAAGCACTATCAGCTGTCAAAAGTTGACGGGTTGGCCGACGCTCGTGGCTCCCACGATAGCCCGTGGAGGCAGCCCATGGGAACCAACCATTGAGCCCTTTTGGACCCCTGTAAGGGACACGGTTGGGTCCAATGGCCCGTGGAGGCCACGATAGCCCGTGGGAAGCCCCGTCTGGCGACTTTTCTGCTTTTTTTTCCAGCATTTAAGTTGGGGGTAGTTTGGTCCTTTCCTTACCTCAGGTCTTTCCCCTCAGCTTTTAAACACCCAAAAGGGGTTATTCCTCATAAAAACATCACTATACCTCTAAAGAATCCCCTCAAGACTCTATGGCAAGGTACCTAGGGTTTCAAGCAAGCAAGATCATACAAGCTCAAGCAAGGAAGTCTCTCAAGAGATTTCTTTCAGACTTGTTTTCCAAGTCTCCACCTCTAACCTTAAGGATTCTTCTCCAAGATTCATCCCCAAAGTTCTAGCTAGAAATTCTTCATGTTTTAGGTATGTGGGTATTCAATAATGGGTTCCTTCCACCCTTGTGCCCAAGAGAAAAATATCCCCAATTCTCAAATTGATTTATGAACTTGTGAAATTAGGGTTTTGATCTAAAGTGGGGAAAACTTTGTGAAATCAGTTTATATGTCTAAATTCATGGTTTCTTATTACTTATTTATGATTTGATCATGATTCCTTTATTGGGTTTAAAAGCCCAAGCATTAAAGTTGATTTCTAGCATGATTCCATTAAATTGCATGTTTTCAAGTGAAATTGGGCATGATTAGACATCATGACTTTATGAATTTATGGAATTGCATGCCTAATTCTTCAATTATGAATTTAGAAAGAAAAATATGATTTGAATTATGGCCATGCTTTACTTCAAGAACTTATGATATGAGAATTACATGATACCCGATGTGTCTTTATGATTTTCAAAGAAGATTTGGTATTCGATTATACCTTCATGAACTTATGAGCTATATTCATATTTTGGGAGTAGTATTTTGCACCGAGTGATAAGGGTTCGATTACCCAAGTCCAAAAACTATATTGCCAGCGTAGGTTATGATTTGCCTTATGGGCTTATGAGAGTGGATCCACATCTTGATTACTGGTGTCCTTGCCTTAGCGGGGCATAGGACAGCTTTGCCAACTAAGGTTATATAGTTGGGTATGGTGGCCCGTGCTTTGGCAAGGTTCGGGCCAGTTTTGCCAACTAGGGTTATATAGTTAGATTCCATGTAGCTCGCATGGTCTATTGTCGGTTATAAGAAACTCCCATATGAAAGCTTTTGACTTATTTGAACTTATGATATCTACTTGAGTTTGACTGTTATTTCATGATTTGCTATTCAACTTATGACATGTACCATGAAACTTCCTTTTGCATGAACTAAGTTCTTATACACGTTTTCATTATTTTCATGCATCTCTCACATACTCGGTACATCCTATAGTACTGACGCATATCTTGTGCTGCATCCTCTTGATGATGTAGATTCAGGTGTTTCCCATCAGGCTCGTGGTTAGTCAGAGCCGGTTATCCTGTCAGCATTGGTGAGTCCTCATAGTTCGAGGACGGGTTTCCATTCCAGTTGTATCGTTTATCTTTCTTTTAGATGGTCGAGTTAGTTGGGGTTTTATCCCACCAACTCCATATGTCATCTTAGAGGCTTTTCAGACATAGACAGTATTCGAGTCCTTTCTCTATATTGTATTTTTCCCATTCAGTTTGACTATCTATGCTTACATTTTTTGATTTCCTTATTATGTTTCCGCTCCTTTAATTGTTTTGCCTGAGTTATGCTATGACCAAGGGTTAGCTTGCGGAACTCGTGGTCCAAAGTACCGTGTTATGCCCAGGGGGTAGCCTCGGAGCGTGACAAACAAGATCAAAAAACTCAAAAACAAGTTTTATAATTTCATTCTCTCCCATTCAGCCCCCAAAACAAATAAGGGTTACTCCAAAAACCCTCCTAGGATGCTCCAAAGCTTGGGAGCCATGGGGAGGAGGGATTCTACATAAAGGGAAGCAAAACCATGGATTCAGGCCGGCAAAATTGTCAAGGAACACCTTCACAAAGCCGGAAAGGGCATGGAGCAGCTGCTCGGCATCCAAGTAGGGTAGGTTTCTTCTAAAGAGTAGATTGACCCACCTGGATCCCCCTAACACATTTAGGTGTTAACATGGAAAACCCGGTCTACACCAAGAGCAACTAATAATCAACATAATAACCCAGTCTACACTAAGACCAACTAATAACCAACATAATAATCCAGTCTACACCAAGACCAAACTAATAACCAATCTAGTAACCCGATCTACACCAAGACCAACTAATAACCAATATAATAACCCGGTCTACACAAAGACCAAACTAATAACCTGGCCTACACTATGACCAAACTAGTAACCAATATAATAACCCGGTCTACACCAAGACCTAACTAATAACCAACACCATAACCCGACCTACACCAAGACCAACTAATAGTGAACATCATAATCTGGTCTACACCAACACTAACTAATAACATAATATAACAAGCCGGCTTACACCAAGACCAAACTCACAATATAATATAACAACCCGGCCTACACCAAGACCAAACTTATAATATAATAACCCAGCCTACACCAAGACCCAAAATGCAATATCCCAATTTATAAACACAGCCCGGTCCACTCATGGAACCAAATCAATTACACAATGCAATGCAATAAGTAAACCCGTACCAGGCGTGGTACCCGAGTCAACCAGTTAGTATCCCATACCAGGCATGGTACCCAAGCCAACCGTTAGTATATTTCATACCAGGAGTGGCACCGAGCCAACCGTTAGTAATTTCCGTAGCAGGCGTGGTACCCGAGCCAACCAAATATCACGCAGAAATCCAACAGTCACAATAATAAACAATCAACTTGAAAACCAATAAGCAAAATACACAGTTCAATTTACCAGACTGTTAAATCGGACTATCAGACACTCCTAATCTTCCCCTGAGCAATGCACCTCATACAAATACTTAGATAAGAATACACAACACACAAGCATACAAGAATCAAACCATCACCAACCCCATACCAGGTACACTATGAACCGTCAAATCCGTCCGAAGACTAACCCCGGTTCGCCCCTTTAAACATGCAGTTAATTACATTTATTAATGACCCTCTTCCTAGGACCAAATACAACCTGGGAAAACCTTTCTCAACCTTAGAACACAGTCAACAAATATCATAATTATACCAATTAGTTTCCGAAACTTCCGTTCCTTGCGCATTAGTTAATTACTAACCCTTTTCTGAATACCCGAACCTTCCGATATTCTGGTTCCCACATTTATTAGCAAATCACACAAATTAAGCAATGCATAGAATATCACAACACACTATCCCGATTCTACCATTCCAACTAATCCAATAAATCAACGATTTCCTCCAAACTCCGTGCCTGAAGTCCTAACCATGGATTCTCCATTTCATTCTACACAATAATAAGAAAATAAAAGCGATCAATCTACTCTTTAGTAGAAACCTAGCCTACCTAGATGCCGAGAAGCTGTTCTATGCCCTTTCCGGCTCCGTGAATGTAACACCCCAGAATATAAACTAGCTTTAGCAACCCAGAACTCTGAAAAAGACTCAGAAAAATTTCATCCCAGTCAAGCCCCACGAGCTGACCCATGGGCGTCATGGATACGAAATCCCATCAGGGTCCCCTTGGGAAGGGTCCAAGAGCCATTCCTAGCCGGATCCAACCAAATTGGGGACCCGACGAGCATCAAAGGACCGAAAGGCCATCAGGCAGCCCGTGGAAAGGAGCCAGCAGCCCCCTCAGCCTCTTTTTTCCCCGATGGGCTAACTCCACGGGTGTCGCCGAAGCGACGGGCCGTGGGAACAACCCATGGGAATGATCCAGGGGAGCCTGCACCCCTAGCCCCAACCTCTTCTTGCCTCGATGAGCTAACGCCACGGGCGTCGCCAAAGCGACGGGCTGTGGGAGCCATCGTGGGAACGATCCAGGGGACCAGCCCCTCTTGCCCCATTTTGACGCCCGAGCCGACGGGCCATCACGGGTCCGATGCCTATCAGGCGGTGGCTTTTCTCAAAACTTCCAGCTTTATATTGGGGGCAGTCCGGTCTTTTCCCCATTTCTTTTATTTCCGACCCTAAGTCATTTTGGGAGTAATTAAAGAGTTTTTAACTCTATTTCCCCTCATTACTCCTAAATCATTCGATACTTAGCAAAACAAGACAAAAATATAACGCTTTCTCTCAAGAACAATTCTGAGAGGAACTTGGAGGAAACCCTTTTTGCCTTGTTCTTGATCATGCATAAAATAGCTGAGATGCAGGAGTAACATGAAAGTATGCTGAAAGCTGAAAATAAATGTAACTGAGGGCTTAAAGTACAATACTGGATCTAATACTGTGGGAGATCTTATCAACCGACATAAACCACGTGAGCTAAACGTGGAGTCTGATGTATACGCCCTATCGAGAGGACCTAATATACCTTGCTAGGGTATAAAGGCATGGTTGTGGCGTGATCACTAAATCAAGTGCCCAACAGAGGGGACTTATAATCCTATATTGGCACGTAGTTCTAGGACCTTAAGGGTACACTGAACCCTAGTCCAACTTGGTGCTAAAATACTACTCCTAAACTGAATATAGCTCAATCCAAACTGACATCCTGAGTTTTCTAGGTCAGGACTAGACTAGTCAAAAATCTTTATTTTTCTGAAATATTGTAGTAGGCTAAAACCCGACAATTTTCTGCTTCTAGAACTCATGCTAACAAGCTAGGTTGAATTTTTGAAGGAAAATAACACTTTTAAGCAAATGCTATATTTTAGGGTTAAGTCCATGATTTCCAAGACCTTATAAATATCTAAGTAAATGCAATATAATCAGTATGTAATATGTAAAACAATGCAAGGATCATATATATACTCTTGAGCATGATTTCTTGGAATGGAAGAAGGACAAGAACCCTAGTTCTATACTCATGAAAACCATTGAAGAGATCTGAGGTTTTTGGGCATAAGGGAGGACTAAGCCCTTACTAAATTCCCACATACCTGGATGAAGATTTTACGGTAGAACCTTTGGATTCTGAGAGGAACTTGGAGGAAACCCTTTTTGCCTTGTTCTTGAGATAAAGCGTTCTATTTTTGTCTGATTTTGCTAAGTATCGAATGATTTAGGAGTAATGAGGGGAAATAGATTTAAAAACCCTTTAATTAATCCCAAAATGACTTAGGGTCGGAAATAAAAGAAATGGGAAAAAGATCGGACTGCCCCCAACTAAAGATGGAAGTTTCGGGAAAAGCCACCGCCGGACTGGCTGCCCGACGGGCATCAAACCCATGACGGCCCATCACCTTGGGCGTCAAAATGGGTCAGGAGGGGCTGGTCCCCTGGATCGTTCCCACGATGGATCCCACAGCTTGTCATTTCAGCTACGCCCGTGGCGTTAGCCCGTCGGGGCAAGGAGAGGTTAGGGCTAGGGGTGCAGGATCCCCTGGATCATTCCCATGGGCGGCTGTCCCATGGCCCATTATTTCAGCGACGCCCGTGGCGTTAGCCCATCGGGGCAAAGGGAGGCTGAGTGGGCTGCTGGCTCTTTTCCACAAGCTGTCGATGGCATGTCGGTCCTCCAACGCCCGTCAGGTCCCCCGTTTGGTTGGAGGTTGCTGGGACTGGCTCCTGGACCCTTCCCACGGGGACCCTGATGGGCCTTCGTGTCCACGATACTCGTGGGTCAGCCCGTGGGGCTGGACTGGGATGAAATTTTTTTGAGTCTTTTTTCGAGTTCTAGGTTTTTAAAGCTAGTTTAAATTCTAGGGTGTTACATTCACGGAGCCAGAAAGGGCATAGAACAGCTTCTCGACATCCAGGTAGTCTAGGTTTCTTCTAAAGAGTAGATTGATCACTTTCATTTTCTTATTATTATGTAGAATGAAAGGGAGAATCCATGGTTAGGCCTTCAGGTATGGAGTCTGGAGAAAATTGTTGATTTGTTAGATTAGTTGGAATGGTAGAATCGGGATTATTGTGTTGTGATATTCTAGTCATTGCTTAATTTGTGTGATTTTTCTAATAAATGTGGGAACTAGAATATCGAAAGGTTCGGGGCATCAGAAAAGGGTTAGTAATTAACTAATGCGCAAGGAACAGAAGTTTTGGAAACTAATTGGTACAATTAGGATATTTGTTGGCTATATTCTAAGGTTGGGAAAGGTTTTCCCAGGTTGTATTTGGTCCTAGAAAGAGTGTCAGGAATAAATGTAATTAACTGCATGTTTAAAGGGGAGAACCGGGGTTAGTCTTCGAACGGGATCTGACGGTTCATAGTGTATCCAGAATGGGATAGGTGATGGTTTGATTCTTGTATGGTTGTATGTTGTGTACTCTTATCTAAGTATTTGTATGAGGTGCATTGCTCAGGGGATGATTAGGAGTGTCCGATAGTCCTATTTAACAGTCTGGTAAATTGAACTGTGTATTTTGCTTATTGGTTTACAAGTTGATTGTTTATTATTATAACTGTTAGATTTTTGTGTGACATTCGGTTGGCTCAGGTACCACGCCTGGTATGGGAATTACTAACGGTTGACTCGGGTATCATGCCTGGTATAAAATATACTAACGGTTGGTTCGGGTACCACACCTGGTATGGGATACTAACTGGTTGGCTCAGGTACCATGCCTGGTACGGGTTTACTTATTACATTGCATTGTGTAATTCATTTGGTTTCATGAGTGGACCGGGCTGTGTTTATAAATTGGGATATTGCATTTTGGGTCTTGGTGTAGGCGGGGTTATTATATTATGAGTTTGGTCTTGGTGTAGGCCGGGTTATTATATTGTGAGTTTGGTCTTGGTGTAGGCCGAGTTGTTATATTATATTGTGAGTTTGGTCTTGGTGTAGGCTGGGTTATTATATTATGTTATTAGTTGGTCTTGGTGTAGACCGGGTTATGATGTTGGTTTTTAGTTTGGTCTTGGTGTAGGCCGGGTTATGGTATTGGTTATTAGTTAGGTCTTGGTGTAGACCGGGTTATTATGTTGGTTATTAGTTTGGTCTTGGTGTAGTCCGGGTTATTATGTTGATTAATAGTTTGGTCTTGGTGTAGACCGGGTTATTATATTGGTTATTAGTTGGTCTTGGTGTAGACTGGGTTACTATATTGGTTATTAGTTTGGTCTTGGTGTAGAACGGATTATTTTGTTGGTTATTAGTTGGTCTTGGTGTAGACTGGGTTATTATGTTGATTATTAGTTGGTCTTGATGTAGACCGGGTTTGCCATGTTAATACCTAAATGTGTTAGGGGGATCCGGGTGGGTCCGGACTATGTAAAAGAGGTTATAAGTTCACAAATTGTTTTCATTAAATGTACTAATGGCGGTCAATAATTATTATTGTTAATAAGCTAAGGGTGGGTCTTGGTGTAGACCGGGGTAGTCTGTAGAATACTTAGGGTGGATGGAGGATCCTTGGAGGGTCCGGGTTATGCGATGTAATAAAATGGATTTAGATGTAACTTTGTTGTTGTCATTGAAGGTGTCAATGGTTGTTAGTAGGATTCTATATGATTGGTATATTGGGAGGAAGACTGGGAGTTTGGGGTGTAGTTATTGGTTAATATAAACAGGTTGAAAAGTTGTCCTAGAGGTCCTAGAAAGGTCCGGACAATGGTAGGTAATACTACGGGCATAAGTGGTTTGGTGGGGAAGTTGGCCAGATTAAGTCTGGATATTTAGTCAAGGTAGTTGACTGGGGTAAAAGTTAAAGTGAGACTTGGGAAGTCTAGGTGACAAGGCGACTTGACAAGTGTAGTTATGAGTGAGACTTGGGAAGTCCTAGATGTCAGGGTCAAGGCTAGGGTGGTGGAGTTGGCAGCGAAAGGTTAGGAAGGTCGGTCCGAAAGAGGGGATTGATAAAAGTGATGTTGAAAAGGGGTGAAGCATTTACCTTGTGCATTTTATCTTGATTTTTATATGATGGTAGGAGTGAATTCGGGTTAGCCGATGATTCCTACCAGTACGTGTGTTTGTACTGATTCTACTCTTGCTATACTTTTTTGGGTATATTCTTGTTGCAGGGTTGGTGATACTTCACAGGTTCAGAATTGCAGTGATCTTTCAGCAGCTCCTACTTCCTTTTATGGTGGGAGTTGTGTCCATCTTATGTTATAATCTCATCTTGTAGAAGATCTTGTACCGGCTTAGACTAGGTTCTGGGAGGTTGTTTATATTGTTAGTAAATTTCCTCAAGTTCTAAAGGTTGTGTAAATTTTGAAAGTTGTTGTACAAAGATTTTCCAAATATTTTGTAAAAGGATCTCTCTTGTATTAAGGGACTTAATTAATGGTTTTTTTTTTGCGCATTGCATGTTGGTTCGGGTGGTAAGGATTCTCCTATCTAGGTGGATTAGAGTAGGTGCCCGCACGGCCCGATAGTTGGTTCGTGACAAAACTTCACTTCTCGGCTGAGAATTTGTTTTTCTATTGTCAAACAGAAAATTCTGTATCCTTTGGATGATGAACTATAGCCCATAAATATGCCCTTCTGAGCCTTGTTGGCTAGCTTACTCCTCTTGGGTTCTGCAACTTGATAATAACATACACACCCAAGGATTCTGAGATGGTGTACTATTGGTTTGTTTGCACACCAAGCTTCATATGGAGTCATATCCTGCAAGGCATTAGTGGGCAATCTGTTGAGCAAATATACTGAGGTATATTGACTGCCTCCTCCCAAAACTGATTTGGGATCTTTTTTTCAAGCAAAAGACACCTAGCCATATCCATTACAGTCATGTTCTTCCTTTCAGACATGCCATTTTGTTGTGGAGTGTATGGTAATGTCAATTGACATTTAATACTTGTGCTACTAAAAAACTCCACAAACTGAGCAAAAATATATTTTCCTCCATTGTCATACCTTAAAGCTTTAATAGTGAGATTACATTGATTTTCTACTAAAGCTTTAAATTGTTTAAAAACATTAAGGACTTCACTCTTCAGTTTAAAGAAATAAACCCAACATATCCGAGTGCAGTCATTAATAAAAAAGGAGAAAATACTTGTTACCACTCATGGAATCTGTTTTCATTGGGCCACACACGTCCGCATGAATGAGCTAAAGTTTTTGGTTAGCTCTCCATACTCGATTTGATTGAAATGGCAGTTTTGTTTGCTTTCCCTGCTGACAGGATTCACAAACTTGAGCATTAGAATGAAATTCAGGCATATTTTCCACTAACTCCTTCCTTTTATCTCCGTGATGCTTCTCTGATTGAAGTGACCAAACCTTTTGTGCCATAGGTTTGTACATGTTTGTTAAGTAATAGTGTAAGCTTGATCAATTATTTTCTCCCAATCAACTGAAAACATTTTGTTGCTCATCTTGACACAAATTAATTCTACTCCAGAAGGGTCGGAAACAACACATTCACGATTCTTAAAATGCAGCAAATAATTATTTTCAAGCATTTCTCCAACACTTAATAAATTTTGACTCATATCAGGTGTGTACAAAACATCAGGAATAGTTTTGATACCTGATATTATTGAGATAGTCATTGTACCTCTGCTTTCGACTGCTACCACCTTACCATTTCCCACTTTTACTTTGGATTTATAAGTATCATCAAGGAATCTAAATATTTTAGCATCATTGCACAAGTGATGTGTGTAGCCACTATCAAGAAGCCAAGAATCTGAGGACTCATTGGTTGAAAAGTATGAAACTGCAAAGAGTTGCTCCTCATGTGCATCTACATCTTCTGCTAGTTGTGCTTGCAAAGCTCCATAAGCCTTTGGTTTTGATTTGCAAACCTTGGATATGTGCCCCATCTGCTTATATTTGTCGCAGATAGCATCGACTCTCCACTAGAAGTACTTCTCCAGATGTGTAGTTTTTTTTTGCAATGTCTGCATGGAGGAAACTTCTACTTCACATCTCCACTATTGTTTCCACCATCATGCTTGCCTTTATTCTATTGGTTGAACTGCTTCTTCCCTTTACCAGAATATTGATTTTGCACAGAGAAAGCTCATTCAATGAACTTGTCTTATCTCATAGACCTTCTTTGCTCTTGTGCTTGAAGAGCACTCATTATTTCACCTAATGAGAGTGTACTTAGGTCCTTGGATTCTTCAAGAGAGGAAATATTAGATTCAAACCTCTCAGGAAGAGTCACAATAACTTTCTCCACAGTCCATTTGTTTGTAAATTCTTCGCTAAGAAGTCTAATATTATTAACAATTAAGGAGATTCAATCAACATACTTACTGATTGTTTCATCCTCCTGCATATTCAGAGACTTAAACTCTTTTTTCAGGTTCAACACTTGCATTTGACGTGTTCTATTGTTGCCTTGATATTCTTCTTTCAACCTATCCCAAGCCTCTTTTGTTTTTTTACAAGCCATGATTATATAGAACACGGAATCTGCCACGACATTTTGCATAAGAGACTTGGCTTTAGATTTCTTTGCCTTCTTTTCACTGTTGGATTTGATCTGAGCCAAGTTAGAATTTGTTGGTAGAGCAGCAACTGGTCTATCTTCCGTCATAGTTTCCTAGAGTTCATAGGCTTCCAGAAAAGCTTGCATCTTCACAAATCAGATTTGGTAATTTTCACCAGTGAAAGTGAATGGTGGATTTAAAGGTAGGTTGTTGGATGCCAATTGTGTTGTAGGTTAAAACTTTTTGGTCCCGTAAGATCAACTAGAGGCTCTGATGCCACTGTCATAACATACACTCTCTAAAACTGAATTGAAGTTTAAAAACACTAAGAACTCATTAAAATTCCAGCATATAATTAACTTGGAGAACTTCTAAACTTATACAAGAAAAGGGTAACTATTTCCTATCTAGCAGCCACTGAAAAAGTGGATAAAAATTGAACAAGAAAATGTGCCACTGACAGGTCACTAACTTCAAAAAAATAAGCAACTAACTTTGACTAAGTCCTTTGCTAGAAACTAGGAAAGCAGTAAACTAAAACTAAGTAAAAAACAATAAAAAAAATAATAAGCTGGAAGTTAAAAATGCCAATTGTCTAACAACCTCATCCATTGTGCAGGTTCATTGTCACATTTCAGACATAAGTACCTAGATATATTGAACCCCTTAGAATACACACACACAAATGATGGCTCTAATATTATGTCATTAGCTAAATTAATATGAACTACAAGAGAATTATGTTGTTGAAGAATCTTTAAATGAAGTATTTATTTTTAACCTATTTCTCCATTTTCCTATAGTTTCTGCATTTTGACAAAAAGAGGAGTCACGAAAAAAAAAAAGATGTTTAGTTTTATGAAAGATTACGACTTTCACGTGTAATACATTATTACGAAGATGCAGTACATGTCATTTACAGGGCATTTTCATAACTTTTCGTTAATTTCTAAGCTTTTCAAATAATTTTTAAAATTTAACAAGGGTGATTTAGTAAAACTAAATACAATGTTAGATCCCATAATCAAGCTTGTATGAAAACCCTAACAGCCACTTCAGATCTATCACTTTCACTATACATTGGTCTCTCCCACTATTTTTCTCATCTTTCATCTAACTCACGTTAGCAACTTAGCACGTCGCATGACTTTTTCGTTCACTCCCCTTCTTACCCTACTAAAAAAATAAAGAGTATGAATCATTTGTCTTGCCATCTTTGATCATTCCTTTTTTTACGACCTTCTATGCATTTGTCGAGTATTTAAGGAGTATATTTGAGATTTGATCTTTGATTTCTTCGATTTATATTTTAAGGCTTGAATCTATTTTGTTTTTGAAAAAGAGCGGCCAAGGCCTCAAAATTCTATTATAATAAAAATGAGCTATGTACATGGACCTGTTTAAAGAAAATGGAATCAGCCCAAATCAAATAAAAAGAACAACAAAACAAAATACAATTAGGAAAGCAACTATACAGACATAAACACTATGATATAGCCGACTTCGACTTCTCAGCCGGATATCAATGTTCACGAGGAGCTCTGCTGGTGATATTCTCCCTGATGCGACATGTCCACTGCCAAAGTTGACTTGAGAGCTGAATGCATCTTCTTCATATCTCAGACAGTATACTCAAAAATCAAAGAGAATAGGTAAGAAAACTCAAAACCTCGATCTTGAGCTTTATTGAAAATATTTTAAAATTTGTAACAGATCCTTGTGGTGTAGTTACTTTGAGCTTCTATCTATAAATTTTGGGTAGATTCCATCTCTAGACATCCTAAACTCTCACCAAATGCTATGGTATTAAGGACCCAAATGAAGAAAACTTATGATTTAAAGGATTCAACGCCAACCGTGGACCATTGCAGAGGTATTTTTACCAAATTCTAGTCTATTTCTGTAAAGCTTATTCAAATCTAAAGAATTGCTCCCAAATTCTAGTCCATTTCAGTAAATCTTGTTCAAATCGGAATTTAACGCTAACAAGTCCTATATGTAGCACCAAATAAAGGTTAGTTCTCTTTATTCATCTTTGGTTTCAATTGAAGCATGTCCATCTAAGTTCTCATCCTTTTTTTAGGGTTTTAAATTCAAGACCCTCCAAAGATTTGATTGAACAATTCAAAGGAATAGCTCCATAAAAGGTAAGAAGATAAGCTAAAGATTAACTAAACAACAACAATGAATAGCCCCATAAGATGTCAGTGTTCTTCATATGTCACGACCCGATTTCTGAAGTCATGATGACACCTACAACCCCTCAGTAGGCGAACCAATTCCCATAGCCCAGAACAGCTAATAATGGGCTACTACCTAACCAATACGCTCAACAAGCTGAGATAAGCAGAAGCAGAATGTAAAGGTAGACAAAACGGAAGCAAAACTCGAATATAAATACATAAAGGAAACTACACCAACCCCAAGACTTGGTATCAATAGTACAGAAGCTTCTAAAAGAATACAAGTGGTAGTAGTAAATAAATACAACATAAATTGCCTCCGAAAGTACAAGGAGCAACAGTACAACAGATGAGATGTAGACAAGCCCCGACCGTCAGGCGCTCACCCTAGTCTCAAAAATCCAAAAGCTGCACGAGTCTCCAACGTGATCAACGGCGAAAGCTCAGCTAATATCTGCACCAAAAAGTGCAGAAGTGTAGTATGAGCACCAAAACAACGGGTACTCAGTAGGTATCATCGGCCGACTGAGCGCATATAAGATATAAAAGCAGTAAGTAACAGATAGTAAGAAAGCAATCACTGAAGCAATAAACAAGGCACAAGGATCTAGCACAGATCATCCATAACCAAGAGTTTCAAGTAACACATGCTAGCACAGAGATACAATTACATAGAATCACAGGTGAAGGAAAGGAAAACGCACCTGGAGTCCTTGCACAATAATATAAGTAAGTAGAGAGAGAGTTGAGAAAATGGTGGTATACCGGTAACCTCAAGTAGAAGGAAAAGACGGAGAGCAGTCTAACATACTCAAAATGGAATCAACCAGTATAAGGAAATCATAACACCAATCCAATCACATGATAGCATAACCAGGGCATCACCTCACAAGTACCACCCTAGGATGAAATAACTAGACCATAATAACCGAGAGATACCACTCAGCTTCCCACAAGAATAGAACCAGAGTCTCACACTCTGCTTAGAAGGCCACACAAAAGTGCCTCAATAAGATAGGACTCCCTAGCCCTCACAATAATCAGATATCCCATAACCAAAACCTCAACAGGTTAACCATCACTAATCCTTCACTAACCGAGTGCCAAGACAAGCTCTAAATAAAGACAGGAGTAAATATAGTCTACCTACAGTCGCAACGGCCGTCCATACAACTGAGGAACACAATCAAGTGAAAGCAAACCCTCCGGCATCCCATACTACTAGAGGGTACACTGAACACACAGCAAACAAGGGTGGAATCCAATGCATGATATGATATGATGTGAAATAGAACCTCTGTATGTACCTCCTACGGTGCCAATCGAGCACAGCATACAGGTTCCATGGAAGGACTCAGCCCATATACCTCTACTCCAGCGTATACCCTTCCCTCCGACGCACGCAACCCTAAGCCCCAGGCCCGGAGTGGCAAGGTCCATGGAGGTCCCCGACCCCATACTAAAACACAGTATCAAGAATGTCATCGGAAAGCAAGTCTGGGATCAAGATAGAGACCCAGTCTCGAATATGCATGCCCAGACCCTGTCCAGGACTAAAGTAGTAGAAAATACCTCAAAAACCCCTCCAAGGGTGCCTGGGCGTAACCGGGTCTAAAACTGTAGTAAATCAAGTCTAGTGCTCCGCCCTGCAGAGACTAGTATCAGTAATAAAATCAAGTCTGGTGCTCTGCCTCGCAGAGACTAGTATCAGTAATAAAATCAAGCCTGGTGCTCTGCCCCGCAGAGACTAGTACCAGTAGTAAAATCAGTGCGAAAACATCCAAAAATCCCCTTTTCTATCATCAACAATACAAAAAAAGGGCCCCCTGGGCCATGCAAATTTAGGAAAACTGTCAGTAGTGGATCGCAGCCAAAACTATAGTAAAACATGCAGGGAAAAACCTTTTTCATGGATGATATGCTCGCACACAAATATAAAAGTAGCCCAACGGCTCACAACAACTCCTATCAGCCTTGCACAGGCCCAACAGCTACTCAACAGACATAACCAGCCTAAAAGGATTATCTCTATGTCCGGGTCTCGCGGACATTCCCCAAATAACCCACCATCTATGTTCCAGAGTCAATACAAGGCCACACAGGCCCACAAAGGTAATAACAATAATATGCGAATACTACAAACAACGTATGAAATAGACGGACGAAAGGCGGACAAGGTCTGGGGTACCAACCTATAACAACCCATCCAAGAATGCTAATTAATGCAGTTATAGCCTATATACGCAGAGTCTAGATAGGGAAAAACCATAACCTACCTGTCATCCGATGACTAGCTGCGGGAACGGCATCGTCCAGACTCGAACTACTCCGGGAAGCTCCAAATCACAAAAGAATACTTTTAACTGAAACCCCAAAGGCGTCTCTATGAAGGCTGACCAACCAAGGTAATGGAACAATTGCTAGAATCGACGAGGCTGCAAGAATGAGCCATAGCCATTTGATAAGGTGTTAATGTCACACTCGCGACCAGCCAACTCCAAAACATAAAATGAGGCCAATAACAATAAGAAATGGCAGCTAAATCCAACAATAATATGTTAACCACATCTCAAAGGAGCGACGAGCTCCCGAAGCACTATTTCAAGGCGTACACGTTGTCCAATCCAATCACTATCGTATGTGATCCCAAAAAGAATCGCACAATTTCCCAATCCCTCCAGCACCTTAACATAACCAGAACACCACAACAATAACCAAACATAACAAGATAAAGTGGTTGTCCAAAGCCACAAATCCAAAATACCACTTCGTGGCTCAGAAATCCATAAAACAATACTAGAACATATAATCGAAGGAGGGTCATAGGGGAGAGATTTCCTTGACAAAAATATTCAATATCCCAAGATTAACAACCCGCCTCCTTGCAGGAACAACAAACAGATCCAAAATCAACAAGAAACTACTACAAGATATCGACAACAATAACTTTTCATAACTAGAAGCTTAAAATCTTGATCCAACAAATAGATTAGTGTACGGGATCCATACCTCACCAAAATAACTCCATAGCTACTTCCAAATACTTAAAAAGGACCTGCTATCTTGCTGCATCAACACCCACGAAGATACGCCATAAAATCGACGGGTAAAACTATACCAAAATGACGAGCTTGCGACGTAGAGCAACTTCCGTTAAACTTCCGAATTGAAAGGATCAAAGTCCATGGATTATTTATGGACTCTCCCTCTGATTTTCTAAGAATTTTGGGTGAAAAAAATGAGTTAAAACGAAGGAGAAATCAGCTTTTATAAGCTGAACCGACTTAGGATGTGGACCCCACTTTGACGTGTCTGCTTGTGCAGTCTTACGAAAATGTGAATATCTCTCTATTCTTAAGTCATATGGATGAACGGTTTAGTGCGTTAGAAACTAGACTCGTAGACCTTCGATCTAGTATATTGGGGGACCACTAAATTTTTATAGATAGGGAGAAACACCCCAAGACATTTAACCCAAATTTGAAGAGAATTCCTTAAAGGAATTTACAATAAATTTTTCCGACTTTTGTTTCGCAACTTGCTTGACTTCAAAACTTATCATACGACCATTTTGCGATTATAATACCTCATAACACATGCTTCTTAGTATATTATACACTATTAGTCTTACCCTAAAGGAACGGGTTACTTTAAACCTTCCAAACGGGTGAGGTGTTACACGAGGAATTTCTTTAACTCAAACTTTCGAGTAAGGGATTCCTTTGACCTAGAACCTTGGTTTAATTCTTTGATATTACCAAGAATGTTGTCGGAAGTCAACGATTTCCAAAGTTGAAGCTCTAAAATGAGGAACAGCCATAAAGACCAAACAAACGGCCTGAGCACCGAACTACCAGTCCCAACAAGCCATAAATGACTTGGGCCGCTACAAGTAAGCTCTAATGGTACAAGAAAGCGAAAACATGTAAATGACCGGAAGGGTCATTAGATCATCCACTACTAAAAAGACTTTCGTCCCCGAAAGTCAGGAAAGAAGAAAATACCAGAGATTTAAGAACAACAGATACCATGCCCGTACTACTCTCTCGGACAACCCGGGTAACCTTCGCGAACGGATGGCACCCAATAGAATAGAACCAAAGAAAGCAACCAAGCCTTAATTTCTTACTAGCCAAGCTAGATTTCAACCTCCAAAGATCTGCCAACCCAAACTGAACCTCGAGAATCTTAACCAAAAAGCACCTATACAACACCGAAACCAGAGCACCAAGGCTATCAACACACAAAACTCGAATCCTCAAAAGCATACCAAGTTTACCGGAAAATCCATCAACCCAAAACTCTAACTCATGAACCCGCTGTTTCGCAAAAGCCCTTTTTTTTTATTCTGAACTGAATCCTTTAGAACCATAAAAAGGAAGCTGCATACAAGCTGAACACTCAAACCACCCTCGAAGCACAACTGACACACCGGAGATCCATAGTTCCTGCTTATACTTTACCACAAACGAAGTCACCCATTTTATTCAAATGCGTTTTAAGCCAATATATAGGCTACTAGCCTTAGCCATCCAAGACAACAACCTGTAGCATATCATTGAAAACAAAACTTACATGCCCTGACTGACCATCAACCAACGAACGAACACTTATTCTAACATCAAACTTGCTAATTGAACCATGCTAGGTCTGAATCAACTGAAAGTGAGTGAACCAGGGAAACCTGCCCAAAAGACCCAAACCAAAACCATAATCCTGCAAGAAGTGTGGTAAGCCTACCACGAAGTCTGTAACCATGAGCCAAACTCCCAACTCTAGAAAACACTGCTGCTACTCCGACACTCGAACACCATTTGAATGTGAAATCGCCTTACGAATGTCACCTCAGGAAAAAGTCCACCATGCCACGAATATCAAGTCCAAACACCCTGAAGGCAAAGGAAAAGGGTGCCTGGGGTTCAAAGTTACCATCTAGCCATAGAAATTTTTGCATATACTTTCAATTCATTCCTTTGGCTCGAATCAACCGCTCTACTGGTTCTGCAAACAACCAACCACTTCGAAGTAATATACCCATAACAAAACTTATTAGTCTATACTGGCCGAGATCTAACCAACACTGGAACCCCACATAAACAATAACTCTGGAGGAATCAATTAAACAAGCTTTCAAATCCTGGGCAAACGAATGGCTATTACCAGTCTCTACGTATCATCAGAGCTCAAAATAGCCTCGCTAGTCTCAACCCGCACAAGCTGACCACATAAAGCATACACCACTGCTGAAGCTTAAACTTACGCCACTGAGTCTGTCCAACCATAGTAGAAGAACCTCGTACTAACTATAACACTACTGAAATCTAGAATATCTCGCCGCTTGCAGAGGCCACACAAGGCCACAAAGGTAATAACAATAATATGCGAATACTACAAACAACGTATGAAATAGACGGACGAAAGGCGGACAAGGTCTGGGGTACCAACCTATAACAACCCATCCAAGGATGCTAATTAATGCAGTTATAGCCTATATACGCAGAGTCTAGATAGGGAAAAACCATAACCTACCTGTCATCCGATGACTAGCTGCGGGAACGGCGTCGTCCAGACTCGAACTGCTCTGGGAAGCTCCAAATCACAAAAGAATACTTTTAACTAAAGCCCCAAAGGCGTCTCTATGAAGGCTGACCAACCAAGGTAATGGAACAATTGCTAGAATCGACGAGGCTGCAAGAACGAGCCATAGCCATTTGATAAGGTGTTAATGTCACACTCGCGACCAGCCAACTCCAAAACATAAAATGAGGCCAATAACAATAAGAAATGACAACTAAATCCAACAATAATATGTTAACCACATCTCAAAGGAGTGACGAGCTCCCGAGGCACTATTTCAAGGCGTACTTCACGTTGTCCAATCCAATCACTATCGTATGTGATCCCAAAAAGAATCGCACAATTTTCCAATCCCTCCAGCACCTTACCATAACCAGAACACCACAACAATAACCAAACATAACAAGATAAAGGAGCTGTCCAAAGCTACAAATCCAAAATACCACTTCGTGGCTCAGAAATCCATAAAATAATACTAGAACATATAATAACGAAGGAGGGTCGTAGGGGAGAGATTTCCTTGACAAAAATATTCAATATCCCAAGATTAACAACCTGCCTCCTTTCAGGAACAACAAACAGATCCAAAATCAACAAGAAACTACTACAAGATATCGGCAACAACAACTTTTCATAACTAGAAGCTTAAAATATTGATCCAACAAATAGATAAGTGTACGGGATCCATACCTCACCAAAATAACACCATAGCTACTGCCATATACTTAAAAAGCACCTGCTAGCTTGCTGCATCAACACCCACGAAGATACGCCAAAAAATTGACGGGGAAAACTATACCAAAATGACGAGCTCGCGACATAGAGCAACTTCCGTTAAACTTTCGTTAAACTTCCGAATTAAAAGGATCAAAGTCCATGGATTATTTATGGACTCTCCCTCTGATTTTCTAACAATTTTGGGTGAAAAAAATGATTTAAAACGAAGGATAAATCAGCTTTTATAAGTTGAACCGACTTAGGATGTGGACCCCACTTTGACGTGTCTGATTGCGCAGTCTTACGAAAATGTGTGTATCTCTCTATTCTAAAGTCGTATGGACGAACGGTTTAGTGCGTTGGAAACTAGATTCGTAGAACTTTGATTTGGTATATTGGGGGCCCACTAACTCTTTATAGATAGGGAGAAACACTCCAAGACATTTAACCCAAATTTGAAGAGAATTCCTTAAAGGAATTTACAATAACTTTTTCTGACTTTTGTTTCGCAACTTGCTTGACTTCAAAACCTAGCATACGACCATTTTGCGATTTTAATACCTTATAACAAATCCTTCTTAGTATATTAGACACTATTAGTCTTACCTCAAAGGCACGGGTTACTTTAAACCTTCCAAACGGGCGAGGTGTTATTTCTTTAACTCAAACTTTCGAGTAAGGGATTCCTTTGACCTAGAACCTTGGTTTAATTCTTTGATATTACCAAGAATGTTTTCGGAAGTCAACGATTTCCAAAGTTGAAGCTCTAAAATGAGGAACGGCCATAAAGACCAAACAAATGGCCTGAGCACCAAACTACCGGTCCCGACAAGCCATAAATGACTTGGGCAGCTACAAGTAAGCTCTAATGGTACAAGAAAGCGAAAACGTGTAAATGACCGGAAGGGTCATTACATCATCCACTACTAAAAAGACTTTTGTCCCTGAAAGTCAAGAAAGAAGAAAATACCAGAGATTTAAGAACAACAGATACCACGCCTGTACTACTCTCTCGGACAACCCGGGTAACCTCCGCGACCGGATGGCACCCAATAGAATAGAACCAAAGAAAGCAACCAAGCCTTAATTTCTTACTAGCCAAGCTAGATTTCAACCTTCAAAGATCTTCCAACCCAAACTGAACCTCAAGAATCTTAACCAAAAAGCACCTACACAACACAGAAACCAGAGCACCAAGGCTATCAACACACAAAACTCGAATCCTCAAAAGCATACCAGGTTTACCAGAAAATCCATCAACTCAAAACTCTAACTCATGAACCCGTTGTTCCGCAAAAGCCCTTTTTTTTCTGAACTGAATCCTTTAGCACCATAAAAAGGAAGTTGCATACAAGCTAAACACTCAAACCACCCTCGAAGCATCAACTGACACACCGAAGATCCATAGTTCCTGCTTATACTTTACCACGAGCGAAGTCACCGATTTTGTTCAAATGCATTTTAAGCCAATATATAGGCTACTAGCCTTAGCCATCCAAGACAACAACCTATAGCATATCATTGAAAACAAAACTTACATGCCCTGACTGACCATCAACCAATGAACGAACACTTTTGCTAACATCGAACTTGCTAACTGAACCGTGCTAGGTCTGAATCAACTGAAAGTGAATGAACCAGGGCAACCTGCCCAAAAGACCCAAACCAAAACCACAATCCTGCAAGAAGTGTGGTAAGCCTACCACAAAGTCTGTAACCATGAGCCAAACTCCCAACTCTAGAAAACATTGTTGCAACTCCGACACTCGAACACCATTTGAATATGAAATCGCCTTACGAATCTCACCTCAGGAAAAAGTCCACCATGCCACGAATATCAAGTCCAAACACCCTGAAGGCAAAGGAAAAAGGTGCCTGGGGTTCAAAGTTACCATCTAGCCGTAGAAATTTTTGCATATACTTTCAATTCATTTATTTGGCTCGAATCAACCACTCTACTGGTTCTGCAAACAACCAACCACTTCGAAGCATATACCCTAATGAACTTTTAGTCTATACTGGCCGAGTCTAACCAACACTGGAACCCCACATAAATAATAACTCTGGAAGAATCAATTAAACAAGCTTTCAAATCCTGGGCAAACGAATGGCTATTACCAGTCTCTACGTATCATCAGAGCTCAAAATAGCCTCGCTAGTCTCAACCCGCACAAGCTGACGACATAAAGCATACACCACTGCTGAAGCTTAAACTTACGCCACTGAGTCTGTCCAACCATGGTAGAAGAACCTCGTACTAACTAGAACACTGCTGAAATCTAGAATATCTCTCCTCTTGCAGAGGTTAGCCAAGGACTAGGTGTCCAAGGCCTATAGCCACATCCACAACTGAAGTAAAGAAGCTAAGTTGCCCGCACCCACTGCCTCCCGGCACTAGGATGCTGCAACCAAATAGAAACTGCCATAAACCATCCGATGTAACCTGCCAAGTTATGATTCTGAACACCGACTTTCAAAACTGCAAACCAAAGCCTTGGTCGAACCTGCATGCTGCCAATGAACCCTTAAGAACCCAAGCCAACTAGGCCTGAAAATGCAAGTTTCCAACACCGCAGCTACTACTGAAATAAAAACTAATCGATGGAAAACCCACGACAATGTGTAGACGGCTGGATCAAATCACCAACACCCAATCCTTAAGCAAACCTTCATCGCCACCTCAGACAACTATGAGGACACATAAACACAAACAAAGCGTCATCTCCCTTCTTTTTCAACTAAACAAAAATCCTTCCTTAGCACATATTAAACCTTACAAATCCTTTCTTGAATAAGAACCTGAAGCCATTACCTTAATACTCATAGCTACACGTCAAATTCAATAAGGCAGGAGAAGAATGGGCCGGATGCCCAACTCACCCGAAATGCTTACAAATACAACCCAACCACGAGGTTACGATCAATACTTAGTCGAAAGTGCTTAAAGTTAAGACCCAATCACGATGCCAACATCCAAAGCTCATCGAAAGAACTACGATCAAGATTCATTCCAACTGGAGCTAGGGATACGACCAAACACCCAACGGATTAGGAAGTGGAGGAGACTATGGGAACAACCCACATACTTGCCAACCTCCTAAACTAATCAACAAAGAGGGTCGACTCTAGACACTCGGGAGACCAAACCAATCTATGCACACTAGCATAACCAATATCTCCCAACTGAGGTAAAATCTCAACTCCAGCCCAACTACCGATAATACACCAAACCATCACACAGATCTCTAGCCACGCTAGATAATGGCCTAGGCAACAACCATCTAGGACCGTTCAACAAGGTCAACTCAACCATAAGTCAAAAATCACAATGAAACAGGGATAACCCAACTAGAAACAGACTAACAAGAACTACCCACGAGCTACAACTCTGGGAAAACACCTCTCAAGGCTAACTTACCCCCATCCACTACTAAAGAATAAACTACCAATAAAATAACATATCGTTACTACAATTCGGGTAGCCAAACAACTTAAACAAGTAGCAGGTAGACATATAAGCAATTACACGACAGAAGGGATAGAGTCGCAACACGAGCGAGACTAACATAAGTCGAAGGTAGCAAAAGCCTATCCTGGAGAAATAATATCAGGAACCTCTACCTCTGGCCCACCAAGAGAAGTATCAAGCTGATGGGATATAACTCTGGACTGAGTAGTCAAAACTAAAGGCCCAACCGGCCCTCGCCGGGGATAAGATCTATAAATGTGACCAATCTCTCCACAATGATAACAACCAGGATGTCCGGGATACATAATCATGGGGTAATTCTTAGTAAAGTGCCCATGCTCACCACACCAAAAACACCCTATACTAGATAAAGTCCGATGGGAAAATCTCGCCTCGTACTCCAATACCGACAGACAACCTTGCTGAAGAACTAGAAGCTCAACTATAACTGAAGCACCACTCACAGAACCAGGTACTGAAACACTCACCGGAGGACTCAGAGTCATAGCCACGGTGTCCTGAAGCGTTGAGGTCACTATAAATCCAATCGGAGGTTGGGCTGACCCCACACCCCCTATCTAGTATGGTAAACCCTCACTCTGAAGTCCTGGCACTGATGGAAGCACTGAAGCAACTGGCACAGAAGCCTCGGCACCAACCGCTATCGCACTCATATGAGGCATCTCAGAATGAATGAACAATTGAAGCTTAGAAGTCAATAGAGCCAGGAACACACGATGAGGAGCCAAGAAGATGAAACTTTTTCTAACAATGCCCTGTAGCCTCCCGCAGATAGGATACGGATGTCATAGTACCGATATGTGAGACTCTACTTAGACACTTGCTTCTCTACCATGACACCGGTGAACCTAGAGCTCTGATACCAAGCTGTCACGACCCAATTTCTAAAGTCATGATGGCACCTACAACCCCCTAGTAGGCAAACCAATTCCCGTAGCCCAAAACAACTAGTAATGGGCTACTACCTAACCAATACTCTCAACAAGCTGAGATAAACAGAAGCAGAATGTAAAGGTAGACAAAACGGAAGCAAAACTCGAATATAAATACATAAAGGAAACTACACCAACCCCAAGACTTGGTATCAATAGTACAGAAGTTTCTAATAGAATACAAGTGCAAGTAGTAACAAAATACAACATAAATTGCCTCCAAAAGTACAAGAAGCAACAGTACAACAGATGAGATGTAGACAAGCCCCGACCGTCAGGCTCTCACCCTATTCTCAAAGATTCAAAAGCTGCACGAGTCTCCAATGTGATCAATGGCGAAAGCTCAGCTAATATCTGCACCAAAAAGTGTAGAAGTGTAGTATGAGCACCAAAACAACGGGTACTCAGTAGGTATCATCGGCCAACTGAGCGCATATAAGATATAAAAGCAGTAAGTAACAGATAGAAAGAAAGCAGTCACTGAAGCAATAAGCAAGGCACAAGAAGCTAGCACATATCATCCATAACCAAGTGCTTCAAGTAACACATGCTAGAACATAGATACAATTACATAGAATCACAGGTGAAGGATAGGAAAACGCACCTGGAGTCCTTGCACAATAATATAAGTAAGTAGAGAGAGAGTTTAGAAAATGGCGGTATACCGGTAACCTCAAGTAGAAGGAAAAGACGGAGAACAGTCTAACATACTCAAAATGGAATCAACCAATATAAGGAAATCATAACACTAATCCAATCACATGATAGCATAACCAGGGAATCACCTCACAAGTACGACCCTAGGATGAAATAACTAGACCATAATAACCAAGAGATACCATTCAGCTTCACACAAGAATAGAACCAGAGTCTCACACTCTGCTCAGAAAGCCACACAAAAGTGCCTCAATAAGATAGGACTCCCTAGCCCTTACAATAATCAGATATCCCATAATAGAAACCTCAATAGGTTAACCATCACTAATCCTTCACTAACCGAGTGCCAAGACAAGCTCTAAGTAAAGATATGAGTAAATATAGTCTACCTATAGTCCCAACGGCCGCCCATAAAACCGAGGAACACAATCAAGTGAAAGCAAACCCTCCGGCATCCCATACTACCAGAGCGTACACTGAACACACAGCAAACAAGGGTGGAATCCAATGCATGATATGATATGATGTGAAATAGAACCTCTGTATGTACCTCCTCCGGTGCCAATCGAGCCCAGCAGGAAGGTTCCATGGAAGGACTCAACCCGTATACCTCTACTCCACCATATACCCTTCCCTCTGGCGCAAGCAGCCCGAAGCCCCAGGCCCGGAGTGGCGAGGTCCATAGAGGTCCCCGACCCCATACTAAAACTCAATATCAAGACATGTCATCCGGAAGCAAGTCCAGGATCAAGATAGAGACCCAGTCTCGAAATGCATGCCCAGACCCTGTCCAGGACTAAAGTAGTAGAAAATGCCTCAAAAACCCCTCCAAAGGTGCCCGGGCGTAACCGGGTCTAAAACTGTAGTAAATCAAGTCTAGTGCTCCGCCCTGCAAAGACTAGTATCAGTAATAAAATCAAGTCTACTGCTCTGCCCCGCAGAGACTAGTATCAGTAATAAAATCAAGCATGGTGCTCTGCCCCGCACAGACTAGTACCAGTAATAAAATCAGTGCGAAAACATCCAAAAATCCCCTTTTCTATCATCAACAGTACCAAAAAAGGGCCCCCAAGGCCATGCAGATTTAGGAAAACTGTCAGTAGTGGATCGCAGCCAAAATTGTAGTAAAACATGCAGGGGAAAACCTTTTTCATGGATGATATGCTCCCACACAAATATAAAAGTAGCCCAACGGCTCACAACAACTCCTGTCAACCCTGCACAGGCCCAGCAGCTACTCAGTAGACATAACCAGCCTAAAAGGATTATCTCTATGTCCGGGTCTCGCGGACATTCCCCAAATAACCCACCATCTATGTTCCAGAGTCAATACAAGGCCACACAGGCCCACAAAGGTAATATACATTACTATGTGAATACTACAAACAACGTATGAAAGAGACGGACGAAAGGCGGACAAGGTCTGGGGTACCAACCTATAACAACCCATCCAAGGATGCTAATTAATGCAGTTATAGCCTATATACGCAGAGTCTAAATAGGGAAAAACCATAACCTACCTGTCATCCGATGACTAGCTGCGGGAACGGCGTCGTCCAGACTCGAACTACTCCGAGAAGCTCCAAATCACAAAAGAATACTTTTAACTGAAGCCCCAAAAGCGTCTCTATGAAGTCTGACCAACCAAGGTAATGGAACAACTGCTAGAATCGACGAGGCTGCAAGAATGAGCCATAGCCATTTGATAAGGTGTTAATATCACACTCGCGACCAGCCAACTCCAAAACATAAAATGAGGCCAATAATAATAAGAAATGGCAGCTAAATCCAACAATAATATGTTAACGACATCTCAAAGGAGCGACGAGCTCCCGAGGCACTATTTCAAGGCGTACTTCACGTTGTCCAATCCAATCACTATCGTATGCGATCCCAAAAAGAATCTCACAATTTCCCAATCCCTCCAGCACATTACCACAACCAGAACACCACAACAATAATCAAATATAACAAGATAAAGGGGCTGTCCAAAGCCACAAATCCAAAATACCACTTCGTGGCTCAGAAATCCATAAAACAATACTAGAACATATAATCGAAGGAGGGTCATAGGGGAGAGATTTCCTTGACAAAAATATTCAATATCCCAAGATTAACAACCTGCCTCCTTGCAGGAACAACAAACAGATCCAAAATCAACAAGAAACTACTACAAGATATCGGCAACAACAACTTTTCATAACTAGAAGCTTAAAATCTTGATCCAACAAATAGATAAGTGTACGGGATCCATACCTCACCAAAATAACTCCATAGCTACTGCCAAATACTTAAAAATCACCTGATAGGTCGCTGCATCAACACCCACGAAGATACGCCATAAAATCGACGGGGAAAACTATACAAAAATGACGAGCTCGCGACGTAGAGCAACTTCCGTTAAACTTCCGAATTGAAAGGATCAAAGTCCATGGATTATTTATGGACTCTCCCTCTGATTTCCTAAGAATTTTGGGTGAAAAAAAAATGAGTTAAAACGATGGAGAAATCAGCTTTTATAAGCTGAACCGACTTAGGATGTGGACCCCACTTTGACGTGTCTGATTTTGCAGTCTTACAAAAATGTGAATATCTCTTTTTTCTGAATTCTTATAGACGAACGGTTTTGGTGCGTTGGAAACTAGACTCGTAGACCTTCGATTTGGTATATTGTGAGCCCACTAAATCTTTATAGATAGGGAGAAATACCCCAAGACATTTAACTCAAATTTGAAGTGAATTCCTTAAAGGAATTTACAATAACTTTTTTCGACTTTTGTTTTGCAACTTGCTTGACTTCAAAACTTATCATACGACCACTTTGCGATTATAATACCTCATAACACATCCTTCTTAGTATATTAGACACTATTAGTCTTATCCCAAAGGCACGGGTTACTTTAAACCTTCCAAACGGGCGAGGTGTTACACGAGGTATTTCTTTAACTCAAACTTTCGAGTAAGGGATTCCTTTGACCTAGAACCTTGGTTTAATTCTTTGATATTACCAAGAATGTTTTCGGAAGTCAACGATTTCCAAAGTTGAAGCTCTAAAATGGGGAATGGCCATAAAGACCAAACAAATGGCCTGAGCACCGAACTACCGGTCCTGACAAGCCATAAATGACTTGGGCTGCTACAAGTAAGCTCTAATGGTACAAGAAAGCGAAAACGTGTAAATGACCGGAAGGGTCATTACATCATATATATCTATTTATTTTTAGAATAGTAATCACACTATCACAGTTCTTTTATTGTTCTCTCTCTCTCTCTCTCTCTCTCTTTATTAACTTATGTTTCTGAGGACATTGTTGAAGGATGTATAAGATTTTATGTGTGTTATTCGGGGATTCTTTTACTTTAACAATCAATCATATAATAAAATGAATTTCTTGACTTAGATAAGACTTGCCTCCTGTACCTTCCAACATCCAACATTGTCTCCATCTCTCCTCAGTTTAAAACTGACAAATCTCATACTAATCTCTGAACCCAAGGGAAAAATTAATTTTAAAGGACAACCAAGAATCAACCACTTTGGTGGGTGTCTGGTAGCACTGTGTCTGTCGTAGTATGAGTCGTACACATGTTGTGTCTTGCTTTTGATATCTGCTACCATTTGTTGTCTATTATGTTTAAGTTACCGTATTATTTTGCCATTGTTATTGTTCTATTTTTTGTTATTGTTCTTTTTTCTAAACACTATTTGCTGCTTTCCTTATTAATTTATATGGTTTCTTTAGTCCCGTATTTTCTTTTCAAAACTAATTCAATTTGCTGCACTTGAGCTGAGGGTCTTTTAAAAAAAGCCTCTCTACCTTTAGGAGGTAGGGGTAAAGTCAAGGTAAACTCTACGCTCCCGAGACCCCACTTGTACGATTTCACTGGGTATGTTGTTGTCACCAAGAACAACCACATATATGTAAAACTAGTGCTAAAGTGTCTCTTTCCGTATAGACATAATTTTTTTATAAACAGTAAAATTCAAATTCGACTGTGGAAAAGACTATCTAAACTATCAAATCAGCATTCCATGGAAGGAAGTTGCTGACACATATAGATTAATAGTGGAAAATAAAATACACAGTAAAGAAGTTAAGAAATTAACTTTTTTTTAATCAGTAAATTAAATGTAAATATTATCTTTTCTATATCAAGAGAATTACTTAGCTAAGACCGAGAAAGAAAAAACTATTCAGGTTCAACTAGTCATCATCGGCATCTCACAAGCCATAGAACGCCAACTAAATTATGGAGTGCACCATAAAAAAAAAAGAAATATAAGTAGAAGGTTGTACATAGACTTGAAGGACAATTATATTTAGTTATTCTCACTTTTACTTTTTGTTTTTCACCAGTGTTTCGTATTCGTATTTGTGGCCCAACTAAATTTGGATTTGTGGCATTCAAAATTCCCACGTCGAGAGTAAAATGCTCCTTAACAAAGATGACTTTTTATCTAGTAGGACTCGAACCCGACATCTCTAGTCAAGGATGAGTACTTAACACTCCGCCTCAAACCTTGTTGATATTCTCCTATCCGTTGATGCCTATTGTCAACTAAATAGAGTAAAATATAGATCTTAAAAAAAATCAAGGTATAGAAATTAAACTATGTCAAATATAATTAACTAGGCATATCTATATAACTACCAGAAAGCTTCCTTGCACTTAAACTAGATAAGTTTTTCTAATGGAGAAATCATAACCATTAATATTTCAAATTTACTAAAACTTACCCAAAATATTACAATAGGGAAGAGAATATACACTAACAATGGTTGTAGTTGGATGGATAAGATCCTCCGCCCTTAACCAGAGGTCTCGGGTTCGAGTCCATAGGTATGAAAAAAATCATCTTAGGAGTGATTTCCCTTAAATGGGCATTATGCTATTTGGAATAGTCAGGATCCTAACGCAGGTACCACACACTAGGTGGAAACAAAAAAATAAATAGGGAAGAGAATATACGTGTACATCATAATACAATGAATGAGTGTGGGTCCTCTCAAAAATGTCGAGTGCCTCTTAAAGTTAAAGAATTTGTTGCAAGGGTCGAGGCTAATCTCCATGCCCATTACTCCATCATCAAGAATATATATAATTATGTTCTCACTCTCTATTAACTTAAGTATATGAGAATATTGTTGAAGGATGTCTAATTATGTGTATTAATCAGGGGTTCTCCTTCTTTAACTATCAATCATATAATAAAATGAATTTATCGCCTTAGATATGACTTGGCTGCTTTACCTTCCAACATCCATCATTGTCTCCATCTCGCCTTAGTTTAAAACTGACAAATCTCATACCGATCTCTGAACCCAAGGGAAAAATTAATTTAAAAGAACAACCAAGAACAACAACTTGTGGGATTTCCCTGGATATATTGTTGTAACCAAGAACAACAACGTACATGTAAAATTAGTACTAAAGTGTCTCTTTTCGTACAGACATACGAACTATCTTGACATAAATTTTTGATAAACAATAAAATTCAAATTCAAATTTGGAAAATACCGTCTCGACAATCAAATCCACAATACTTGGAAGGAAGTTGTTGACACATACATATAAATAGTGGAAAATAAAACACACAATAAAGAAGTTGAGAATTAAACTTTTTTGAATCAGTAAATTAAAAATAATTATTATCTCTTCTATATCAAGAGAATTACTTAGATGAGACCCAGAAAAAACTAACTATTCAAGTTCAACTTTTCATCATCGTCATCCTAAAAGCCATATAACACAACTAGATGATGGAGCGCACCATAAACGAAAAGAAATACAAGTAGAAGGTTGTACATAACCTTTAAGGACGATTATATTTAGTTATACTCCCTTTTACTTTTTTTGTTTTTTATCTGGTGTTTGGTATTTGTATTTGGAACCCAAATTTATTTGGATTCATGGCATAAAAAAGTCCCACGTTGAGAGTAAAACACTCCCTAGCAAGATGACTTTGAATCCAGTAGGTCTCAAACCCGACACCTCTAGTTAAGGATGAGTACTTACCACTCCTCCACAAACCTTGTTGATATTCTTCCATCCTTTTGATCACTATTGTCAACTTGATAGAATGAAATACTGATCTTCAAGAATGTCAAGGGATAGAAATTAAACTCCGTCAAATATAATTAACTAGGTATATATATAACTACTAGAAAGCTTTCCTAGACTTAAACTAGATAAGTTGTTGTGGTGGAGAAATCAAAACCATAAATAATGGAAAATTACTAAAGTTACCAAATAAATTACAAAGAAAGAGAATATACACTAACAATGGTTGTAGTTGAATGAATAAGATCCTCCATTCTTAATCAGAGGTCTCGGGTTTGAGTCCCTAGGTATGGAAAAATCATGTAGGAGTGCTTTCCCTTAAATGGGCTTTACACAATCCGGATTAGTCAGGGTCCCAATACGGGTACCGTACACTAGGTGAAAACCAAAAAATAAGAAGACAAAAGAATATACGTGTACATCCTAATCCCATGAATGATTGTGGATCCTCTCAAAAATGTCAAGTGTGTCTTAAAGCTCAATAATTTCTTGCAAGGGTCGAGGCTAATTCCCATAAGGATAAGAAAACACAAACCTCATTCATTGTTCAGGTTCATTATCACATTTCACACATAAGCACCTAGACATCTTGAACCCTTTATAATACACACACACAACTGATGGCCCTAATATTCTGTCATTAGCTAAATTAATATAAACTACAAGATAATTATGTAGTTGGAGAATCTTTAAATGTAGTATTTATTTTTAACCTATTTCCCCAGTTTCCTATAGTTTCTGCATTTCGACAAAAAAAAAGGAGTCACGAGAAACACAAGATGTTTAGTTTTAACGAAGATTTGACTTTCACGTGTCAACAATTATCACGAAGATGCAGTACGTGCCATTTATTTTCCTTAATTTCTAAGCTTTTCAACTAATTTTTTAATTTTAACAAGGGTGATTTAGTAAATCTAAACACAATGTTAGATCCTATAAATCAAGCTAGTATGAAAACCCTAACAGCCACTTCAGATCTATCAATTTCACTATACATTGGTCTCTCCCACTATTTTTCTTATCTTTCATCAAACTCACGTTAGCAACTTAGCACGTCGCATGACTTTTTCACTCACTCCCCTTGTTACCCTACTAAAAAATAAAGAGTATGACTCATTTGTCTTGCCGTCTTTGGTCTTTCCTTTTTTGACGACCTTCTATGCATTTGTCGAGTATTTAAGGAGTCAATTTGAGAGTTGATCTTTGATTTCTGTGATTTATATTTTAAGGCTTGAATCTATTTTGATTTTGGAAAAGAGCGGCCAAGGGCTCAAAATTCTATTATAATAAAAATTAGCTAGGTACATGGCCCAGTTTAAAGAAAATGGAATCGATCCTAATCAAATAAAAAGAACAAAAACACCAAAACCAATTAGGAAAGCAACTATACAGACACAAACACTACGATATAGCCGACCTCGACTTCTCAGACGGATATCGATGTTCACAAGTATCTCTGCTGCTGGTGTTCTCCCTGATGCTACATGACCACTGCCGGAGTTGACTTGAGAGTTGGATGCATCTTCTTAAGATCTCAGACAATCTACTCAGAAATTAAAGAGAAAAGGTAAGAAAACTCAAAACCTCGATCTTTAGCTTTATTGGAAATATTTTAAACTTTGTAACAGATCCTTGTGGTGTAGTTACTTTGAGTTTCTATCTCTAAATTTTGGGTAGATTCCATCTCTAGACATCCTAAATTCTCATCAAATGCTATGGTATTAAGGACCCAAATGAAGAACACTTATGATTTAGATGATTCAACGCCAAACGTTGACCATTGCAGAGGTATTTTTACCAAATTCTAGTCTATTTCTGTAAAGCTTATTCAAATCTAAAGAATTACTCCCAAATTCTAGTCCATTTCAGTAGCACCAAATAAAGGTCAATTCTCTTTATTCATCTTTGTTTTTAATTGAAGCATGTCCATCTAAGTTCTCATCCTTTTTTCAGGGTTTTAAATTCAGGACCCTCCAAAGATTTAATTGAACAATTCTAAGGAATAGCTCCATAAAAGGTAAGTAGATAAGCTAAAGATTAACTAAACAACAACATTGAATAGCCCCATAAGATGTCAGTGTTCTTCATATCTATCTATTCATTTTATAGAATAGTAATCACACTATCACAGTTCCTTTATTGTTCTCTCTCTCTCTCTCTCTTTCTCTCTCTCGCTCAACTTATGTTTGAGTGGACATTGTTGAAGGATGTCTAAGATTTTATGTGTGTTATTCAGGGATTATTCTGCTTTAACAATCAATCATATAATAAAATGAACTTCTCGACTAAGATAAGACTTGCTCCATTACCTTCCAACATCCAACATTGTTTCCATATCGCCTCAGTTTAAAACTGACAAATATCATACTAATCTCTCAACCCAAGGAAAAAATTAATTTAAAAGAAAAAACAAGAATCAATCACTTTGGTGGGAGTCTGGTAGCACCGTGTCTGTCGTAGTATGAGTCGTACACATGTTGTGTCTTGCTTTTGATATCTGCTACTATCTTTTGTCTATTATGTTTAAGTTACCATATTATTTTGCCATTGTTATTGGTCTTTTTCTGTCTTTTTTCTGAATGTTATTTGCTGCTTTCCATATTAATTTATATGTTTTCTTCAGTCCCGTATTTTCTTTTCATAACTAATTTAATTTGCTGCACTTGAGCTGAGAGTCTTTCAAAAAAAGCATCTCTACCTTTAGGAGGTAGGGATAAGGTCAAGGTAAACTCTATGCTCCCGAGACCACGCGTGTGAGATTTCACTGTGTATGTTATTTTCACTAAGAACAAAAAACATACATGTAAAACTAGTGCTAAAGTGTCTCTTTCCGTATAGACATATCAACCGTCTAGATATAATTATTTTATAAACAGTAAAATTCAAATTCGACTGTGGAAAAGACCATCTAAGCTATCAAATCAGCATTCCATAGAAGGAAGTTGCTGGAACATATAGATTAATAGTGAAAAATAAAATACACAATAAAGAAGTTGAGAATTTAACTTTTTTTAATTAGTAAATTAAATGTAAATATTATCTTTTCTATATCAGGAGAATTACTTAGCTAAGACCCAGAAAGAAAAAAACTATTCATGTTCAACTTGTCATCATCAGCATCCCAAAAGCCATAGAACGCCAATTAAATTATGGAGTGCACCATAAACAAAAAGAAATATAAGTAGAAGGTTGTACAGAGACTTGAAAGACGATTTTATTTAGTTATTCTCACTTTTACTTTTTATTTTTCACCCGGTGTTTGATATTCTTATTTGGGGCCCAACTAAATTTGGATTTGCGGCATTCAAAATTCCCACGTCGAGAGTAAAATGCTCCTTAACAAAGATGACTTTGTATCTAATAGGACTCGAACCTGACATCTCTAGTTAAGGATGAATACTTACCACTCCGCCTCAAACCTTGTTGATATTCTCTTATCCTTTGATGCCTATTGTCAACTAGATAAAGTAAAATATTGATCTTACAAAAATATCAAAGTATCGAAATTAAACTCTGTCAAATATAATTAACTAGGCGTATATATATATAACTACCAGAAAGCTTCCTTACACTTAAACTAGATAAATTGTTCCGATGGAGAAATCAGAACCATTAATATAGCAAACTTACTAAAACTTACCCAAAATATTACAATAGGGAAGAAAATATACACTAACAATGGTTGTAGTTGGATGGATAAGATCCTCCACCCTTAACCAGAGGTCTCGGGTTTGATCCCTAGGTATGAAAAAAATCATGTTAGGAGTGCTTTCCCATAAATGGGCCTTACACTATCTGGAATAGTCAGGATCCAAATGCAGGTACCACACACTAGGTGGAAACAAAAAAATAAGTAGAGAAGAGAATATACGTGTATATCATAATACAATGAATGAGTGTGGGTCCTCTCAAAAAATTTGAGTGCTTCTTAAAGTTCAAGAATTTGTTGCAAGGGTTGAGGCTAATCCCTATGCCCATTACTCCATCATCAAGAATATATATAATTATGTTCTCGCTCTCTATTAACTTAAGTGAATGAGAACATTGTTGAAGGATGTCTAATGATGTGTGTTAATCAGGGGTTCTCCTTCATTAACTATCAATCATATCATAAAATGAATTTCTCGCCTTAGATATGACTTGGCTCCTTTACCTTCCAACATTGTTTCCATCTCGCCTCAGTTTAAAACTAACAAATCTCATACTGATCTCTGAACCCAAGGGAAAAATTAATTTAATAGAACAACAACTTGTGAGATTTCTCTGGATATATTGTTATAACCAAGAACAACAACGTACATGTAAAATTAGTACTAAAGTGTCTCTTTTCGTAAAGACATACCAACCATCTAGACAGAAATTTTTGATAAACAATAAAATTCAAATTTGACTTTGGAAAAGACCGTCTCGACTATCAAATCAGCAATTCTTCGGTGGAAGTTGTTGACACATGCAGATAAATAGAGGAAATAAAACACACAATAAAGAAGTTGAGAATTAAACTTTTTTTAATCAGTAAATTAAAAATAATTATTATCTCTTTTATATCAAGAGAATTACTTAGATGAGACCCACAAAAAACTAAATATTCATGTTCAACTTGTCATCATCGGCATCCTAAAACCAAAAAAACACAACTAGATGATGGAGCGCGCCATAAACGAAAAGAAATACAAGTACAAGGTTGTACATAGACTTTAAGGATGATTATATTTAGTTATTCTCCTTTTTACTTTTTTTGTTTTTTATCTGGTGTTTGGTATTTGTATTTGGTGCCCAACTTTATTTGGATTCATGGCATAAAAAAGTCCCACGTTGAGAGTAAAACACACCCTAGCAAGATGACTTTGTATCCAGTAGGACTCAAACCCGACACCTCTAGTTAAGGATGAGTACTTACCAGTACTCCTCCACAAACCTTGTTGATATTCTTCCATCCTTTTGATCACTATTGTCAACTTGATAGAATGAAATACTGATCTTCAAGAATTTCAAGGTATAGAAATTAAACTCCGTCAAATATAATTAACTAGGTATATATATAACTACCAGAAAGCTTTCCTAGACTTAAACTAGATAAGTTGCTGTGGTGGAGAAATCAAAACCACAAATAATGGAAAATTACTAAAGTTACCAAATAAATTACAAAGAAAGAGAATATACACTAACAACGGTTGTAGTTGAATGAATAAGATCCTCCATCCTTAACCAGAGGTCTCGGGTTTGAGTCCCTAGGTATGGAAAAATCATGTAGGGGTGCTTTCCCTTAAATGGGCTTTACGCGATCCGGATTAGTCAGGGTCCCAATACGGGTATACCGTACACTAGGTGAAAACCAAAAAATAAGAAGACAAGAGAATATACGTGTACATCCTAATCCCATGAATGATTGTGGGTCCTCTCAAAAATTTCAAGTGTGTCTTAAAGCTCAATAATTTCTTGCAAGGGTCGAGGCTAATTTCCATAAGGATAAGAAAACACAAACCTCATTCATTGTGCACGTTCATTGTCACATTTCACACATAAGTACCTAGACATCTTGAACCCCTTATACTACACACACACAAATGATGTCTCTAATATTCTGTCATTAGCTAAATTAATATGAACTACAAAAGTATTATGCAGTTGGAGAATATTTAAATGAAGTATTTATTTTTAACCTATTTCCCCAGTTTCCTATAGTTTCTGCATTTCGACAAAAAAAGGAGTCACGAGAAACACAAGATGTTTAGTTTTATGGAAGATTACGACTTTCACGTGTCAACAATTATCACGAAGATGCAGTATGTGTCATCTACATGGCATTTTCATAGCTTTTCGTTAATTTCTAAGCTTTTCAAATAATTTTTTAAATTTAACAAGGGTGATTTAGTAAAAAAAAACTAAACACAATGTTAGATCCTATCAATCAAGCTTGTATGAAAACCCTAACATCCACTTCAGATCTATCACTTTCACTATACATTGGTCTCTCCCAATATTTTTCTTATCTTTCATCTAACTCATGTTAGCAACTTAGCACGTCGCATGACTTTTTCGCTCACTCCCCTTGTTACCCTACTAAAAAATAAAGAGTATGAATCATTTGTCTTGCCGTCTTTGATCTTTCCTTTTTTGACGACCTTCTATGCATATGTCGAGTATTTAAGGAGTCAATTTGAGATTTGAACTTTGATTTCTTCGATTCATATTTTAAGGTTTGAATCTATTTTGTTTTTCAAAAAGAGCGGCCAAGGCCTCAAAATTCTATTATAATAAAAGAGATCTTTACATAACTAGACAATCTTAAAAAATACATTGCAAGTTTTTAGCATTATTTTCAAAATATCAATAATGGCCAAAAAACAGTTACATATTTAGCAGAAACTAAAAACTAAACAAATTTCCTTTTTCGTCTTCACTAACTTATTAAAAGAACTGTAAAAAACGGCTGCTTAACTTGTGCCTTTTGCTAAGCCTAAAAATTAAAAAATGATGAAAGTGGAAAATTGTTCCTTTTCTTTCTATTACTTATCTTTTTTATTTTGTTTCTATACAAAATACTTGTTTTATTCTTTTGAAATTCAAGTTTGATTAATACACGTTATTTTAACTTGTGATTTGGATGAATATATTTTTATGTCAACAATATACGTAATAAATTCATATTAGCAGTATACAACAAATTTGAAATATTTAAAACAATACTATAAATATAATGTTATTATAACTAATATATATTAAATATTGATGGATATAAATTATATATTTAAGTGATACTGCAAATTTTAATGACATAATAGCAATATATGAATTTAAATGGCATAGTAGCAATATATATTAAGTATAATTTAAAATAATACTATAAATATATGTCACGATCCAGACCGTCGTGAGTGACACTCACCCAACCCCCCGGGTGAGCGAACCATCACTTTCCCGAACTTAACCGTTCTAACAGCTCAAAACCAAGTGTAGAAAGTAAACTAGCATTAAATAATTAAGGAAAATACTTCATTAACATTAACATGTGGAAATTACCCCCTAGAATCTGAAAGTCGTAGTACCAAACAATCTACCAATATCTAGAGTACGGGGATGCAACCCCAAAACATAAAAGAAATAGTTTAAGTCCGAAATAAATGGGCTACAACTCTAAAGATAGGTCCAAGACAACTTAATCGAACAGCTCACCCTTGAAGTCTGGAACGCTGGTACTACAGATGAGGTCCCGTCTCAGCCGCTGGAAGATTGCATGTACTCACAAGAAAGACAAGCAAGTGCGATATCAGTACACCACCACTGTGTACTAGTAGGATCATCAGCCAGTTTCTAAATAAACAGTGTATAAGCAGTACAACAATATCAAGTAAAATGTATGGAAGACATGCAACAATATTAACAGGCTCCCTTAGACTACAAGTCTCTACCTAACTTGTTCCCGCATGAAATCCACCTTTAATAACCGTAAGCAAAAGTCAGATACACATAACCATCCTTTCTGCCTAGACCAGACACACCCTGGGATCCCCTCTAGACAACACCAAAGTGTTAACAGACAACCCGGCCTAAACCAAGACCAATTCAACAGAATTCCCGGTCACTCAAGGACCACCAGTCAATATCATAATTCAAAAAATAACCCGGTCATTCACGGAACCAATACCAGTCAATGCAATGCAATCAATAACAATGCAATGATACAAAAAAGTAAACTCGTACCAGGCGTGGTACCCGAGCCAACCGTTTGTAATTCGTACCAGGCGTGATACCCGTGCCAACCATTTATTATACCCGTACCAGGCGTGGTACCCGTGCCAACCGTTAGTATACCTGTACCAGGCGTGGTACCCGAGCCAACCGAATGCCAATAATCCACAGTCAATATATGAACACACAACTTGTAAACCAATAAGTACACACCGTCCAAATCATACACTGTAAAACAGGACCCTTAGACATTCTACACAATCCCTCTAAGCAATGCAATTCATACAACCACTTAGATAAGAGTACAAGCACATACAATATTCACAGAAATTGTAAGCCATCACCTAACTCGAAATGATCCAAGCTCTATTCAACCCAAGCTTTCCTGTGTTCCAGATTTCTTTCTCGTTCTTGGTCTAAAATAACATGCAAGTACATGAAATTAACAAACAAGGCATGCACATTACCCGGATTATAGCGAATCCTAAAACCCCAGGCCAGCCATAATTATTCAACCCTTTTCTCGGTCTTTCCACCGTTAATTTTCCTAGTTCTATCATTTTTACGGATAAAAATAGAGAATTTAGCAATCTATGATCATAATATCTTACTTTTAACAACACCCAAGAACATTCAAGTCTAGAATCCCCCTTCTTTCCCGGATACTACCTTTTTTAGGTTATTCCAACCTTCCCCCAAGTTCCCTCCTAGCAATTCTACCACATAGAAAAAGTATTACAAAGACTGGGGAGTAGAAACCTTACCTTAGGGAAGAAAACAATGGAAAAATAGAGGAAAAACGCTTGGAATCGCCTTGACCTTCTCCCAAAACAAAATTGTGAAAACTGAATTTTTTGGAGAATGTTTTAGCTTTATTTCCCATCGAGCCCTCTATAGCGGTCTGCTCCGCTATAGTGGTTCCACTGTAGCGGAGACGCCCGCTATGGCCGAGGATGACCGACGTTGACCTCCGCTGTAGCGGTAATTTTTCTGCTACGATGGAGGCCGCTACGGCGAAGTGTCAACCGCTATAGCAGTTGACACGGGACATAAAATTGTAAAACCTCCAAAATCAATCCATTCTACAACACAATTATTTTTCCGACGTCCTGAAATAATCCCTTCACATCGACCTTGATTTCGGGAGTTCTACTTACCCAAATTCAATTCCGAAAAGTCTCCCAGACTCCTTTATGTGTTAGCTACGAGGAAAACTAGCTCAAAACAAGACATCTAACCCCATACTTACCCAGATGGCCCTAGACTATGCCTCGTTCCTAAACCAACCGAGTCCAGCGTAGCCCAGAATTTCAAATCCCCAAATCCAGAGTTTTCTAACTCTAAAACTTGGAACGATTGGACTACCCGTAAAGACGGACTCGATCGTTATAACATATACAAATTTACCCACCATTCGTCCCCGAACGATCAAACCCAAATTTACAGTAATAAAAGAAGGAAAGTGTAGTACCTAAATTCTCAAACAACTGAGGGTACTTGTCCTGCATGTCCTTCTCGGTTTCCCAAGTGGCTTCCTCAACCGGATGATGTTTTCACTGAACCTTTACCATATAAATCACCTTTTTCCTCAATCTCCAGACATCTTGAGCAAGAATCAAGATTGGTTCATCATCATAATGAAGGTCTTTATCGAAAAGCACCTCATCCCACTTGATGATGTAGTCCCCATCCCCATGGTATCGCTTAAGCATGGATACATGGACTACCAGATGGACGCCTGACAAACTCGGTTGTAGTGCTAACTTGTAAGCCACTAGCCCCAAAATCTCAAGGACTTCGAACGGACTGATGAACCGAGGGCTAAGCTTGCCCTTCTTACCAAACCGCATAACTCCCTTCATTGGTGACACCTTCAACAATACCTGTTCACCAACTTGAAATTCCATGTCCCGGACCTTGCAATCTATATATTTCTTCTTCCTGCTTTGGGCAGCCAGTAACTTGGCCTGAATGCCCCTTACCTTTTCCTGTGCTTCCCTTACCAGTTCCACTCCTAAAGGCTTTACATCTCCTTTCTCAAACCACCCAACCGGTGATCTACAGCTCCCCCCATACAATGCCTCAAATAGTGCCATGTCAATACTGGAGTGATAGCTATTATTGTATGAGAATTCACACAACGGTAGAAACTGGTCCCAATGACACCCGAAGTCCATCACACATGCTCTCAACATGTCCTCCAATACCTGGATCATCCTCTTCGACTGACCATCAGTCTGAGGATGGAAAGTTGTGATAAATGTGAGTTGTGTACCCAACTCTTCATGTAGCTTGCCCCAGAACTTGGAAGTATACTGTGTACCCCTATCTGAAATGATGGATAGTGGCACCCCATGAAATCTTACTATCTCCTTCATGTAGATCTTAGCCAATTGCTGCGAATTATAATCTACCCTGACAGGAATGAAATGAGAAGACTTGGTCAGCCTGTCAATAATAACCCAAATTGAGTCATACTTTCCCAGTGTCTTGGGAAAACCCACCACGAAATCCATGGCTATCCTTTCCCACTTCCACTCTGGAGTTGGCATTCTCTGAAGTAGTCCTACAGGTCTCTGATGTTCATACTTTACCTGCTGGCAGTTCTAACACTTGGACACAAAATAAACTATGTCCCCTTTCATCCCGGACCACCAGTAATGTTGCCTAAAGTTCCTGTACATTTTAGTCACACCCGGATGAATTGAGTACCACGAACCATGAGCTTCTGCCAAGATTTTCTGAATTAAATCATCAGCCCAAGGAACACAAATCCTCCCCCTGAAATTTAACACTTCGCCAGAGTCTACCGTGACATCTCTGGATTGCCCAGATATTACCTTACCTCGAAGCTTACTCAATTTTGGATCCTGAAACTGTTTGGCCTTTATTTCCTCTATGAAAGTGGCTTTGACCTCAATACTGGCCAACAAACCACCCTGTTCTGAAACCCCCAAGTGCATGAACTTGGCCTCTAAAGTCCGAATTTCCTTAGCTAGTGGGCTTTTGGACACCCCCAAACAAGCCAAGTTACCCATGCTAACTGTTTTCCGGCTTAATGCATCTGCCACCATATTAGCCTTACCCAGATGGTATTGAATAGTCACATCATAGTCCTTCAATAACTCCATCCACCTCCTCTGCCTCAGATTCAAATCCTTCTGAGTTAACACATGCTGCAGACTGCGATGATCAGTGAACACTTCACACCTGACACCATAAAGATAGTGTCTCCAAATCTTTAGTGCAAAAACCACCGCTGCCAACTCTAAGTCATGAGTCGGGTAATTCCTCTCATGCACCTTCAACTGCTTGGATGCATAGGCTATCACATACTTAACCTGCATCAACACAGCACCCAAACCAGAATGTGAAGCATCGCAGTAAACAATAAAGTCTTTACCTTCAACCGCCAAGGATAATATAGGAGCCGTGGTCAAAAGTGTCTTGAGCTTTTGAAAGCTCTCCTCGCACTTGTCGGACCACACGAATGGTACATTTTTCTGTGTCAGCCTGGTCAGGTGAGTAGCAATAGAAGAAAAATTCTCAAAAAACCTCTGATAGTACCTTGTGAGCCCAATAAAACTCCTCACCTCAGTCACAGAGCAAGGCCGGGCCCAACTCTTGACTGCTTCAATTTTCTGGGGATCCACCATCACTCCCTGTTCTGACACTACATGCCCCAAAAATACAACTGAAGTCAACCAAAACTCACACTTAGTGAACTTCGCATAAAGCTTCTGGCGTCTCAAGATATCCAACACAATACGGAGATGACTAGCATGCTCCTCCCTACTCTTCAAGTAGATCAAAATATCATCGATAAACACAATCACGAAGGAATCCAAATACGACTTGAATACCACATTCATCAAACTCATGAATGATGCCGGCGCATTGGTCAAACCAAACGACATTACTAGAAACTCGTAATGCCCATACCGAGTTCGAAAAGCAGTTTTTGAAATATCCTCAGGCCTAATCGTTAACTGATAGTACCCCGACCTCAAGTCGATTTTCGAAATTACCGATGCATCCTGAAGCTGGTCAAACAAATCATCTATACGGGGTAGGGTTACTTATTCCGGATTGCCACCTTGTTCAACTGCCTATAGTCTATGCACATCTGTATACTACCATCCTTCTTCCTTATAAAAAAACTGGAGCACCCCAAGGTGAAGCACTGGGACGTATAAATCCCTTATCTAGGAGTTCCTGCAGCTGAGTCTTAAGTTCCCTTAACTCGGCCGGAGCCATAAAATACGGAGGAATGGAAATAGGACGAGGGCCTGGCTCCAAATCAATACAGAAATCTATGTTCCTGTCCAGAGCCATGCCAGGCAGATCCACTGGAAACACCTCTAAAAATTCAGAAACCACCGAAACTGACTCAATAGACGGGGACTCCACGCTATTATCCCAGAGATGAGACAAGAAGGGTAGGCACCCCCTCCCCACTAGCTTTCTAGCCCGAACAAACGATATTATCTTAACTGGCTTAGGCCTGGACACACCTTCCCACTCTAGTCTATTCTTAACCAGAATTTCTAGAGCCACATTCTTGGTGTTACAGTTCAACACAGCATGATAAGGCGATAGCCACGACATACCCAAGATAATATCAAAATCAGCCATATCCAGAATTATCAAGTCTACCCAAGTATGCAACCCCACAAACACCACATAATAGTCACGATAAACATGAGTCACAATCACAGAAACTCCAACCGGGGTAGAAACATGGATAGGAAAATCAAGGATATCACAAATTAGGTCCAGACCCAACGCAAAACTCACAAACACATAAGAATATGTAGAACCTGGGTCAAATAAAATCAAAGACATTTTATCACAGACAAGAATGGTACCTATGATCACTGCATCTGAGGCTTCTGCCTCGGTCCTCCCTGGAAAAGCATAGCAATAAGCCCGATCATCAATTTGGTAAACTTCCCAGGCTGGTTGCGCTGCACCCCTGCCTGCGCCACCATTCCCCCTGTCACCCCGGCCTCCCTGAAAATTACCTCACCCACCTGTGGACGACCCCTAGCATTACCGCCTCTACCTGCCGGAACCACCGCTCTAAACTGCTGCTGACCCTGATTACCTATCTGCCTATGTGGACACTCCCTCTTAAAGTGGCCCAAATCACCACAATCAAAGCAACCACTGTCAAGTGTAGGTATGCTAGCTGATGTATATGACGCTCCTTGGCCTCTAGGAGCTGAAGGATGAGCTCCCTGACGACCACCTGTAGTAGCTGGCAAAGCTGACTGAATAGGACAGGCCGAGTAAGCTTGCTGATTTTGGCCCCTGGAGTATGAACCACCAAATTTTCCCTCATTCCGGGGCTTCTTGGCTAAAGCCTTAGCCTGCCCTGCTTGTCTAACTCCTTCTAACTTCTTCACATAATCCACCACAACATTAAAGCCCTTTCCTGAAGAAGTCATATGCACTGACAGTACCTGCAATTCAGTATTCAGATTCTTGACAAACAACCAGACCTGTTCCTCCTCGGACCCCAACATTTGTGTAGCAAAGCGAGACAAGGCATGTAACTTGGCCTCAAAAACCGAGACTGACATGCCACTCTATTCCAAATTCAAGAACTCATCTTTATTTTGGTCCCCCAAAGTACGGGGTACGTACTTCTCCAAGAACAAGGCATGGAACTGCTCCAAAGTAAGTGGAGGTAGAACAGATGACCGACACTCAACATGAGACCTCCACCACTGCTTGGCATCACCCTGCAGCTGAAAAGTGACAAACTCAACCCCATGCTGACGTACAATACCCAACTTGTGCAACCTTTCATAGCAATCCAATATAAACTCATAAGCATCCTCCCTATCCGTACCCTGAAACGTAGGAGGTTTCAGCTTGAGAAACTTGGTCAGCATCTCATGCTTATTCCCTTTCATCACTGGGCCTAGCATTGGCCTGAAGAAATCATTAGTGCCCGAAGTTGCGTCCATCCTAGGCGTTATAGTAACCGCTGACTGAGTATCCAAGGCCTGATTTGCATAAGCTGCGGGTATGGCTCCAGCACCAACCAACCCACTCAGAATGTTCCAAGCCTGCTGAAAGGCTTCCAGTGTCATAGCAGGAAGGCCTACACCCCCAACCGGTGTCGCCTCCATCTTTCCCCCTTCATCCTCTACAACCACTTCTTCTACGTCCTCAACAACATGCTCCTGAGGTGGGGGAGGGTTACCTCACGTGCATCAGTAGCAACTCGAGCCCCACCCCTGGAGTATGTTGCTCTACCTCATCCTCGTCCCCTTCCCCTTCCCCTGCCTCTACCACGGACAGCCAGGCCCGCTGCTGGGACCGCTGTTCTAGCTCCATTATTTTTTGTGTTAACCATCTGTGGACAGAAGAGTGAATGAGGTTAGATACCAATTTGTATCACCGGATACCAATTTGTATCACCAGATACCAATTGGCATAAAGTTATAGCACGAAGGAAATAAGGAAGAGATAGCTTTTCCTAAAGCCCCATAGCCTCCTGAAAAAAAGTACGGACATCTTCGCACCATTCCGCATGACTCTAATAGGCCTGTTTGGTACGACGAGATCAACGAACCTAGGGCTCTGATACAATCTTTGTCACGACCCAGATCGCCGTGAGTGGAACTCAACCAACCCCCCGGGTGAGCGAACCATTACTTCCCAAAATTTAACAGTTCTAACAGCTAAAAACCAAGTGCAGAAAGTAAACTAGCATTTAATAATTAAGAAAAATACTTCATTAACATTAACCTGCGGAAATTACCCCCTAGAATCTGAAAGTCGCAGTACCAAACAATCTACCAATGTCTAGAGTACGGGAAAGCAACCCCAAAATATAAAGGAAATAGTTTAGGCCCGAAACAAATGGGCTACAACTCTAAACATAGGTCCAAGGCAGCTTGATCGAATAGCTCACCCTTGAAGTCTGGAACGCTGGTACTACAGATGAGGTCGCGTCTCAGCCGCTGGAAGATTGCTTGTACTCACAAGAGAGATAAGCAAGTGCGGTATCACTACACCACCACTGTGTACTGGTAGGATCATCAGCCAGTTTCCAAATAAACAGTGTATAAGCAGTACAACAATATCAAGTAAAATGTATGGAAGACATGAAATAATATTAACAGGCTCCCTTAGACTACAAGTCTCTACCTAACTTGTTCCCGCATGAAATCCACCCTTAATAACCGTAAGCAACATTCAGATACAATACTTTCTGCCTAGCCCAGACCCACCTTGGGATCCCCTCTAGACAACACCTAAGTGTTAACAGACAACCCGGCCTAAACCAAGACCAATTCAACAGATACAACATAATTCTCGGTCACTCAAGGACCACCAGTCAATATCATAATTCAACAAACAGCCCGATTCACTCATGGACCAATACCAGTCAATGCAATGCAATCAATAACAATGGAATGATACAGAAAAGTAAACCCGTACCAGGCACGGTACCCGAGCCAACCGTTAGCAATTCGTACCAGGTGTGGTACCCGTGACAACCATTTGTTATACCCGTACCAGGCATGGTACCTGTGCCAACCGTTAGTATACAGTACCAGGCATGGTACCCGAGCCAACTGAATGTCAATAATCCATAGTCAATATATGAACATACAACTTGTAAACCAATAAGTACACACCCTTTAACTCACAGACTATAAAATAGGACCCTTAGACATTCTACACAATCCCTCTAAGCAATGCAATTCATACAACCACTTAGATAAAAGTACAAGCACATACAATATTCAAAGAAATCATAAGCCATCACCTACCTCGAAATGATCCAAGCTCTATTCAACCTGAGTTTTCCCGTGTTCCGGATTCCTTTCTCGTTCATGGTCTAAAATAACATACAAGTACATAAAATTAACAAACAAGGCCTGCACATTACACAGAATACAGTGAATTCCAAAACCCCAAGCCACCCATGATCATTACACCCTTTTCCCGGGCTTCCCACCATTAATTTCCCTAGTTCTATCATTTTTATGGATAAAAATAGAGAATTTAACAATCTATGATCATAATATCTTACTTTTAACAACACCCAAGAACATTCAAGTCTAGAATCCCCCTTCTTTCCCGGATTCTACCATTCCTAGGTTATTCCAACCTTCCCCCAAGTTTCCTCCTAGCAATTCTACCGCATAGGAAAAGTATTACGAAGAGTGAGGAGTAGAAACCTTACCTTAGGGATGAAAACAATGGAAAAATGGAGGAAAACGCCTGGAATCACCTTGCCCTTCTTCCAAAATGAAATTGTGAAAACTGAATGTTTTAGAGAATTTTTCAGCTTTAATTCCCGTTGAGCCCGCTAAAGCGGTTTCGCTGTAGCGGAGATGCCCGCTATGGCGGAGGATGGCCGACGTTGACCTCCGCTGTAGCGGTAATTTTTTCTCTATGGCGGAGGCTGCTACTGCAAAGTGTCAACCGCTATAGCGGTTGACACGGGATAGAAAGTCATAAAACCTCCAAAATTAGTCCATTTTACAACACACTTATTTTCCTGACGTCCCTAAATAACCCCTTCATGTCGACCTCGATTCCGGGAGTTCTACTTACCCAAATTTGATTCCGAAAAGTCCCCTGGACTCCTTTATGTGTTTGCTACGAGAAAAACTAGCTCATCACAAGACATTTGACCCCATCCTTACTCGGATGGACCTAGACCATGCCTCGCTCCTTAACCGGTCGAGACCAGCCTAGCTTAGAATTTCAAACCCCCAAATCCAAAGTTTTCTAACTCTAAAACTTAGCACGATTGAACTTCCTGTAACGATGGACCCGGTCGTTACAATATAATATTTAAAGTATGTAACTAATTTATTTTATATATAAAAGCAGTATATATGACAAATTATGTATATATGTGTATTATATCAAATAATATCATTATATATGTGAAATACTCATCACAGATATTTATATTATGTCATATATATAAATATATAAATATATATATATATATATATATATATATATATATATATATATATGAAAAGCAGGAATTAATTTGAATTTGTCATTAGCAATTTGTTAGAAGAATTGGTATTTGACAATGGATTTTTTTCAACAAAGCAAGCAAGCTTCCAGCAATTAAAGTCTCATAAATATGCCATAAATACATTATTGATTATAAGGGGACAATAAAAGGATGTATTATTGATTACAAGAGAGAGAATTTTATCACATAAAGAAGGTATAAATATAAGTTCCTAATTTTGTGCAACCTTTTTTAAATATTTATTTTATTAATAATTATGCAGATTTTTATGTATGTGCTAAAAGTGATATAAAAACTATTATTTATAAAAGAATGCAAAAATTGTGTCATTTTTATAATTAACTCTGTAACATATGTTCTACAGCGTAAAAATCTCTAATAAAAATTAGCTATGTACATGGCCCAGTTTAAAGAAAATGAAACTGACCCTAATCAAATAAAAAGAACAACAAAACAAAAAGCAATTAGGAAAGCAACTATACAGACACAAACACTATGATATAGCCGACCTCAACTTCTCAGCCGAATATCGATGTTCACGAGGATCTCTGTTGCTGGTCTTCTCCCTGATGCTACATATCCATTGCCGGAGTTGACTTGAGAGTTGGATGCATCTTCTTCAGATCTCAGACAATCTACTCAGAAATCAAAGAGAAAAGGTAAGAAAACTCAAAATCTCTATCTAGAGCTTTATTGGAAATGTTTTAAACTTTGTAACAGATACAAAGAGAGTTAAAGGAGAAGGCAGTATACCGGTAACTTCAAGTAAAAAAAAAAGGATGAACGGAAAATAATGGTAACACACTTGAAAACAAGATTAAAACCAAGTCATGCTAGTAACACCATAATGAGGATCAATATCGCGATAGAATAATAATAAATGAAAGTCTATCTATAGTTCCACGGGCGCCCATACACCCGAGGAACACATACAAGTGAAAATAAACCCTCCGGCATCTCATACTACCAGAGCATATACTGATCAAACAGCAAACAAGGGTGGATCCAAACACAATATGCATGATGTGATATGATATACTGAAACCAAGTGATAGTGGTACCGTATGTTACCCCCTCCGGTACCTAAAAGGCCCAATAGAGGCAGGATCCATGAATGGAATTTCCCCGAGTACCTCAACTCCATCGTACACCCCTCCTTCGGTCACTCTAGGCCCGTAGCTCTTGGTCCGGAATGGCAGGATCCATGTTGGTCTACTCGTAGACCACATACTAAAACTCAAGCCTCGATATAGCAGTCCAAAGTGCAACTGGATCCAAACTAGTAAATTATTATTTTTTTCAAATAAAACCTACTATATTTCTAATAAAACCTACTATATTATAATAATAAATTTTTAACATAACTAAGGTTACTATCTCCACTAAAATATTAATAACTTATAAAACTCTTGTAAAATAAATACATACAAATATATCATAACAAAACTATTTTTTTCCATAAATATTTAAGATATTTTTTTGAAAATAAAACTTTTTACCAAGTTCAAATTTCAAATCAAATATTTTCAAATATGCGCGCTGTTAATAAAATTCTCAAATTTAGCCTCGCAAGCCTTTGGTACGGGATGAAGGTTAAGGTCATACAACACCTCGAATCAGAATCGACCTGCCCACAAGGTTAGTTGTGGTCATACGATCGCAAATCACTATCGCATGATTTTGATACTCAGCTCCTACGGCTCAGCTCTAAAATAGGGAATTGGCCATAAAAACCAAACGAATGGCCATGGCACCGAACCACTGATCCCAGCAAGCCATAAATGACTTGGGACCACTACATGCAAGCTCTAACAGTACAAGAAAAGCATAAATACAAGAATGATCGGAAAGGTCATTATAGATTTAGGGTAAGAGGTTCATATTAATATCCCGAGAAGGTTTTAAAGGCACTCGGGATATCCACTAACTTATGATTATCTGGACTTGTTAAAACTAACTTGTTATTTGACTAACTTGAGAAAATATTGTTTTAAAGAAGAGACCACTTCGAGAAAGATCATTATTTGAGAAAAATTCTTTTTATAAGTCTAACTTTAAAAGAAAGGTAAATGAATCAACATACTTAATTTTGATAAAAATAGCGATTGAATTCCAATTATTTTAAGAAAGAGGAGGAGTTCAAATGAGATCTAAAGATAGAAGAACCAACTAAATAATTAACCAAGTTTAATTGCCAAGACTTTGCAAAACTATAAAGTAATTTACTTAGAGAAAAGATGGCCACTCTTCAGGTGAATTCAACTAAGCTAAAAAAAGTTAGCATTTAAGAAATTTCATGAAGATTATACAAGGGAAAATAAATAAACGAGTAAAAGGGAAGAAGTTGTGTTTAGGCAACTTAGGCCCAAACCCCTAAGGTTATCCAACTTGAACTGCTAAAAAATACTTTGGGTTTGGCCCAATTCTGCTGCATATCACTGCTTGTATATCATCATGTGTCTCTTGTATACTAGTGCCCTTTTAGTGTATACCGCGCTTAGACAGTATACTGTTTCTTCAAACTTGGCAGATCAGTCCCTTTGGGCTATGTTAAGGCTTGAACTCGAAGATATTGTTGGGCTTCCATAGCCCCACTTGGAACATGCATCGGAAGAGAGGGGAGTCCTCATGGACTCATGGGTATCATATGCATCAAATAAAAGAAAAGGGATTAATGTTTTATTCATGCCAATGTATCAAATTGGATAATTGGCAAGAAGGTAAAAAGCATAATAATTTTGCAACAAAAGTTCAAGTATGGATTTAATCCTAAACATGAGCATATACATCACCAAGCAAACTCGCATAGGGATTTTAGTTAGCAGGCGATTATTTACTAAAGGTAAATTCTAGAAAAAACCTTTTCCCAAACAATCAGTCTAGAGAGCAATCCGGAAGACCCAAATAACCCCATGAAGGAATCTTAACAAATTTAATATGCTAGCCAAGTTTATCTCCCAAATCATGTGTATATAAGGGAAGAAAACAAGCCTTGAAATCACAGACTGGCAGATTTAACGAAGTACTTAAAGTAATGATGAAAGACATAATCTTGTAAAATGCTCGAAGTGATTTACCAATCTCAAATAAATCTACTTTTTAAAAATAACTATGAACAGTAGCTTGATCTAAATTACACTTAGGAGATTCCTTCTAGTTCTCAAGATATCATAAGTGAAGAAATTAGTAGGAGCAAATATACTAATTAGAAGAAGATTAGTCAATCTCATATTTTGTATTAAATAGGAGCCTTGAGTGATAGAACACAACTAGGTTAATGATACTTATCCACAACAATGTTAATCCGAGAGATGCTTGTCATATGTTAAAGGTTTTGAAAATTAAAACACATAAAACTGTTTTAAAATACATGGGTGAATAGATACGACAAACTTGTTCAAATAGATCAAACTTGAAACAAAGAAAAATCAGTGGGAGATAGTCATGCTTAAACAGAGTTTACACATACCACGAAGAACACATGGTAGATAGAGATAAAATTCGAACCAAAAGGAAATCATACATTCCACTCTATGAGAGAACAAAATCAGTGAATCTAAACTAAACAGAGGGCAAACATCATTCAGCAATCTAATGTGTGCTTGATAGAATAGTTCTTAAAAAATATTTCTTCTAACAGACACAACATTGCATATCTCAAAATGTCACTAAAGGAAAGAAGATACACATTCCCCAAGGTTTCTTCAATACTAAAATGCCATATCGACTTCACAAGGAGCACACACAGAGTGATTTAAAATAGGAAAAAGCAGAAAATAAGAAAATATAACGGAAAACTTCAGGACTTTAACACTTGACAATCATTTGAATAGAACAGACTTTAAAACTTCCCTTCGTAATTTTCTTAACGCCACATCATGTAAATCAAACAAGACCAGCCGAAAAATAACCCTAGATTTTAATGAGTTCAAATAAGGAAGAAATCAACCAAACTCATTTTCCTGTTGTCAAGAACAAAAGAAAATCACAGCAAACAGATGAACATTCTCGACAAAACAACTCACATAACTATGCTACTCTTAAAACACCAAGAAGACAAATAAATAAAGATGAGTTTACCTTTTCCTGATGTAATGACCAGGTACATCATTATGGGTAGTCCAATTGTGCCAAGTTTTGGAGTTAGAAAACTCTGGGTTTGGGAGTTTGAAATTCTGGGTTAGGCTAGCCTCGATCAGATTTGGAGTGAGGTATAGTATAAGGAAATCCAAGTAAGGATTGGGTTAGATATCTTGATTTGAACTAGTTTTTCATGTAGCCAAGATATAAAGGAGTCCGAGGAACTTTTTGGAATCAAATTCGGGTAAATAGATCTTTCAAAATTGAGATTGACGTAAAGGAGTTGTTTTGGATCGTCGGAGGAAGCATATTGTAAAATAGACCAATTTTGGAAAATTCTAGACATTTTGTTTGTGAAGAGCACTAAGGCTCCATTGTGGCTACCTTCACTATAGAGGAAGAAAAGACCGCTATAGCGAAAGTCAAGGCGGTCAATCTCCACCATAGCGGTTGACTCCGCTACGGCAGTACTGCTATAGCGGAAGTCAACCGATATAGCGGAGCCTGATGGGATTTAATGTAGAAACTTTCTGAAAATAGTTCAATTTTGTACAATTCATTTGGGAGAAGAACTAGGGCGATTTCAGGTGTTTTTCCTCCGTTCTTCATCGTTTTTCTTCCCTAAGGTAAGGTTTCTACTCCCCAAACTTCGTAATACTTTTCCTATGTGGTTGAATTGATAGGGGTGGACTTGGGGAGAGGTTTGGAATGACTTAGGAATGGTAGAATCCGGGGAAAAAGTGAGGTTCTATGTGTAGAAGTTCTTGGGTGTTGCTAAATTTACCGTTTTATGATCATGTGACCTTAATTTCCTAATTTTATCCGTAAAAATGATAGAACTAGGTGAATTAATAGTGGGAAAGCCCAGGAAAAGGGTGGAATGATCATGGGTGACCTGGGGTTTAGGATTCTTGGTAATTCGGGTAAATTGTAGGCTATGGGGATTAATTCTTGGTTATTATGTGTTGTTTTAGACCAAGAACCGGCAAGAACTTCAGAGAATGGGAAATCTCTGGTTGAGTAGAGCTTGGATCATTTCGAGGTAGGTGATGTCTTGATTTCTTTATGCATTGTGTGTTTGAGTACTTTTATCTAAGTGATTGTATGATATGCATTGTTTAGGTGATGAATTGGAATGTCTTATAGTCCTGTTTGATCAGTCTGGTATTTTTGAACTGTGCATTTTTGCTTGTTGGTTTACAAATTAATTGTTTATTGTTGTGACTGTGGATTGTTGACATTCAGTTGGCTCAGGTACCACGCCTGGTACGGGAATACTAACGGTTGGCTCGGGTACCACACCTGGTATAGGAAATTACTAACGATTGGCTCGGGTACCATGCCTGGTATAAGAAATTACTAACGGTTGGCTCGAGTACCACGCCTGGTATGGGTTTACTTTACTGCATCATTACATGGATATTTGTTGCATTGTGTTGATTGATATTGGTTCTATGAGTGGACCGAGCTGTATTATAGAGATGTGACTTTTAATTATGGTCCTTGGTAGGCCGGGTTATTGTTGTATTTGATTTAGAGTTGGTCTTGGTGTAGACCAGTTCACTTGTGAACTCTTAGGTGTTGGTTAGAAGGGATCCCAGGGTGGGTCCGAGCTATATAGATACGAGGGTGTGACTTGTATTGATTTTTGTATTAGAAGCGAATGGCATGTAGAGACAAGTTAGGATGAGATTTGTAGTTAGATGTGTTTGGTAATTGGATTACGTGTTTCCTGTACTGTTACTTAATTCTTGTATTGTTCATACATTGTTATTGGAACTGGCTGATGATCCTACCAGTACACGGTGGTTGTGTACTGATACTACACTTGCTTTTTTTTGTGAGTATAGGAAATCTTTTGGCGGTTGACACACGACCTCACTTGTAGGCCTGACTGTTCCAGATAATAAGGGTGAGTTGTTTGACCAAGCCGCCTTGGTGTCTATCTTTTGAGTTACAACCCAATTGTTTCGGGCTTATACTATTTCTTATTGTTTTAAGTTTTGAGGTTGCATCCCCGTACTCTAGTATTGGTAGCATTTGGTAAAATGACTTTCAGGTTCTAGGGGAATTTCTGCAGGCTTATTTAATGATATGGTTCCTTGCGTATTCGAATTACTAGTTTATTTTATGTTTGCTGATTCTAGGTTGTTAGTCTAGGCTAAGAGTTTGACTCTATTGGTTCGCTCATCCGAGGGTTAGGTGGGAGCCACTCACGATGGTCTGGGTCATGACAAAAATGGTATCAGAGCCCTAGGTTCGTTGAACTCGTCATACCAAACAAGTCTAGTAGAGTCTTGCGGAATGGTGCGGAGACGTCTGTACTTTTCCTCGAGAGGCTATGGGGCTTTAGGAAAAACTATATCTTTCTTCCTTCCTTCGTGCTATAACTTGATTCCAATTGGTATCTGGTGATACAAATTGGTATCTAACCTCATTCATTCTTCGGTCTGCGGATGGTTAATACAAGGAACAACAGAGCGAGATCAGCGATCCCAGCAGCGGGCCCAGAAACTCGTGGCAGAGGTAAGAAAAGGGGCAGAGGACGAGGGAGAGCCACACCCGCCAGGGGTAAGGCTCAAACTGCTGTAGGAGAGAGAGAGGAAACTCCTCCCCCACCTCAAGATCAGGTTGTTGAGGATGTGGAAGTTGTTGTGGAGGATGAAGGGGCACAGGTGGAGGCGGAGGCGGCACTAATTGGGGGTGCAGGACTTCCTACTATGACACCAGAAGCCTTTCAACAGGCTTGGAATATTTTGAGTGGGTTAGTTGGTGCTGGAGCCATACCCGCGGCATTTGCAAATTAGGCTTGGGATACTCAGCCAGCAGTTACTATGGTGCCTAGGTTGTATGCAGCTTCAGGCATAAATGATTTCTTCAGGCCAATGCTGGGCCCGGTGATGACCGAAAACGAACATGAGATGTTGACCAAGTTTCTCAAGTTGAAGCCTCCGACGTTTCAGGGTACCGATAGAGAGGATGCTTATGAGTTCATCTTGGATTGCTATGAGAGGTTGCACAAGTTGGGTATTGTACATCAGCATGGGGTTGAGTTCGTCACATTTCAGCTGCAGGGTGATGCTAAGCAATTGTGGATGTCTCAGGTAGAGTGCAGACCATTTACATTGCCTGCTTTAACTTGGGAGAAGTTTCATGCTCTCTTCATAGAGAAGTATGTACCTCGTACCTTGAGAGATAGGAAGAAGGATGAGTTCTTGCATTTGGAATAGGGAAGCATGTCAGTCTCAGTTTATGAGTCTAAGTTCCATGCTTTGTCTCGTTATGCTACTCAGTTGTTGGGTTCAAAAAAGGAGAGGGTCCGGTTGTTTGTGAAGGGTCTGAACACTAATTTATAGGTATTGTCCATTCACATGACTTCTTCAGGAAAGGGCTTCAATGCAATGATGGACTATGTTAAGAAGTTAGAAGGGGTCAAGCAAGCGGGGCAGGCTAAGGCTTTAGCCAAGAATCCTCGAACTAAGGGAAATTTTAGTGGTTCATACTCGAGGGGCCAGAATCAGCAGGCATACTCAGCCCGTCCTATTCAGTTGGCTCTGCTAGCTGCTACAGGTGGTCTTCAGGGAGCTAGTCATCAGTGTTCAGCTCCTAGAAGCCAGGAAGCGTCTTATACATCTGCTAGCAGGCCTACACTTGACCGTGGATGTTTCCATTGTGGTGATCTGGGAAACTTTAAAAGGGAGTGCCCACTCAGGCAGACAAGAAATTAGGGTCAGCAGCAGTCTAGAGCAGTGGTCTCGACAGGTAGAAGCGGTAATGCTAGAGGTCGTTCACAGGATGGGTGAGGTAACTTACAGGGAGGCCGGGGAAACAGAGGGAATGGCAGCGCAGGTAGGGATGCAGCGCAGCCGTCCTGGGAAGTTGCCCGGGTTGATGATCGGGCTCATTGCTATGCATTTCAAGGGAGGAGCGAGGTGGAAGCATCAGATGCGGTGATCACAGGTACCATTCTTGTCTGCAATAAAATGGCTTCGATATTATTTGACCCAGGTTCTACATATTCTTATGTGTCTATGAGTTTTGCATTGGGTATGGACTTGATATGTGATATCCTTGATTTCCCTATCTATGTTTCTACCCCGGTTGGAGAGTCTGTGCTTGTGACTCATGTTTACCGGGATTGTTCTGTTGTGTTTATGGGGTTGTATACTTGGGTAGACTTGGTAATCCTGGATATGGTTGATTTTGATATTATCTTGGGCATGACCTGGTTATCTCCTTATCATGTTGTGTTAAATTGTAACACCAAGACTGTGGCTCTAGAGATTCTGGGTAAGGATAGGCTAGAGTGGGAAGGTGTGTACAGGCCTAAGTCTGTTAAGGTCATATCATTTGTTCGGGCTAGGAAGCTAGTGGGGAGGGGGTGTTTAGCCTTCTTGGCTCAGCTCCGGGATGATAGTGTGGAGTCCCCATCTATTGAGTCGGTTCCAGTGGTTTCTGAGTTTTGAGAAGTTTTTCCAGTTGATTTGCCTGGTATGCCTCCGGATAGAGATATAGACTTTTGTATTGATTTGGAGCCAGGCACTCGTCCCATTTCCATTCCTCCATATCGTGTGGCTCCGGCAGAGTTAAGGGAACTTAAGACTCAGTTGCAGGAACTCCTAGAAAAGGGATTTATCCATCCCAGTGCTTTGCCTTGGGGTGCTTCGGTCTTATTCGTAAAGAAAAAGGATGGTAGTATGCAGATGTGCATAGATTATAGGCAGTTGAACAAGGTTACCATCCGAAATAAGTATCCACTACCCCGTATTGATGATCTGTTTGACCAGCTCCAGGGTGCATCAGCATTTTCAAAAATTAACTTGAGGTCGGGGTATCATCAGTTAAAGATTAGGCCTAAGGACATTCCTAAGACTGCTTTTCGTAACCGGTATGGGCATTACGAGTTCTTAGTTATGTCGTTTGGTTTGACTAATGCGCCGGCAACATTCATGAGTTTGATGAATGTGGTATTTAAGTCGTATTTGTATTCCTTCATTATCATTTTTATCGATTATATTTTGATCTACTCCAAGAGTAGGGAGGAGCATGCTAATCATCTTCGTATTGTGCTGGACATACTGAGACGTCAAAAGCTTTATGCGAAGTTCTCCAAGTGTGAATTTTGGTTGACTTTGGTTGCATTCTTGGGGTATGTAGTGTCATAAATGGGGTGATGGTAGACCCCAGAAGATTGAGGCAGTCAAGAGTTGGGCCCGGCCTAGCTCTATGACAGAGATGAGGAGTTTTATTGGGCTCACAGTGTATTACCAGAGGTTTGTTAAGGATTTTGCGTCTATTGCTACTCATCTGACCAGGCTGACACAGAAAGAGGTACTATACATGTGGTCCGACAAGTGCAAGGAGAGCTTTCAAAAGCTCAAGACACTTCTGACCACGGCTCCTATTTTGTCCTTGCCGATTGAAGGTAAAGATTTTATTGTTTACTGTGATGCTTCACATTCTGGTTTGGGTGTTATGTTGATGCAGGGCAGGAATGTGATAGCCTATGCATCTAGTCAGTTGAAGGTGCATGAGAGGAACTACCCGACTCACGACTTAGATTTGGCAGCGGTGGTTTTTGCACTCAAGATTTGGAGACACTATCTCTATGGTGTCAAGTGTAAGGTGTTCATCGATCATCGCAGTCTAAAGCATGTGTTCAGTCAGAAGGACTTGAATTTGAGTTAGAGAAGGTGGATGGAATCGTTGAAGAACTATGATGTGACTATTCAATACCATCGGGGTAGGGCTAATGTGGTGGCAGACGCATTGAGCTGGAAGACAGTTAGCATGGGTAGTTTGGCTTATTTGGGGGTGTCCAAATGACCACTAGCAAAGGAAATTTAGGCGTTAGAGTCCAAGTTCATGCACTTGGGTATTTCAGAACAAGGTGGATTGTTGGCCAGCATTGAGGTCAAGGTCACCTTCATAGAGGAGATAAAGTCCAAGCAATTTCAGGATCCAAAACTGAGTAAGCTCTGGGGTAAGGTAATATCCGGGGAGGCCAGGGACATTACGCTAGACTCTGGTGGAGTACTAAATTTCAGGGGGAGGATTTGTGTTCCTCGAGTTTATGACATAATTTAGAATATCTTGGCAGAGGCTCACGGTTCGCGGTACTCAATTCATCCGGATGTGACCAAAATATACCAGAACTTGAGGCAACGTTACTGGTGGCCTGGGATGAAAAGGGACATAGTTTATTTATTGATTCAGTCAGCCTCATGACATAATCAGAGTGAGGCTTTGGTTACCGGCAAACGCTTCTCCAAGACCAGCATTTTGCTAAGAAAGCAAAACAGGAAGCTGCGATAGCAAACATTACCCTTACTCAGATGATTTTGTGTCCAAGTGTTAGAACTACCAGCAGGTAAAGTATGAGCATCAGAGACCTGCATGTCTGCTTCAGAGAATGCCCATTCCCGAGTGAAAGTGAGAGAGGATAGCCATGGATTTTGTGGTGGCTCTTCCTAAGACATTGGGGAGGTATGACTCAATTTGGGTCATTGTCGACAGGCTGACCAAGTCCGCTCATTTCATTCCAGTCAGGGTAGATTACAATTCGCAGCATCTGGCTAAGTTCTACGTGAAGGAAATTATGAGATTGCATGGAGTACCACTATTCATCATTTCAGACAGGGGTACACATTTCACCTCTAAATTTTGAGGCAAGCTACATGAAGAGTTGGGTACATAACTCACCTTTAGTACAACCTTTCATCCTCAGACTGATGTCAGTCGGAGAGAATGATCTAGGTATTGGAGGACATTCTGAGAGCATGTGTGATGGACTTTGGGGGTCATTGGGACCAGTTTCTACCATTGTGCAAATTCTCGTACAACAATAACTACCACTCCAGTATTGACATGGCACCATTCAAGGCATTATATGGGAGGGGTTGTAGATCACCGGTTGGGTAGTTTGAGGAAGGCGATGTAAAGCCTCTGGGCGTGGACTTGGTAAGGGAAACACATAGAAAGGTAAGAGGCATTCAGACCAAATTGTTAGCTGCCCAAAGCAGGCAGAAAGAATACGCAGATCACAAGGTCCGAGACATGGAATTTCAGGTTGGTGAACAGGTACTGTTGAAAGTGTCACCAATGAAGGGAGTTATGCGGTTCGGTAAGAAGGTCAAGCTCAGCCCTCGGTTCATCGGTCCGTTTGAGGTTCTTGAAATTGTGGGGTTAGTGGCTTACAAGTTAGCATTATTTCCTAGTTTGTCGGGTGTCCATCTGGTATTCCATGTATCCATGCTTAAACGATACCATGGGGATGGGGATTACATCATCAAGTGGGATGAGGTGTTCTTCGATAAGGATCTTTGTTATAAAGAGGATCCAGTTTTAATTCTTTCTCGGGATGTCCGGAGGTTGATAACAAAGGTGATTGATATGGTAAAGGTTCAGTGGAAGTATCATCCGGTTGAGGATGCCACTTGGGAAACCGAAAAGGACATGCAGGACAAGTATCCTCACTTGTTTAAGGATTCAGGTACTAAACTTTTCTTCCTTTATTTTTATAATTTTCGGCTTGATCATTTGGGGATGAACGATGGGTAAATTGGTATCTACTGTAATGATCGGGTACATTGTTACGGGTAGTCCAATCATGCCAAGTTTTGGAGTTAGAAAACTCTGGGTTAGGGAGTTTGAAATTCTGGCTAGGCTAGCCTCGGCTGTATTTGAAGCGAGGTATAGTCTAGGAAAATCCGAGTAAGGATCAGGTTAGATGTCTTGATTTGATATAGTTTCCCATGTAGCCAATACATAAAGGAGTCCGAGGGACTTTTCAGAAACGAATTCGGGTAAATAAATCTTCCGGAATCAAGATTGACGTGAAGGGGTTGTTTCGAATCATTGGGGGAAGCAAGTATGATGTAAAATAGATCAATTTTGGATAATTCTGGACATTCTTCCCATGATGAGCGTTAAGGCTCCATTGTGGTGACCTCCGCTATAGCAGAAGAAAAGACCGCTATAGCGGAAGTAAAGGCGGTCAATCTCCGCCATAGCGGTTCACTCCGCTACGGCGGTACCGCTATAGCAGAAGCCGACTGCTATAGCGGAGACTGAAGGGATTTAATGCAGAAACTTCCCCAAAATAGTTCAGTTTTCTACAATTCGTTTGGGAAAAGAACTAGGGCGATTTCAGGCGTTTTTCCTCCGTTCTTCATCATTTTTCTTCCCTAAGGTAAGGTTTCTACTCCCCAAACTCCGTAATACTTTTCCTATATGGTAGAATTGCTAGGGGTGGACTTGGGGAGAGATTTAGAATGACTTAGGGATGGTAGAATCCAGGGAAAAGAGGGGTTCTATGTGTAGAATTTCTTGGGTGTTGCTAAATTTACTGTTTTATGATCATGTGACCTTAATTTCTTAATTTTATCCGTAAAAATGATAGAACTAGGTGAATTAATGATGGAAAAGCCCGGGGAAAGGGTGGAAGAATCATGGGTGGCCTGGGGTTTAGGATTCTTGCGTAATCCGGGTAAATTGTAGGCCATGGGGATTAATTCTTGGTTATTGTGTGTTGTTTAGACCAAGAACCGACAAGAACTTCAGAGAACGGGAAAGCTCCGGTTGAGTAGAGCTTGGATCATTTTGAGATAGGTGATGGCTTGATTACTATATGCATTGTCTGTTTGGGTACTTTTATCTAAGTGATTGTATGAGATACATTGCTTAGGAGATTAATTGGAATGTCTTATAGTCCTGTTTGATAAGTCTGGTATTTTTGAACTGTGCATTTTTGCTTGTTGGTTTACAAGTTAATTGTTCATTATTGTGATTGTGGATTGTTGACATTTGGTTGGCTTGGGCACCACGCTTGATACGAGAATACTAACAGTTAGCTTAGGTACCACGCCTGGTATAGGAAATTACTAACGATTGGATCGGGTACCACGCCTGGTATGGGAAATTACAAACGGTTGGCTCGGGTACCACGCCTGGTATGGGTTTACTTTACTACATCATTACATGGATATTTGTTGCATTGTGTTTATTGATATTGGTTCCATTATCGAACCGGGCTGTATTATTGAGATGTGACTTTTAATTATGGTCCTTGTGAGGCCGGGTTATTGTTTTATTTGATTTAGAGTTGGTCTTGGTGTAGACCAGGTCACTTGTGAACACTTAGGTGTTGGTTAGAGGGGAACCCAGTGTGGGTCCGGGCTATACAGATACGAGGGTGTGACTTGTATTGATTTTCGTATTGGAAGTGAATGGCATGTAGAGACAAGTTTGGATGAGATTTGTAGTTAGAGGTGTTTGATAATTGGATTACGTGTTTCTTGTACTGTTACTTGATTCTTGTACTGTTCATACATTGTTATTAGAACTGGCTGATGATCCTACCAGTACATGGAGGTTGTGTAATGATACTGCACTTTCTTGTTTTTTTTGTGAGTACAGGAAATCTTTCGACGGTTGATGCACGACCTCACTTGTAGGCCTGATTGTTCCAGATATCAAGGGTGAGTTGTTCGACCAAGATGCCTTGGTGTCTATCTTTTGAGTTACAGCCCAAATGTTTTGGGCTTAGACTATTTCTTATTGTTTTAAGTTTTGGGGTTGCATCCCCATACTCTAGTATTGGTAGCGTTTGGTACGATGACTTTCAGGTTCTAATGGAATTTATGCAAGCTTATTTAATGATATGGTTCCTTGCGTATTCGAATTGCTAGTTTATTTTCTGTTTGCTGGTTTTAGGCTGTTAGTCTAGGCTAAGAGTTTGACTCTATTGGTTCGCTCATCCAAGGGTTGGGTGGGTGCCACTCACGATGGTCTGGGTCATGACACAGGAACTTGACTGCACCAACGCCAGAGAAAGGATTTCGAGTTTCTTTGTAACAAACCTAAGCTCAAAATGAGTCTTGACAAGGTTTTACTCAGAAAATCCTCTTGGATGCGCCCCTCCACTGTTCTCACAGCGAGGCTTTATATAGGGAAGGATTTTGGGTGAACTTTTGACGGTTGAGCGATGTGGGAGAGGATTTTTAGAGGGGGTTTATGAGAATTTCATAGAGGAAATTCGAATTGCTGAAGGGATAAGAACAGAGCTCATCAACTAATACCCTCTTGGTACGATTTTGAGTGGGATTTCACTCAAAGGACGAAGGGTTGAGGCATATTTCTCCACATAGCTGCTTTTAGAGGTTTCTCATATGAGTCTGTCATGCTAGGCACGCGTAGAGTACAGGAGACACGAGTGAGAGAGGGAAATCGCTGGCGGCGGTGCTAGGGTTTATGGGTTGAGCATCGTTTTGAAGGAGAAGAAAGAGTTTTGGGGTCGTTTGGTTGTTCTGAGTGTAGGAGAAGAGAAAGGAGAGAAATAAGGGTGTGAAGTGGTGGGCTAGAACGGGTCAAAGCGGGTCAGGCGGGTTAAAGGGAAAATGGAGTGGGCTGAGCGGGTTGGTTTGGCCCAAAAGTTGGCTGATGAGGGAGTTGATGTGGAGGACAATTTTATTTAAGATTTGGCCACATTTTCCACTTGAAGTTAAGGAGATAGCCAAATTGAGAGGGATTAGGGAAATTCGGCCAAAACTTAAATGATTTTAAAGAATTGGAATAGAGACAAATTAATTACAATTAATCATTCGAGCTTCTTTAAATTTAAACGATTTGAAATTAATATGTTTAAAGCATAATTATTTCCTTTAAAAATATGAAATTAATTATTCAATTAATCTCTAACTTTAATCAATTTAGAGGAAAACCAAGCATTTTTAATTTTAAAAGGAATTTCTTATGATATTAAACTTTAAAATAGTTTTTTAAATAAACTTATAAAAATTCCACATAATTAAATATGAAAAATATAAATTCTTGCTCAAATCTATTATAAAGCTGATTTGGAAAGTATTTTATCCTTTTTACAAAACAATTATCCCAAAAATTGTTTAAAATTTGAAAAAAAAAGGCTCAAGATTAATTTGTAATGTGGAGGGTAAAAATTGAGTGTCAACAATTGTCCCTTCCTTTGAATAGGGTGGATGTAAGGAACCCTGGGCAAAGAGAATTGACGTTCCCAATTTTATCCGATCACATATTCATCTTCAGAAAATGGTTGGTTCTAGCATGAAATTTAAGGGATCATGGTTGAACTCTGGTACGAGTTTCTTATATATTTCAGGCTATATGAGAACTCAGGCCACTTGTAGTTCAATACGCTTGACTTTACGCATAATTTTCAAAGAATTCCAAACTATTTTGGTTTCAAATTAAGGAGAGATCGAAAAGCTGAGGAGTAAGGATTGGGGGGGTTTGGAATGCAGCCGAGTTTTCAACACAAAGCTTGCCTACATATCTCAAGACTCAGGGAATCAGGCTGCTTGTAGTTCAACTCGGTCGGTGGAAAAGGTAATCTTTATGTTAAGACAACCTTTGGCTCGGGATGAGTGACAAATGGATTGAGCTATAGAAAAGAGGCTTGTAACCTCTCAACTATGAATGTGGCGCACTTCACACCCATAAATAAGATTTTACCTGGACATAATTTTTAAAGCTCGGGGTGTATTATCACCCGGATTTGAAAAGAAGGAATATTGCTTCCAGCGTGAGTTCAAAAAGTACTCTGGATGCGAAACTAAGACCCAATGATAGGAAATACCCACATGCCTTCTGATAGGGGTGTGTTTTTATGGTGGTGAAAGTCGTTCCTCAGCTCGCGTCCAAAGAGTTTGATATTTCTCTTTGGACTATCTCCCAGTTCGCTGCTAAGAAAAGGTTTCACGTTGTGATACATCCCCTTTTTGGTGTAATTTGCACCTATGGTTTTTCTTTGAGAATTTCATCCTTCTCGGATGCTCTCGACAACATCTCAAAATAAAATTATTAGTGGTGAAGTAATTCCATTTGGACAGATAGTTTCTTTGCCATACCTCATCCTTGAGTTACGTTTGAATCCTGTGTGGTGATGTCTTTTGACGTATTTCATACCTGTTGTTCTGGTTCGAGATTTTCATCCTCTTAGTTGTTCTCGGCAATATTTGAGAAAATATTGTTAGTAGTAAAGTAGCTTAATAATGAGAGAAAGCTCCGTACCTCATTGTCGCATCTGTTGTTTCTTGAAGAAGATGTCGTCCTTTCCCATTTCTGTCTTAGGAAATAATGACTTCCTTGACAAAACATGATAACCTTCGTAGCTATCAGATAGGATTGCATTTGTGGCAGTTGGACGTGATGATCTTTGAATATGACGACCCTCGTAACCATTTGACGTGATGGTCCTCGAAAACATTTGCGGCATTCTCTTGAATGTGATAGCTTTCGCGGCTATTGGTAGTAGTCTTTGCATATGTCTTTAGGGTAAATCTTGCGCATCATCCGTATCGACGCGATTAACAGATATTTCCTAAATTATCATGCTTTGGGTAATCTAGCACATCATACGACTTTGGATAGAGGCGGCTTATAGATATCCCTTAACTTGTCAGCTTCCGAGTAATCTTGTACATCATCCAACTTTGGATAGAGGCGGCTTATAAATGTCCTTCGAATTACTAGTTTTTGGGTAATCCTGCACTTTTATCCAATCTTGGATATAACGTGACTTACAAATTTCCCTGAATTGCTAATATTTGGGTAGTCCTGCACAATATCAACGTGGATATGTCGTGGCTTAGAGATAACCCTCGGACTATCAATTTTTAGTAGTCTTGCACTTTTATCCAATTTCAAATATTACTGCGACTTACATATTACCCTTGAATTGTTAATCTTTGGGTGATCTTGCACACTATATTGTTTCAGATATCGCTGCGTATTACAGATAACTCTTAGCTTGTCAAGCTTAGGCAATCTTGCACACTATCTAGTTTTAGACATCGTTGTGACTTATAGACGACCTTTGGCCTTCCAATTTTGGGAGATCCGAATCATCGTCTGATTTGGATGGCGTCTTATAGGCATTCTTTAGACTATATGCTTCCGACCTCGATGGTAAGTGTTTTTTATCATTGAGGGTGAAAAGGCCTTTCCCACACAATCAAATATAGTTGCATCTTCTGGCGATCGATGCTTTTGAATGTATAAACATCCTTCAATGTGAGACTTCATTGTCTCTATGTGATAATAAATAAGGGTGCATAAATGTAATGACCCTTCCGGTTATTTCTACGTATACGTTTTCCTTGAACCGTTAGAGCTTGTTTTTAGAGGCCCCAAGTCACTTAAGGCTCGTCAGGACCGGTATTTCGGTGTCGGGTCCATTTGTTTGGTCGCATTATAAGTTTTGAAGTCAAGCAAGTCGGCAAAAGTTATCGTAAGTTCTTTAATAAAATTTTCTGAGGTCTATGAGTCTAGTTTCCAACGCACAAAACTTCACGTCCAACTGATCTCGGAGTAAAGAGTTATGACTGTTTGACCGCGGACTGTCTGGCAGAAAACGGGTTGCGAACCGGGTCGCGAACCGGGTCGGGTTAAACTCGATTTAAGCCTCAACTTCACGTTTTAAAACGCCATTTCAGTTCCGAAACAGTGATAAAACATAAGGGAGAATTCCAAGAGAGTTCTTGAGTATCAAAATCGTGCGTTGGTGAATTGCGAGTCTAGGTTTGAGAATTTTATTAGCATCGCGCGTATATTTGAAAATATTTTATCTTAAAGTTGAATTTGGTAAAAATTTATATAATTATTACCTTTTCAAAATATTTTAAAGGTTTATGAAAAATATTTTTGTTACGATATAAGTGTATATGTATTTATTTTATAAGATTTTTATACATTGTAATATTTGAACGGAGATAGTAAATTTAGTTATGTCGAAAATTATTATTATAACATAGTAGGTTTTATTTAAAATAATTTTCTATGAATTATGGTATATTTAAAAAGTTATATTTATTATACAACGAATTTATGCAATACCCGAATATTTATATAACGGGGTGGGTGAAGATGTGTTAAACAACCCCACTTCCACGTGGAAGTGGAGGGGAGGGACACACAATATCTCATACATGGTAGGCTGCCAAGTGTGCCTAATCACTTAAATAATTTGAACCAATTTCAATGTGAATTGCTGCCAAACTTTCATAATACTTCGTTGGAGCATAATTTTGGTGCAAAACTGCCACAGTGCATCATTCACTTGTCACATTAAAAGTTGAATCCAATAAGCAAGATCTTGATAATTTATTGGATCACCGAAAAGAAAATCAATTATCTACGTCAAGTTATTCAAGCCCAAATCCGATTCTGATTTAGTTTTGGATTTTCTCGGAGTGGTTCGAGCTTGGACATCATATTACCAGCTTGTCATCGGATGACAGGTAGGTTACGGTTTATTTTTCCTAGACTCCGCATATATAGAATAAAATTGTATTAATGGGCATCCTTGGGTTGGTTTATTAGGTTGGTACCACAGACCTCGACCGCTTTATTCATGTCCGCCTACTTTTGTTCCTCCGTTGCTTGTAGTATTTGCCGATATATTTTATTTACCCTTGTGGTCCTGTGAGGCCTTGTTGAATCTGGAACATAGAAGGTGGGATTTTGGGAATGTCTGCGAGTCCCGGGCATAGAATTATCCTTCTAGGCTGGTTATGTTTGCTGAGTAGCTGTGGGCCTGTGCAGGGTCGATAGGTTGATTGTGAGCTGCTGGGCAGCTATTGTGTGTGATCATACCATTTTTATGCATATAAAGAGGTTTTATCCATATTTTACTATGGTTTTGGCTTCGGGCCTACTAGCACTATTTTCTAAACCTTGCATGGCCCGGGGGGCCATTTTTTATGGAAATAACTTGGAAATGGTTTGATTTAACTTGTGAATATTCCTGGATAAAAGGAAGTAAAATCATGTTTTAAATCACCAGTTTTACGATTCACGCTAGACTCGGCAGCGCCGGGGTGCTAGTTGAGTTTTCTTGCTACTTGAGATGATTTTAGCCTCGGTCGGACCGAGCACCTGAGATGACTTTTTACTGTTTAGACTCGGTTATGCCCAGGCACCCTTGGAGGGGTTTGTGAGACATTTTCCTACTACTTTAGTCCTGGACAGGGTCTGGGCATGCATGTTCGAGACTGGGTCTCTATCTTGATACCGGACTTGCTTCCGGACGACATGTTTTGATACTGAGTTTTAGTATGGGGTCTGGGACCTCCATGGACCTTGCCATCCAGGCCAGGGGCTACGGGCTGCGTGTGCCGGAGGAAGGGTATACGGTGGAGTAGAGGTATACAGGCAGTGTCCTTCCATGGAATCTACCTGCTGGGCCGGATCGGCGCCGGAGGAGGTACATACAGAGATACTATTTCACTTGATATCTTCATGCATCATATCATTCATTGTTTGAGGCTCCACCCTTGTTTGTTGTTTGTTGATTGTACGCTCCGGTAGTATGGGATGCTAGAGGGTTTGTTTTCACTTGTTTGTGTTCCTCAATTGTATGGGCGGCCGGGGGACTGTAGGTAGACTTTTGCTATTCACTTACAGAATTGTTCTCTATTATGGATAAGTATGAGATTGGTTACTGCTAGACTATTAGTTTCTGGGTTTTGAGATTGATATGATTAGTTGAGTATGATTCCTGTCTCTGAGCATGCCTATCATTACTCTTTCCCTCTTCTTACACTTGAGGTTATCGGTATATCGTCCATTTCGTAAACTTATTATGTATACACTGTTATTGCAAGGACCCCAGGTGCGTTATATCTTACTTTCACCTGTGCCTATGGTGTGTATATTCTGCTTACTGGCCTCACATGTGGTTCTGTTGATTTCCCTCTGGGCTAGTTCCTGTGTACCTTTCGTTGATTTCTGTGACTGCTTGCTTCTATTCTGTCTGTTACTACGCTTTTATCTTATATGTGCCCAGTCGGCCTATGATACCTACTGGGTACCTTATGCTTCGCATTTGGTGCTCACCCCTACCCCCCTGCATCTTTGGGTGCAGATCCTAGCGTGTGGCCATCGCCGTTAGATCGCTGTGATTCGTGCTTGGAGATCTGTTGGGGACTACTTCAGACTGAGGGTGAGCTCTTGGCGATCGGAGCTTAACTTTAGTTTATCTTTTGCTTCATGTACTCTATTACCATTCAGAGACATCTGTATATATTGTTTTGGATTATTTGCACTCCATGTATGTAGTTTGGGCTCTATACTATGATACCAGGTCTTGGGGTTTGGTTTAGTTTCCGCATATGTATATATTTATAATCCTTTTATCTGTTCTATTCGTCTTGTTCTCTTATTTGTTAGATAGTAGCCCATTACTAACTGTTCTGGGCTACAGGGATTGGTTCACCTACCGGGGGTTGTAGGTGCCATCATTACCGAGAAATAGGATCGTGACAACTTGGTATCAGAGCTTTAGGTTCACTGGTGTCATCGGTATAGGAGCCAATGTCTAGTAGAGTCTTGCGGATCGGGGCGGAGACGTCCGTACTCAATCTTTGGGAGGCTACAGTGGCATGTTAGGAAATTCGACTCTTTCATTGCTTTTGTGTCGTGCGTAGAACCCTTGAAGTTTCTGGAAATCTCATTTGTTCTACTTCATTCTTCCGCAGATGGTTCGTACGAGATCATCGGCATCACGCGAAGATGAGCCTCCCACTCCAGCTAAGGGTCGAGGACGCCCTCGATCAGTGGCACCTGCTAGAGCTGCTAGGGTGGAGATAGAGCCCGAGCATCTGTGATTGGAGAGCGGCCTTCTGAGGTAGCGCAGACATCCGCTCAGGGGGCAGCCCTGGCTGCACAGAGCTCAGAAGCGCAGCCTGCTACTATGGCTCCCTGTGCGGAGGTCATTCTGGTTCAATATGTTGCACAGCCTCTTGCTCCTCGCCCAGTTATGACATAGTCAGAGCAGAAGGCGTTGGGTAGGTTTTTGAAGTTAGCACCTCCGAGGTTTGCTGGTACTTCTGTACAGGATTCACATGACTTTATTACTACCTATGAGGAGATGTTGCATCATTTGGGTTTGTTGGAGACTCACGGGGTTGGTTATACTACCTATCAGTTGGAGGGCCCAGCAAAGTTATGGTGGAGGGCTCAGGTTGCTTGTAGACCACCGTCGTCACCTCCATTGACCTGGTCTGAGTTTTTTGAGGCCTTTATGGCCAAGTTCCTACCTCAGAGTGATCGTGAGCGTCGCAGGGAGCAGTTTACTCACCTTATGCAGGGATCTACGACTGTCTCAGAGTATGAGACTCATTTTCATCAGCTAGCACCGTTCGGAGCTATGATCATTCCTACCGACGCAGATAGGATTCGCAGATTTGTATGGGGTTTGAGGCCAGAGATCAGGCAGCCAGCTGAGATATTGGTCGCCAGTGGTCGGTCATTTCAGGCTATCGTAGACTATGCCCGCACTGTGGAGGACTTACAGCGACATGATCAGGGGTCCAGAGATAAGAGGCCTCGACATCAGGGTATTTATAGTGGTTCCAGATATGATGGTAGAGGTCCTGGCCAGTGGAGCCGGAGTTATCAGCCACAGCAGCACCAGGGTCAGTTCGGCCGACCGGTTCAGGCTTCCCTTCAGACTTTTGGTAGTACCCAGTTCGAGCAGGGTCAGAGCAGCCATCAGGGCTATAGCGGCCAGTCTTTGAGGGGTACAGTTTCTGGGGCATCAGGTCGTGGTGGTCATATAGGATCTGCTGGTTCATTTCGACTGAGTAGGCCGTCAGGGGCTTGTTTTACTTGTGGTGCGATTGGTCATTTTGCTAGAGATTGCCCTCAACTGGGTACAGTTCAGTTGGCCGAGCCTTTACGAGCAGTTCAGCCTCTGGCTAAAGGGGGTGGTCGTCAGAGTAGAGGTGGTGCTTCGCGCGGCAGAGCAGGTGGTAGGGATGGTGGTCAGGCAGGTGGAGGTCGTCGTCAGTTTCACGCGGTCCCTAGGAGACCAGAGGCAGAGGCCTCAGATGCTGTGATTACAGGTACGATTTCTGTGTGCCATCAATCTGCTATGGCTTTATTTGATCCTGGATCCACTTGTTCATATGTATCTTCCTACTTTGTGCCTTGTTTGGGGTTGGCTAGTGAGCCATTATCTATTCCTGTTTCTGTTACGACCCCAGTAGGAGATTCTGTAGTAGTGGATCGGATTGTGAGATCTTGTATGCTATCTATTGGTGATTCAGAGACTTGGGGTGATTTGATGATTCTTGATATGCTAGATTTTGATGTGATACTGGGCATGGACTGATTATCCCCTCACCGTGTGGTTTTGGATTGTTATGCCAAGACCATTACCATAGCTGTGCCCGGTGTATCCCCGGTTGTGTGGCAGGGTTTTGTTAGCCATGCACCATCTGGGATCATCTCTTGTCTTCGAGCTAGGAAGTTGATTTCCCGTGGGTGTTTAGCTTATCTAGCATATGTCCGAGATGTTAGTGTTGACCCTACTTCTCCTGAGTCCGTTCATGTGGTGAGAGACTTCTTCGATGTGTTTCCTACCGACCTGCCAGGCCTTCCACCTGAGAGAGATATTGATTTCGCTATTGAGCTAGAGTCCGGCACTAGGCCCATTTCTATTTCTCCTTACCGTATGGCTCCTGCTGAGTTGAGGGAGCTTAAGGAGCAGCTCCAGGATCTGTTAGCTAAGGGGTTTATTAGACCTAGTGTGTCACCTGTGGGTGATCCTGTTCTCTTCGTGAAGAAGAAGGATGGGTCGATGCGCATGTGTATTGATTATCGGCAGCTGAATAGGGTGACAGTGAAGAATAGGTATCCGATGCCGAGGATTGATGATTTATTTGACCAGCTTCAGGGTTCAGTCGTGTTTTCGAAGATTAATTTGAGGTTCGGCTACCATCAGTTGAGGATTAGGGCGGAGGACATGCCTAAGACAGCATTCAGGACACGTTATGGCCATTATGAGTTCCTGGTGATGTCTTTTGGGTTGACTAATGCCCCCGCAACCTTTATGAACTTGATGCACAGGGTTCTTGGCCCGTATTTGGACTTATTTGTGATAGTTTTTATAGACGACATCTTGGTATACTCGCATAGTAGAGATAAGCATGAGCAGCACTTGAGGGTTATACTCCAGACATTGAGAGATCATCGGCTTTATGCCAAGTTCTCAAAGTGCGAGTTTTGGCTTGAGTCAGTTGCATTCCTAGGGCACGTGGTGTCTAAGGATGGGATTAGGGTTGATTCGGCGGTTTGTGAGTGGCCTAGACCTACTACTGTTACTGAGTTTCGCAGCTTTATTGGGTTAGCAGGTTACTACAGACGGTTCATTGAGGGATTTTCTCTCATAGCAGCACCCTTGACTATGCTGACTAGGAAGGATGTCCCATTTTAGTGGTCGGATCAGTGTGAGGATAGCTTCCAGAGGCTTAAGGCCTTATTGACTTCAGCTCCAGTTTTGACTTTGCCGGTTGAGGGTCAGAGCTTCTCCATGTACTGTGATGCTTCTGGGGTTGGTCTTGGTTGTGTGTTGATGCAGCAGGTTGTGTAATAGCATATGCATCGAGGCAGCTGAAGGTTCACGAGCTCAACTACCCCACTCATGACTTAGAATTGGCAGCGGTAGTTTTCGCGCTCAAGATCTGGAGGCATTACCTATATGGAGTTCACTGTGAGATCTTCACCGATCACCGTAGTCTTCAGTATATCACGAGTCAGCGAGAGTTAAACTTGAGATAGAGGAGATGGGTCGAGTTACTGAAGGACTATGACTTCTCTATTCTGTATCATTCGGGCAAGGCAAACGTGGTAGTGGATGCCTTGAGCCGTAAGGCAGTGAGTATGGGTAGCCTAGCTTCTCTTTCAGTTTCAGAGCGACCATTGGCCTTGGACATCCAGTCCTTGGCTAACCGTTTGGTTAGGCTTGACTTGTCGGATCCTAGCAGAGTTCTCGCCAGTGTTGAGGTTCGTTCTACTTTGATTGATCAGATTCAGAGCCGTCAGTTTGAGGATCAGCAGTTGTGTGACCTTCGTGATCGGGTTGTTCAGGGTGAGACCAGTCGGGCTACTCTAGATTCAGATGAGGTTCTGAGGTTTGATAGTCGCCTTTGTGTTCCGAGGATTAGTGATTTGATTCAGTTGATACTTCATGAGGCACATTGTACTAGATACTCCATTCACCCTGGCACAGCAAAGATGTATAGAGACTTGAGACAGCTTTACTGGTGGAGTGGTATGAAGCGGGATATAGCGGATTTCGTATCTCGGTGCTTGAACTGTCAGCAGGTTAAGTTCGAGCACATGAGACCTGGTGGTTTGATGCAGCGACTTCCCATTCCTGAGTGGAAGTGGGAAAGGATTACTATGACTTCGTTGTTGGTTTGCCTCGTACTTCTCATGGGTTTGATTCCCATATGGGTGATTGTTGATAGCTGACTAAGTCAGCACATTTCTTGCCCGTTCAGACTTCTTATGGTGCAGAAGAGGTTAGCTCAGATCTACCTTCGTGAGATTGTTCGGTTGCATGGGGTCCCAGCTTCTATTATTTCAGACCGCGGCACTCAGTTCACATCTCAGTTTTGGAGGGCTATTCAGTGAGATTTGGGTACAGAGGTTCATCTTAGTACCGCTTTCCACCCTCAGACAGATGGCCAGTCCGAGAGGACCATTCAGATTTTGGAGGACATGCTTCGGGCCTGTGTTCTTGACTTTGGAGGTTCATGGGATCAGTTTGTTCCCTTGGCAGAGTTTGCTTATAATAACAGCTTCCATTCGAGTATCGGCATGGCACCTTTTGAGGCTTTGTATGGAAGGCGTTGCATATCACCGGTAGGTTCGTTTGATGGTTTTAGTGCTGCGCCACAGAGCACAGATTTGCTTTGAGATTCCTTAGACCGAGTCTGAGTGATTCAGGACAGACTTCGGGCAGCTCAGAGCAGGCAGAAGAGTTATGCTGATCGTAGGCTTCGTGCCTTGGAGTTTAGTGTCGGTGACTTGGTGTTTCTCCGTGTATTGCCCATGAAGGGCGTGATGAGATTTGGTAGGCGGGGCAAGCTTAGCCCCAGGTACATTGGGCCGTTTGAGATTCTTCAGAGGGTTGGTAGCGTTGCCTATCAGTTAGCCTTGCCTCCGATGTTTTCAGCTATACATCATGTATTTCATGTTTCGATGTTGCGTCGGTATGTCCCAGATGAGTCTCATGTGTTACAGTGGGATTCAGTTCAGTTGGGTGAGGGTTTAGCCTTTTTTGAGGAGCCGGCAGCTATTTTGGCCAGAGATGTCAGGAGATTGAGGTCTCGAGAGATCCCGGTGGTTAAGGTTCAGTGGAGGCACCATCCAGTCGAGGAGGCTACCTGGGAGACCGAGAGAGATATGCGGGCCCAATATCCGCAGCTATTTTAGCCTTCAGGTACCCCCTTGACCTTGACTTTCGAGGACGAAAGTCCTTTTTAGTAGTGGATGATGTAATGACCCTTCCGGTTATTTCCACGTATACGTTTTCCTTGAACCGTTAGAGCTAGTTTTTAGAGGCCCCAAGTCACTTAAGGCTCGTCAGGACCGGTATTTCGGTGTCGGGTCCATTTGTTTGGTCGCATTATAAGTTTTGAAGTCAAGCAAGTCGGCAAAAGTTATCGTAAGTTCTTTAATAAAATTTTCTGAACTTTGGGTAAAATGTCTTGGAGCTTTTCTCTGAATATATAAAGAGTTAGAAGTCCCCCTAAATACCAAATCGAAGGTCTACGAGTCTAGTTTCCAACGCAAAAAATATCACGTCCAACTGATCTCGGAGTAAAGAGTTATGACTGTTTTACTGCGGACTGTCTGGCAGAAAATGGGTTGCGAACCGGGTCGCGAACCGGGTCGGGTTAAACTCAATTTAAGCCTCAACTTCACGTTTTAAAACGTCATTTCAGTTCCGAAACAGTGAGAAAACATAAGGGAGAATTCCAAGAGAGTTCTTGAGTATCAAAATCGTGCGTTGGTGAATTGCTAGTCTAGGTTTGAGAATTTTATTAGCATCGCGCGTATATTTGAAAATATTTCATTTTAAAGTTGAATTTGGTAAAAAGTTATATTATTATTACCTTTTCAAAATATTTTAAAGATTTATGAAAAATATTTTTGTTACGATATAAGTGTATATGTATTTATTTTATAAGGTTTTTATACATTGTAATATTTTAACGGAGATAGTAAATTTAGTTATGTCGAAAATTATTATTATAACATAGTAGGTTTTATTTGAAATAATTTTCTATGAATTATGGTATATTTAAAAAGTTATATTTATTATACCACAAATTTATGCAATACCCGAATATTTATATAACGGGGTGGGTGAAGATGTGTTAAACAACCCCACTTCCACGTGGAAGTGGAGGGGAGGACACACAATATCTTATACATGGTAGGCTGCCAAGTGTGCCTAATCACTTAAATAATTTGAACCAATTTCAATGTGAATTGCTGCCAAACTTTCATAATACTTCGTTGGAGCATAATTTTGGTGCAAAACTGCCACAGTGCATCATTCACTTGTCACATTAAAAGTTGAATCCAATAAGCAAGATCTTGATAATTTATTGGATCACCGAAAAGAAAATCAATTATCTACGTCAAGTTCAAGCCCAAATCCGATTCTGATTTAGTTTTGGATTTTCTCGGAGTGGTTCGAGCTTGGACATCATCTTAGCAGCTTGTCATCGGACGACAGGTAGGTTACGGTTTATTTTTCCTAGACTCCGCATATATAGAATAAAATTGTATTAATGGGCATCCTTTGGTTGGTTTATTAGGTTGGTACCACAGACCTCGACCGCTTTATTCATGTCCGCCTACTTTTGTTCCTCCGTTGCTTGTAGTATTTGCCGATATATTTTATTTACCCTTGTGGTCCTGTGAGGCCTTGTTGACTCTGGGACATAGAAGGTGGGATTTTGAGAATGTCCGCGAGTCCCGGGCATAGAATTATCCTTCTAGGCTGGTTATGCTTGCTGAGTAGTTGTGGGCCTATGCAGGGTCGATAGGTTGATTGTGAGCTGCTGGGCAGCTATTGTGTGTGATCATACCATTTCCATGCATATAAAGAGGTTTTATCCATGTTTTACTATGGTTTTGGCTTCGGGCCTACTGGCACTATTTTCTAAACCTTGCATGGCCCGGGGGGGCCCGTTTTTTATGGAAATAACTTGGAAATGGTTTGATTTAACTTGTGAATATTCCTGGATTAAAGGAAGTAAAATTATGTTTTAAATCACCAGTTTTACGATTCACGCTAGACTCGGCAGTGCCGGGGTGCTAGTTGAGTTTTCTTGCTACTTGAGATGATTTTAGCCTCGTTCGGACCGAGCACCTGAGATGACTTTTTACTGTTTAGACCCGGTTATGCCCGGGCACCCTTGGAGGGGTTTGTGAGACAATTTCCTACTACTTTAGTCCTGGATAGGGTCTGGGCATGCATGTTCGAGACTGGGTCTCTATCTTGATACCGGACTTGCTTCTGGACGACATGTTTTGATACTGAGTTTTAGTATGGGGTCTGGGACCTCCATGGACCTTGCCATCCGGGCCAGGGGCTACGGGCTGCGTGTGGCGGAGGAAGGGTATACGGTGGACTAGAGGTATACGGGCAGTTTCCTTCCATGGAACCTACCTGCTAGGCCGGATCGGCGCCGGAGGAGGTACATACAGAGATACCATTTCACTTGAGATCTTCATGCATCATATCATTCATTTTTTGAGGCTCCACCCTTGTTTGTTGTTTGTTGATTGTACGCTCCGGTAGTATAGGATGCCGGAGGGTTTGTTTTCACTTGTTTGTGTTCCTCGGTTGTATGGGCGGCCGGGGGACTGTAGGTAGGCTTTTGCTATTTACTTACAGAATTGTTCTCTATTATGGATAAGTATGAGATTGGTTACTGCTAGACTATTAGTTTCTGGGTTTTGAGATTGATATGATTAGTTGAGTTTGATTCCTGTCTCTGAGCGTGCCTATCATTACTCTTTCCCTCTTCTTACACTTGAGGTTATCGGTATACCGTCCATTTCGTAAGCTTGTTATGTATACACTATTATTGCAAGGACCCCAGGTGCGTTATTTCTTACTTTCACCTGTGCCTATGGTGTGTATATTCTGCTTACTGGCCTCACATGTGGTTCTGTTGATTTCCCTCTGGGCTAGTTCTTGTGTACCTTTCGTTGATTTCTGTGACTGCTTGATTCTATTTTGTCTGTTACTACGCTTTTATCTTATATGTGCCCAGTCGGCCTATGATACCTACTGGGTACCTTATGCTTCGCATTTGGTGCTCACCCCTACCCCCCTGCATCTTTGGGTGCAGATCCTAGAGTGGGCCATCGCCATTAGATCGCTCTGATTCGTGCTTGAAGATCTGTTGGGGACTACTTCAGACTGAGGGTGAGCTCTTGGCGATCGGAGCTTAGCTTTAGTTTATCTTTTGCTTCATGTACTCTATTACCATTCAGCGACATCTGTATATATTGTTTTGGATTATTTGCACTCCATGTATGTAGTTTGGGCTCTATACTATGATACCAGGTCTTGGGGTTTGGTTTAGTTTCCGCATATGTATATATTTATAGTCCTTTTATCTGTTCTATTCGTCTTGTTCTCTTATTTGTTAGATAGTAGCCCATTACTAACTGTTCTGGGCTACGGGGATTGGTTCACCTATCGGTGGTTGTAGGTGCCATCATGACTGAGAAATTGGGTCGTGACAACTTGGTATCAGAGCTTTAGGTTCACCGCTGTCATCATTATAGGAGCCAATGTCTAGTAGAGTCCTGCGGATCAGGGCGGAGACGTCCGTACTCAATCTTTGGGAGGCTACAGTGGCATGTTAGGAAATTCGACTCTTTCATTGCTTCTGTGTCGTGCATAGAACCCTTGAAGTTTCTGGAAATCTCATTTGTTCTACTTCATTCTTCCGCAGATGGTTCGTACGAGATCATCGGCATCACGCGAAGATGAGCCTCCTACTCCAGCTAAGGGTCGAGGACGCCCTCGATCAGTGGCACCTGCTAGAGCTGCTAGGGTGGAGATAGAGCCCGAGCAAGTTGTGGATCAGGGGGCAGCCCGGGCACCACCAGCTCCAGCACAGCTCCAGTACCAGCTCCAGTGCCCACTTCTGTGCCAGCTCCAGCCGCATCTCAGTCTCCAGATATTCGGGGATTACTACTACAACTTTTGGGTGTGATTGGAGAGCGGCCTTCTGAGGTAGCGCAGACATCCGCTCAGGGGGCAGCCCTGGCTGCACAGAGCTCAGAAGCGCAGCCTGCTACTATGGCTCCCTGTGCGGAGGTCATTCCGGTTCAATCTGTTCCACAGCCTCTTGCTCCTTATCTAGTTATGACAGAGTCAGAGCAGAAGGCGTTGGGTAGGTTTTTGAGGTTAGCACCTCCGAGGTTTGCTGGTCCTTCTGGACAAGATCCACATGACTTTATTACTACCTGTGAGGAGATGTTGCATCATTTGGGTTTGTTGGAGACTCACGGGGTTGGTTATACTACCCATCAGTTGGAGAGCCCAGCAAAGTTATGGTGGAGGGCTCAGGTTGCTTGTAGACCACCGTCGTCACCTCCTTTGACCTGGTCTGAGTTTTATGAGGCCTTTATGGCCAAGTTCTTACCTCAGATGATCGTGAGCATCGCAGGGAGCAGTTTACTCACCTTATGCAGGGATCTACGACTGTCTCAGAGTATGAGACTCATTTTCATCAGCTAGCACAGTTCGGAGCTATGATCATTCCAACCGAGGCAGATAAGATTCGCAGATTTGTATGGGGTTTGAGGCCAGAGATCAGGCAGCCAGCTGAGATATTGGTCGCCAGTGGTCGGTAATTTCAGGCTATCGTAGACTATGCCCGCACTGTGGAGGACTTACAGCGACATGATCAGGGGTCCAGAGATAAGAGGCCTCGACATCAGGGTGTTTATAGAGGTTCCAGATATGGTGGTAGAGGTCCTGGCCAGTGGAGCCGGAGTTATCAGCCACAGCAGCACCAGGGTCAGTTCGGCCGACCGGTTCAGGCTTCCCTTCAGACTTTCGATAGTACCCAGTTCGAGCAGGGTCAGAGCATCCATCAGGGCTATAGCGGCCAGTCTTTGAGGGGTACAGTTTCTGGGGCATCAGGTTGTGGTGTTCATATGGGATCTGCTGGTTCATCTCAACTGAGTAGGCCATCAGGGGCTTGTTTTACTTGTGGTGCGATTGGTCATTTTGCTAGAGATTGCCCTCAGCTGGGTACAGTTCAGTTGGCAGAGCCTTTACGAGAAGTTCAGCCTCCGACTAGAGGGGGTGGTCGTCAGAGTAGAGGTGGTGCTCCGCGCGGAAGAGCAGGTGGTAGGGAAGGTGGTCAGGCAGGTGGAGGTCGTCGTCAGTTTTACGCGGTCCCTAGGAGACCAGAGGCAGAGGCCTCATATGCTGTGATTACAGGTATGATTTCTGTGTGCCATCAGTCTGCTATGGCTTTATTTGATCCTGGATCCACTTGTTCATATGTATCTTCCTACTTTGTGCCTTGTTTGGGGTTGGCTAGTGAGCCATTATCTGTTCCTGTTTCTGTTTCGACCCCAGTAGGAGATTCTTTAGTAGTGGATTGGATTGTGAGATCTTGTATGCTATCTATTGGTGATTCAGAGACTTGGGGTGATTTGATGATTCTTGATATGCTAGATTTTGATGTGATACTGGGCATGGACTGATTATCCCCTCACCGTGTGGTTTTGGATTGTTATGCCAAGACCATTACCATAGCTGTGCCCGGTGTATCCCCGGTTGTGTGGCAGGGTTTTGTTAGCCATGCACCATCTGGGATCATCTCTTGTCTTCGAGCTAGGAAGTTGATTTCCCGTGGGTGTTTAGCTTATCTAGCATATGTCCGAGATGTTAGTGCTGACCCTACTTCTCCTGAGTCTGTTCCTGTGGTTAGAGACTTCTTCGATGTGTTTCCTACCGACCTGCCAGGCCTTCCACCTGAGAGAGATATTGATTTTGCTATTGAGCTAGAGCCGGGCACTAGGCCCATTTCTATTTCTCCTTACCGTATGGCTCCTGCTGAGTTGAGGGAGCTTAAGGAGCAGCTCCAGGATCTGTTAGCTAAGGGGTTTATTAGACCTAGTGTGTCACCTGGGGGTGCTCCTGTTCTCTTCATGAAGAAGAAGGATGGGTCGATGCGCATGACAGTGAAGAATAGGTATCCGTTGCCGAGGATTGATAATTTGTTTGACCAGCTTCAGGGTTCAGTCGTGTTTCGAAGATTGATTTGAGGTCCGGCTACCATCAGTTGAGGATTAGGGCGGAGGACATCCCTAAGACAGCATTCAGGACACATTCATGGCACATTATGGCCATTATGAGTTCCTGGTGATGTCTTTTGGGTTGACTAATGCCCCCGCAACCTTTATGAACTTGATGCACATGGTTCTTGGCCCGTATTTGGACTCATTTGTGATCATTTTTATAGACGACATCTTAGTATACTCGCGTAGTAGAGATGAGCATGAGCAGCACTTGAGGGTTATACTCTAGACTTTGAGAGATCATCGGCTTTATGCCAAGTTCTCAAAGTGCGAGTTTTGGCTTGAGTCAGTTGCATTCCTAGGGCACGTGGTGTTTAAGGATGGGATTAGGGTTGATCCAGGAAAGATTTCAGCGGTTTGTGAGTGGCCTAGACCTACTACTGTTACTGAGGTTCACAGCTTTATTGGGTTAGTAGGTTACTACAGATGGTTCGTTGAGGGATTTTATTCCATAGCAGCACCCTTGACTATGCTGACTAGGAAGAATGTCCCATTTCAGTGGTCGGATCAGTGTGAGGATAGCTTCCAGAGGCTTAAGGCCTTATTGACTTCAGCTCCAGTTTTGACTTTGTCGGTAGAGGGTCAGAGCTTCTCCGTGTACTGTGATGCTTTTGGGGTTGGTCTTGGTTGTGTATTGATGCAGCAGGGTCGTGTAATAGCATATGCATCGAGGTAGCTGAAGGTTTACGAGCGCAACTACCCCACTCATGACTTAGAGTTGGCGGCGGTAGTTTTTGCGCTCAAGATATGGAGGCATTACCTATATGGAGTTCACTGCTGAGATCTTCACCGATCACCGTAGTCTTCAGTATATCACGAGTCAGCGAGAGTTGAACTCGAGACAGAGGAGATGGGTCGAGTTACTGAAGGACTATGACTTCACTATTCTGCTCATCATCCGGGCAAGGCAAACGTGGTAGCGGATGGCCTTGAGTCGGAAGGCAGTGAGTATGGTAGCCTAGCTTTTCTTTCAGTTTCAGAGCGACCGTTGGCCTTGGACATCCAGTCCTTGGCTAACCGTTTGGTTATGCTTGACTTGTCGGATCCTAGCAGAGTTCTCGCCAGTGTTGAGGTTCGTTCTACTTTGATTGATCAGATTCAGAGCCGTCAGTTTGAGGATCAGCAATTGTGTGACCTTCGTGATCGAGTTTTTCAGGGTGAGACCAGTCGGGCTACTCTAGATTCAGATGGGGTTCTGAGGTTTTATAGTCGCCTTTGTGTTCCGAGGATTAGTGATTTGATTCAGTTGATACTTCATGAGGCACATTGTACTAGATACTCCATTCACCCTGGCACAACAAAGATGTATAGAGACTTGAGGCAGTTTTACTGGTGGAGTGGTATGAAGTGGGATATAGCGGATTTCGTATCTCGGTGCTTGAACTGTCAGCAGGTTAAGTTTGAGCATATGAGACCTGGTGGTTTGATGCAGCGACTTCCCATTCCTGAGTGGAAGTGGGAAGGGATTACTATGGACTTCGTTATTGGTTTGCCTCGTACTTCTCATGGGTTTGATTCCATATGGGTGATTGTTGATAGGCTGACTAAGTCAGCACATTTCTTGCCGGTTCATACTTCTTATTGTGCAGAGAGGTTAGCTCAGATCTACCTTCGTGAGATTGTTCGGTTGCATGGGGTCCCAGCTTCTATTATTTCAGACCGCGGCACTCAGTTCACATCTCAGTTCTGGAGGGCTATTCAGCGAGATTTGGGTACAGAGATTCACCTTAGTACCGCTTTCCACCCTCAGACAGATGGCCAGTCTGAGAGGACCATTCAGATTCTGGAGGACATGCTTCGAGCCTGTATTCTTGACTTTGGAGGTTCTTGGGATCAGTTTGTTCCCTTGGCAGAGTTTTCTTATAATAATAGCTTCCATTCGAGTATCGGCATGGCCCCTTTTGAGGCTTTGTATGGCAGGCGTTGCAGATCACCGGTAGGTTGGTTTGATGGTTTTAGTGCTGGGCCACAGAGCACAGATTTGCTTCGAGATTCCTTAGACCGAGTCCGAGTGATTCAGGACAGACTTCGGGCATCTCAGAGCAGGCAGAAGAGTTATGCTGATCGTAGGCTTCGTGCCTTGGAGTTTAGTATCGGTGACTTGGTGTTTCTCCGTGTATCGCCCATGAAGGGCGTGATGATATTTGGTAGGCGGGGCAAGCTTATCCCCAGGTACATTGGGCCGTTTGAGATTCTTCAGAGGGTTGGTACCATTGCCTATCAGTTAGCCTTGCCTCCGATGTTTTCAGCTATACATCCTGTATTTCATGTTTTGATGTTGCGTCGGTATGTCCCAGATGAGTCTCATGTGTTGCAGTGGGATTCAGTTCAGTTGGGTGAGGGTTTAGCCTTTGTTGAGGAGCCGACAGCTATTTTGGCCAGAGATGTCAGGAGATTGAGGGCTCGAGAGATCCCGATTGTTAAGGTTCAGTGGAGGCACCGTCCAGTCAAGGAGGCTACCTGGGAGATCGAGAGAGATATGCGGGATCAGTATCCGCAGCTATTTTAGCCTTCAGGTACCCCCTTGACCTTGACTTTCGAGGACGAAAGTCCTTTTTAGTAGTGGATGATGTAATGACCCTTTCGGTTATTTCCACGTATACGTTTTCCTTGAACCGTTAGAGCTTGTTTGTAGCGGCCCCAAGTCACTTAAGGCTCGTCAGGACCGGTATTTCGGTGTCGGGTCCATTTGTTTGGTCGAATTTTAAGTTTTGAAGTCAAGCAAGTCGGCAAAAGTTATCGTAAGTTTTTTAATAAATTTTCTGAACTTTGGGTAAAATATCTCAGAGCTTTTATCTCAATATAAAAAGAGTTAGAAGTCCCCCGAAATACCAAATCGAAGGTCTACGAGTCTAGTTTCCAACGCACAAAACCTTACGTCCAACTGATCTCGGAGTAAAAAGTTATGACTGTTTTACCGCGGACGGTCTGGCAGGAACCGGATTGCGAACCGGGTCGCGAACCGGGTCGGGTCAAAATTGATTTTAAGCCTCAACTTCCCGTTTTAAAATGCCATTTCAGTTTTGGAACAGTGAGAAAACATAAGGGAGGATTCCAAGAGAGTTCTTGATTATCAAAATCGTGCGATGGTGAATTGCGAGCCTAAGTCTGAGAATTTATTAACATCGCGTGTATTTGAAAATATTTTATTTGAAAGTTGAATTTGGTAAAAAGTTATATTATTATTATCTTTTTAAAATATTTTAAAAGTTTATGAAAAATATTTTGTTACGATATAATTGTATATGTATTTATTTTATAAGGTTTTTATACATTGTAATATTTTAACGGAGATAGTAAATTTAGTGATGTTAAAAATTATTATTATAATATAGTAGGTTTTATTTGAAATAATTTTTTATTAATTATGGTATATTCTAAAAGCTATATTTATTTTACCACGAACTTATGCAATACCCGAGTATGTATATACCGGATCAAAAATATCCTTGGGTGTGTCAACCCCACCCCCACGTGGAAGTGGAGGGAGTTGACAACAACCTGTAATGATGTGGTGGGCTTTTCATATTAGGATTAGTGGCATACATTAGTTAGTTAATTAATTAAATAATATTAGTATTTATCCTTAACTTAGCTTAGGTAATACTGTTATATATTGTCAGCAAAGGTTGCAAATTATGAATATATGTTCATACCGTGGAGAGTATTTGGTGGAAAGAAACTACGTTGACACATCGTTCGATCACCAAAAGAAAATCAATTATCTACGTCAAGTTATTCAAGCTCGAGTTCAAGTTTGATTTCGTTTGGGAGCTTCTTTTCGGAGAGGTCCGAGCTTGTCATCGGACGACAGGTAGGTTACAGTTTATTTTCCCTAGACTCCGCATATATAGGATAAAATTTTATTAATGGGCATCCTTGGGTTGGTTTATTAGGTTGGTACCACAGACCTCGACCGCTTTATTCATGTCTGCCTACTTTTGTTCCTCCGTTGCTTGTAGTACTTGCCGATATATTTTATTTACCCTTGTGGTCCTGTGAGGCCTTGTTGACTCTGGAACATAGAAGGTGGGATTTTGGGAATGTCCGCGAGTCCCGGGCATAGAATTATCCTTCTAGGCTGGTTATGCTTGCTGAGTAGTTGTGGGCCTGTGCAGGGTCGATAGGTTGATTGGGAGCTGCTGGGCAGCTATTGTGTTTGATCATACCATTTTCATGCATATAAAGAGGTTTTATACATGTTTTACTACGGTTTGGGCTTCAGGCCTACTGGCACCATTTTCTAAACCTTGCTGGCCCGGGGCCCATTTTTGATGGAAATAATTTGGAAATGGTTTGATTTAACTTATGAATATTCCTGGGTAAAAGGAAGTAAAATTATGTTTTAAATCACCAATTTTACGATTAACGCTAGACTCGGCAGGGCCGGGGTGCTAGTTGAATTTTCCTGCTACTTGAGATGATTTTTAGCCTCGGTCGGACCGAGCACCTGAGATGACTTTCTACTGTTTAGATCCGGTTATGCCCAGGCACCCTTGGAGAGGTTTTTGAGATATTTTCCTACTACTTTAGTCCTGGACAGGGTCTGGGCATGCATATTCGAGACTGGGTCTCTATCTTGAACCCGGACTTGCTTCCGGAAGACATGTTTGATACTGAGTTTTACTATGGGGTCTGGGACCTCCATGGACCTTGCCATCCAGGCAAGGGACTGCGGGCTGCATGTGCCGAAGGAAGGGTATACGGTGGAGTAGAGGTATACGGGGCAGTATCCTTCCGTGGAACCTACCTGCTGGGCCGGATCGGCACCGGAGGAGGTACATACAGAGATACCATTTCACTTAAGATCTTCATGCATCATATCATTCATTGTTTGAGGCTCCACCCTTGTTTGTGGTTTGTTGATTGTACGCTCCGGTAGTATGGGATGCCGGAGGGTATGTTTTCACTTGTTTGTGTTCCTCGGTTGTATGGGCGGCCGGAGGACTGTAGGTAGAATTTTTCTATTTACTTACAGAATTGTTCCCTGTTACGGTTAAGTATTAAATTGGTTACTGCTAGACTGTTAGTTTCTGGATTTGAGATTGATGTGATTAGTTGAGTTTGATTCATGTCTCTGAGCATGCCTATCATTACTCTTTCTCTCTTCTTCTTACACTTGAGGTTACCGGTATACCGTCCATTTCGTAAACTTATTTTGTATACACTGTTATTGCAAGGACCCCAGGTGCGTTATTTCTTACTTCCACATGTACCTATGGTGTGTATATTCTGCTACTGGCCTCACATGTGGTTCTGTTGATTTCCCTCTGGGCTAGTTCCTGTGTACCTTTCGTTGATTTCTGTGATTGCTTGCTTCTATTTTGTCTGTTACTACGCTTTTATCTTATATGTGCCCAGTCGGCCTATGATACCTACTGGGTACCTTATGCTTCGCATTTGGTGCTCACCCTACCCCCCTGCATCTTTGGGTGCAGATGATAGCGTGGGCCATCGCCGCTAGATAGTTGTGATTCATGCTTGGAGATCTGTTGGGGACTACTTCAGACTGAGGGTGAGCTCTTGCCGATCGGAGCTTAGCTTTAGTTTATCTTTTGCTTTATGTACTCTATTACCATTCAGAGACATCTGTATATATTGTTTTAGATCGTTTGCACTCCATGTATGTAGTTTTGGCTCTATAATATGATACCAGGTCTTGGGGTTTGGTTTAGTTTCCGCATATGTAAATATTTATATCCCTGTTATCTATTCTCTTCGTCTTGTTCCCTTATTTATTAGATAGTAGCCCATTACTAACTGTCCTGGGCTATAGGGATTGGTTCACCTACCGGGGGTTGTAGGTGCCATCATGACCGAGAAATTAGGTCGTGATAGTATTTCAATCATTACCCACTGTTTTAACTCCTAAGTGAGGTCGTTTTGACCATTTTTATCATGAATTCTAAACCTATTAGCCTAAGTCCCTCCTCGCTACCTCATTCATCTCCCAAAATATAAAAGAACTCTCTCAAGCTCAAGGTCTCAAGTTCCAAGTTCAAGTCTCCTAATCTTTCCAATTTCAAGTTGGTTAACTCCAATCAAGGTATGCGGGTATTCAACAATGGGTTCCTTTCACTCTTGTGCCCAAAACCTCAAATTTCAAATTGTGATTTCATGAACTTTCAAATTAGGGTTGTTACCCAATTCTTATGGGTTTTGCTATAAATTACCTTCTTATGATTTTATCATGAAATTTCATTAAATTGCATGATTTTGCACGGGTTTTTACATATGAGTTCCTATTTCGTGAGATAAAGGTCAATTATGGTAAATCCTACATGCATGAAGTGATTTAAGAAAATTAGGCAAATTGATAGCATGATTTCATGAATTTCAAGCAAATGCATGCCTAGTTCATATGTTTTATGAAAGTATATATTATTATGAAATTGAACTAAGGCCATCCAAGTTTTCAAGTTATGAATTATTATGCAAGACAAGACACACAATGTGCCATTAATGCTCATGAATCATTTTTCCTAAAACTAAGGTTCGTGAGTAGTATGAAGATTCGGGGTATGAACATGTTTATGAACAAACTTTGGCATCTAGATATGTCACATATATGTGAGCCTTATGTTATATGTTTTGGGATTAGTATTTTGCATCGAGCGATGAGGGTTCTAGATGACGCAAATCCAGAACTACGTTGCCACCGTAGGTTGCCCTCTATGGCCCATGACAGGATCCTTATGAACATGGTTCTAACTTTGGCCGGTTAGGACAACCTTTTTTAGTGTGGGTGCATGACACTGGACTTTATGTAGCTCAGCATGGTTTATGTCGGTTAAGAGAAACTCCACATGATTATTTTCAAGCTATGAAGTTATATGATATCATACTTTGAATTTTAACCTTGCTTCATGTTTTATGTCTTATATCTTGATAGTTATCTTATGCTATTTCTTTATGAAAAGGTTCACCATCATACTTTGAATTTTAACCTTGCTTCATGTTTTATGTCTTATAGCTTGATAATTATCTTATGCTATTTCTTTATGAAAAGGTTCACCTTAAGCATGTTTTAAGTATATTTTTATCATGATCATGCATATCTCACATACTCGGTACATCCTATAGTACTGACGCATACTTTGTGCTGCATCCTCTTGATTATATAGATTCAAGTGTTTCCCATCAGGCTCGTGGCTAGACAAAGTCGGATATCCAGTCATCATTGGTGAGTCCTCATGGTTCGAGGGCCGGTTTCTATTCTAGTTGTGTTATCTATCTTTCCTTCAAATTATTGAGTCAGTTGGGGTCTTGTCCCATCGACTCTAGATATTGGTTTAGAGGCTTTTCAGACATAGACAGTGTTCGAGTCTCCTCTTTGGATTGTACTTCCTATTCGACTTGACTATATATATGCTTATGTTTCTGAATTCTCTTATCATGCTGCCACTATGTTAAATTGATATACCTGAGTTATGCTATGACCAAGGGTTAGCTTAGGGCACTCGTGGTCTCGAGTCCCGTGTTATGCCCAGTGGGTAGTCTCGGGGCATGACAAACTTGGTATCAGAGCCTCAGGTTCGAGAGTCCTAGGATGTCTAAAAGCCGCATCGAGTAGAGTCTCTTTCATGTGTGTGAAGAGCGCCACACATATGAGAGGAAAGCTATGAGGTGTCTTAAAAAAACTTCACTTCTTTCACGATCATATCGTGCGATAGAGCTTAACTCTAATGTTCCTATAATCCTTACCTTTTACATTTCAGATCATGCCTCGACGTGCTATGCCTCACTGAGCCGCTCAGAATACTGCTCCTCTAGTTCTGCCCCCCAAGGTCACAAATAATAAGTTTAGGAACGCCATCCATTTGCTAGCCCAAGCCTTGGCCGCTCAGGCCAACCAGCCGGCTCCTATCCCTATTCACACTCAAGGTGGGGTAGCGACCCACGTTCGTGATTTTGTCCATATGAACCCGCCAGAGTTTTAGGGTTCGAAAGTGAATGAGGATCCACTAAATTTTATTGATGAAGTGAAAAAAATCTTTGATGTGATGCAAGTGGTTGGTGCTGACTGTGTGGAGCTCGCATCCTATTAACTCAAGGATGTAGCTCATATCTGGTTCACGCAAAGGAAGGAAGCTAGAGCTAGGGACGTGGTCCCTATGACTTGGAAGTGTTTCGAGAGGGCTTTTCTCAATCGTTTCTTTCCCCGAGAGTTGAGACAAGCAAATGCTGAAGAGTTTGTGAACTTGAGACAGGGATCTATGACTGTTCAGAAGTATAGTTTGAAGTTCACTCAACTATCTAGGTATGCCCCCTCTATGGTAGCGGACCTGCATAATCAGATGAGAAAGTTTATCTATGGGGTTTCAGATTTGGTGAAGAAGGAGTGTAGGTCTGCTATGCTATTGAGTGATATGAACATTTCCAGACTCATAACCCATGCTCACTAGATCGAGGGAGATGGGCTTAGGGAGATGGCTATGGAGAATAAGAGGGCTAGATTCGAGGGTTCAGGTTTTGGCCATCAGAGGTCCGATGGTGGAGATCACTCCTCGTTCTAGAAGAAGTCATCAGGACCTATGCATTTTTCTGCTAGTGCTCCTACACAGGCCCAGAAGCCTCATCATGATCAGACTGGTAGAGGATCTAGTTCCTATTTACAGTCTTAGGGGAGTGTTGCTAAGGAATCTTCCCACCCTATTTGCAGCAAGTGTGGGAAGACTCACCCGGGAGAGTGTCATTTGGGCACAGGTGCATGATTTGGGTGTGGACAGGTTAGACATATGATTAGAGACTTCCCTTCAGCTAAGAAGGGGCAGGGAGGTAGTAGGGATCAGTCTACTCCAGCAGCCCCAGGAGGTCGACCAGCGTAGCAGGGCACGACTTCTAGTTCTGGTGGTCAGCGCCAGAACTGCCTTTATGCTATGTCCTCTCGTCTGGACCAGGAGTCTTCTCTTTCAATGTGTATGCTTTGTTGGACCCCGGTGCCTCCTTATCTTTTGTGACCCCTTATATAGCATGCAAATTTGAAGTATGTCCTGAATTTCTTTTAGAACCCATTTGTGTTTCTACTCCTATTGGTGAGTCAGCCCTAGCCAAAAAGATCTACTGAAATTGCCCTATCTCACTCCTTCATAGAGTCACTTCAATGGATTTAGTAAAGTTGGAGATGACAGATTTTGATGTTATTCTTGGTATGGATTGGCTACATGCTTGTTATGCTTCTGTTGATTTTCGTACTCGGGTTGTCAGTTTCAAGTTTCCAAGTGAACCCATTATAGAATGGCAAGGTAGTCCCTCATCCTCGAAAGGTTGTTTCATAGCTTATCTTAAGGCTAGGAAGATGATTGCAAATGGGTATGTTTATCATATAGTTTGGGTTATGGACACAGAGTATGAGACCTCATCCCTTCAGTCTGTTCCCATTGTGAATGAATTCCCAGAAGTGTTCCCCGAGGATCTACCTAGAGTCCCTCCCTAGCGGAAAATCGACTTTAGGATAGATCTTCTCCCGGATACAAATCCTATCTATATTCCTCCCTATAGGATGGCCCCCACTGAACTTAAGGAGTTAAAGGATCAGTTGAATGATCTTCTTGATAAGGGTTTCATCAGGCCTAGCATTTCTCCATGGGGTGCTCCAATCTTATTCGTGCGAAAGAAAGATGGTTCCCTTAGAATGTGTATTGACTACCATCAGTTGAACAAGGTCACAATCAAGAATAAGTATCTTATTTGTAGGATTGATAACATCTTCAATCAGCTTCAAGGTGCTAGTTTCTTCTCCAAGATTGACCCTAGATCCGGTTATCACCAGCTTCGGGTTAGAGAATGTGATATTTTGAAGATAGCCTTCAAGACTCGGTATGGTCATTATGAATTTGTTGTTATATCTTTCAGTCTAACGAATGCTCCTGCAACTTTTATAGATTTGATGAACTACGTGTTCAAGCAGTATCTGGATATATTTGATATATTTGTGATTGTTTTCATTGATGATATCCTCATCTACTCTCCGAGTGAGGAGGAGCATGTGGACCATTTGAGAGTTGTGTTGCAAACTCTTAAGGACCGGCAGTTATTTGCAAAGTTTAGCAAGTGTGAGTTCTGGATGCAGTGTGTTGCTTTTATGGGTCATATTGTGACTAAAGATGGTATTTGGGTTGATTCTCAAAAGATTGAGGTAGTAAAGAACTGGCCTAGACCTACTTCCTCATCTGATATTAGAAACTTTTTGGGTTTGACTGGTTACTACCGGAGGTTTTTGGAAGGATTTTCTTCCATTGCTTCCCCTTTGACCCGATTGACTCAGAAGAAGGTAAAATTTCAGTGGTCTAATTTGTGTGAGAAGAACTTTTAGGAATTGAGGACTAGATTGACCACAGCTCCAGTGTTAGCTCTACCCGAGGGCCTAGATGATTTTGTTGTGTCTTGTGATGCTTCTAGGATTGGTTTGGGTTGTGTTTTGATGAACTGTGGTAAAGTGATTGCTTATGCTTCGAGACAACTTAAGACTCATGAGAAGAACTACCCTACTCATGATCTTGAGTAGGCAGCCGTGGTCTTTACTTTGAAGATTTGGAGACATTACTTGTATGGGGTGCACGTGGATGTATTTACCAATCATAAAAGTCTTCAGTATGTGTTCATCCAGAAGGAATTGAATTTTTGACAAAGAATATGGCTTGAGCTTCTTAAGGATTACGACATGAGTGTGATTTACCATCCGGGTAAGGCCAATGTGGTGGCAGATGCACTTAGTAGATTGTCGATGGGTAGTGTGTCTTCAGTCAAAGAAGGACAGAAAGAATAGGTTAAAGAGGTTCATAGACTAGCTCGGCTGGGAGTTTGCCTTATGGACTCGACAGAAGGTGGTGTTATTGTACAGAATGGTTTTGAATCATCCTTGGTAGCAGAAGTGAAGGCAAAGCAAGACAGTGATCCCATTTTACTTCAGCTTAAGGGTGCAGTCCATCAGCAGAGGGTTGAGGTTTTCTCCCAAGGGGGAGATGGTGTGCTTTGTTATCAGGGTCGACTATGTGTGCCAGATGTAGATGGGTTACGCCAGCAAATTTTGACTGAGGCTCATAGTTCTAGATATTCCATTCACCCCGGTGCCACCAAGATATACCGTGATCTATGGAAAGTCTATTGGTGGAATGGTATGAATAGGGACATAGCCGGTTTTGTGGCTAAGTGTTCCAACTGTCAGCAAGTGAAGGTAGAGCACCAGCGACTGGGTGGCATGATTCAGGATATTGACCTTCCCACTTGGAAATGGGAAGAGATCAATATGGACTTCATTACAGGTTTGCCTCGTACTCAAAGGCAACATGATTCGATTTGGGTGATTGTCGACTGGATGACTAAATCATCCCATTTCTTGGCTGTTAAGACTACAAATTCAGTAGACGATTATGCCAGACTCTATATCCAGGAGATAATTCGACGGCATGGTGTTCCTTTTTCCATTATTTCAGATAGGGTTACTCAGTTTACTTCTTAGTTTTGGGGATCATTTCATAGAGGTCTTGGTACTCAGGTGAAGCTTAGTACAACTTTTCACCCCAGACAGATGGACAGCCAGAGCGTACTATTCAGACTTTGGAGGATATGTTGAGATCTTGTGTAATTGACTTCAAAGGTAATTGGTATGATCACTTACCTCTTATCGAGTTTGACTACAACAACAACTTTCACTCTAGCATCCAGATGGCTCAAATGAGGCACATTATGGTCGGAGGTGTAGATCTCTTATTGGTTGGTTCGAGGTGGGTAAGGCAGCCTTGATTGGTCCAGATTCTATTCATGAGACCATGGAGAAAGTTCAACTTATTCGGGAAAGATTGAAGACTGCTCAGAGTCGACATAAATCTTATGCGGATGTGAGCAGGAGAGATTTAGAATTTGAAGTTGATGATTGGGTTTTCCTTAAGGTGTCACCCATGAAGGGTGTGATGAGATTTGGCAAGAAGGTAAAGCTTAGTCCCCACTTTGTTGGTCCTCATCGGATTCTGAGAAGAGTTGGTAAGGTTGCTTATGAGTTGGATTTGCCATTGGAATTTGAAGCGGTTCATCCGATTTTCCATGTTTCCTTGCTGAAGAAGTGTATTGGTGATCTGACCTTGATTGTTTCTTTAGAGGATGTAGGTGTGAAGGATAGTCTCACCTATGAGGAGGTTCCCGTAGATATCCTTGATCGTCAGATTCGGAGGTTGAGAAACAAAGAAGTCGCTTCGGTGAAAGTCCTTTGGAGGAATCAACTAGTTGAGGGAGCTACTTGGGAAGTAGAATCAGCCATGACAGCCAAGTACCCTCATCTCTTTCCTTTCGATTCCGTTTCAGCCTGAGGTAATAGTTTCCTCCTTAGTACGTCCCTCCGACCTTACTCCATGAGTTCCTCTCATGATCTTAGCATGCATTTATGTTTCCGAAGTTGATTCAATCATGTTTTAAGTTGAAAAGTCCAGCTTCATGTTTACTCTTCAGTTTCCCTGTTTTGTTGTTATTTGGTTGGGCTGTTTTCTCTTCAGTTTTCCTTGCTTAGTATTCATTCGAGGACGAATGATCCCAAGGGGGAGATATTGTAACACCTCGGAAATCGATTCAGCTTTTAAACTTAGAAGCTTGCAGATTTTTTTTAAAACTTCAAGGGATCATGGGTCAAGTCCACGAGCCATGGAAAGTTTCACGAGTCGTGGAAAGGACTCGTGATTCCATTCATGTAGACCACCCTCAGGTTTGAGGACCACGGGTTAGTTTCACAGTTCGTGGATGTTTCCACGGATCGTGGTACCAACCCGTGGAAATCAGACAGAGAGTGGCCATTTCCCATGGAACCATAGATTGGTTGCACGACTCGTAGAAGTTTTTATGGGTCATCCTGATAATCCGTGAAAGATGATCCGCATCTTGGAATTTTGGCCTAGGAACCACAACACCAGTCCACGAGTCGTGGTTAGTTCTACGGTCCATGGAAGTGACCCATCGAACCTGAAGTCGAGTTTTAAATCAACTTTTTCTTAATTAAGTCCCAAGGGTATTTCATCCATTACCCACCCTTTTAAATCTTAAGTGAGGTCATTTTGACCATATTTAACATGAATTCTAAACCTATTAGCCTATGTCCCTCCTCATTACCTCATTCATCTCCCAAAAAATGAAAGAACTCTCTCAAGCTCAAGGTCTCAAGCTCCAAGTTCAAGTATCCTAATCTTTTCAATTTCAAGTGGGTTAACTCAATCAAGGTATGTGGGTATTCAACAATAAGTTCCTTTTACCCTTGTGTCCAAAACCCCAAATTTCAAATTGTGATTTCATGAACTTTCAAATTAGGGTTCTTACCCAATTCTTATGAGTTTTGCTATAAATTACCTTCTCATGATTTTATTATGAAATTTCATTAAATTGCATGATTTTTCATAGGTTTTTACATATGAGTTCCTATTTCATGAGATGAAGGTCAATTATGATAAATCCTACATGCATGAAGTGATTTAAGAAAATTGGGCAAATTGATAGCATGATTTCATGAATTTCAAGCAAATGCATGCCTAGTTCCTATGTTTTATGAAAGTATATATTATTATGAAATTGAACTAAGGCCATGAAAGTTTTAAAGTTATGAATTATCATACTAGACAAGACACCCTATGTGCCATCAATGCTCATGAATTATTTTTCCTAAAACCAAGGTTCCTGAGTAGTATAAAGATCCGGGGTATAAACATGTTTATGAACAAGCTTTGGCATCTAGATATGTCACATATATGTGAGCCTCATGTTATATATTTTGGGAGTAGTATTTAGCACCGAGCGATGAGGGTTCTAGATGTGGCCCGAATCCAGAACTACGTTGCCACCGTAGGTTGCCCTCTGTGGCCCATGACAGGATCCTTATGAACATGGTTCTGACTTTGGCCAGTTAGGACAATCTTTTTCAGTGTGGGTGCATGACACAGAACTTTATGTAGCTCAGCATGGTTTATGTCGGTTAAGAGAAACTCCCACATGATTATTTTTAAGCTATGAAGTTATATGATATCATACTTTAAATTTTAACCTTGCTTCATGTTTTATGTCTTATATCTTGATAATTCTCTTATGCTATTTCTTTATGAAAAGGTTCACCTTAAGCATGTTTTAAGTATGTTTTTATCATGATCATGCATATCTTACATACTCAGTACATCCTATAGTACTGACGCATACTTTTCAATACATCCTCTTTATGATGCAGATTCAAGTGTTTCCCATCAGGCTCGTGGCTAGACAAAGCCGGATATACGGTCAGCATTAGTGAGTCCTCATGGTTCGAGGGCCGGTTTCCATTCCAGTTGTGTTGTATATCTTTCCTTCAGATTATTGAGTCAGTTGGGGTTTTGTCCCATCGGCTTTATATGTTGGTTTAGAGGCTTTTCAGACATAGACAGTGTTCGAGTCTCCTATTTGGATTGTACTTCCCATTCGACTTGACTATATATATGCTTATGTTTCCTAATTCTCTTATCATGATTTCTCTATGTTAAATTGATATACCTGAGTTATTCTATTACCAAGGGTTAGCTCGGGGCACTCGTGGTCCCGGGTCCCGTGTTACGCCTAGGGGGTAGCCTCGAGGCATGACACATTCCCTAGGGGTATTTAGGTCTTTTATCATTCTTGTAACTCCTATACAAGTTCATTTTAAGCCTATTGGATGGGTTTTTATTAGACTAAATCGACACTCCCTCTTATTCCATCGATCAACTTCAGAAAAGAAAAAGAAAAGAGCGATCTTCTCTCCACCTTACACCAAGGGTTCTTCTTCAAATATTCCAAACCCTCAAGCTAGTTCAAGATTCTTCAACAACTAGGTATGTGGGTATTTAGTAAGGGTTTCTTTCACCCTTATGCCCGAAACATCAGCTTTTCAGTACCAATTCCCATGACTCCATGATTTAGGATTTTTACCCAACTATGACTAGTTCTTCAAATCTAGTTTCCCTATGTTGTTTTATGATCATGATTCTTATTAAAAACTTAATTATGCATGATTTTAGAACCTTTATGTTATTATGAATTAAAAACTCTATTTTAAAAATCTATGAGGCGATGCATATTTTAAGGCAAGTTTTCCATGATTTTTGCTTTAAGCATAATGTACAAGATATGTTTTCAAATACATGATTTTCAGTATATGAATTATGACATGATATGGAGATCAGGCTCACAACAGTAAACTTCATGATTTGTATGGCATCATGATATATCATTAATGCTTATGAACCATTTTTCAAAAGTAAAGTTCATGAGTAGTATGACATTCAGACTTTCCATCCATGATTATGAATAGTTTTGACATACAGATATGTCACATGATATGATATGAGCGCTATGATATAGTTTTTTGGGAGTAGTATTAGCACCAAGCAGACGAGGGTTCCAGATAACTCAAGTCCAGAACTATGATGCCATCGTGAGTTAAGAGGGTCCTTATTAGTTGAGAGCATCACCTCTAGCCCAATGGGCTCATAATAGTGGTTTCACTCTAAACATGGTCTTATACCCCGGCAAGGTATAGGGTAGCTCTGCCAACTAGGGTCACAATGTTGGATTCCATGTAGCTCACATGGTCTATGTCGATTGTAATAAACTCCCCACTAAAATGACTTCAACTTTAATAAGTGTACATGACTCTTAGATTTCAAGTCAGACTTACTACTTTACGACTTATGGTTATATAACATGTTTTCAGCTTATGATTTTACCTTGAGTCATTGTACTAAAACTTTTACTATTATTACATGATTTAAGTTTTAAGCATTCTTTCAAGTACATTTTATCATGACATATGCATATCTCACATACTCAGTACATTCCATAGTACTTAACGCATACGTCTTTGTGCTGCATCCTATCATAATGTAGATTCAGTAGCTCGCTCCCAGACTTATGGCTAGTAGATCAATAACACATCTATCCAGCTTAGTAAGTCCTCCTCATTCGAGAACTTGGAGTTTTGCTTCATTTTAGTATTGTAGTTTTTTCATTCACTTTTAGTATTTAGAGTTAGCTAGAAACTTGTCCCAGCAGGTCATCAGTAGTAGAGGCTTTCAGACATAAAGTCAGATATGCAGCTTTATTCAGATTGTCATTCTTAGACTTAATATTTATACAACAAATTAAGTTAATCATTACTTCAGTTAAGCTTCCGCTCTATATGTTTATGTTCATGTTTAAAGTTATGCTAATGCCAAAGGTTAACTTGGAATCACTTGTGGTCTTAGGTCCCATGCTACGTCCAGGAAGTAGACTCAGAGCATGACAAAAATAAGTCTCTTTAGCATGTGTATACATGGTATATGAACCTTGTGTGTCCCCTGCAAGTCATGACTTTTTGGGCAGAAATAAGACCCGTTAGCATGTGTCTACATTTTTTTTATTATTATATTATTTCATGGTCAGTCATGGTGAGATGGTATTGTGGATTAAGATAAGACTAGAGGTAATAGTTGCATTGATGAGAGATAGATCGATATAAATTACATGTGTGGTGACTATTGGAAGTGAATCCTTTAATATTCTTGTGAGGGTATTCAGTGACTTTTGTGAGCTTGATATCACTATTTATTGATTGCATTTGATTTGAGTATTTCATGTGAATTGATGCATATTGGTGTCTGATTTGTCTTGGTTGGTTTATTTGATGACTGCTATTGACTTGACTTGGGATGATTATTTGTTGACTGAATTACATGCTAAGTGTTGAAGTGTTTTTTTATTATTTGATATGTCTATGAGTTATTGTTAGACCCTTGATGGCTATATTTGATGTGCATACGTAAATAGTCATTGATGTCCTAAATAGAAAAGCTAAAATGGGTGAATTTATCCTTGTAACTATGTTAAAGGGATTAGAGATAACTGCTAAGGTTGATAAGAATTTAGAAGGTTAATACAATTATTGTGAATTGAAGTGAAGTAATGAAGGAGGTAGAAACTTAGCAGAAAAAGGGTGAAAGTAGTGTGAATCTAATTATTAGTTGTCATGTTTATCTTGCTGACTTTATATGATGTTGTATGATCTAATCCTGGTCGGACGATGATACCTACCAGTATATGTGATTTTACTGATTCTACTCTTGCTATATCTTTTTTGGGGTGTAGTCATGTTGCAAGACTAGTTGAAGTTCTTATGTGAAGCGGTGAGTTTTCATCAACAACTTCTACTCATCCTATATCTACGATGGAAATTGTGTCTTTTGTTGTCCTTCATTGCATTAGAGGCTCTTGTACATGTCTAGACTATGTCCTTGGGAAGATGTTGTTCTTTTATTATTTTGTAAAAACTTTTGTAAGATTTTGTTAGTAATTCAATGGTTTAATAAAATTTATTGTAATGACTTCCCTATGTTCTTAGTTGGGTGGTTTAGGGTTCTACTATCTAGATAGATTAAATTAGGTGCTTGCATGATCTTTATAATTGGGGTTGTGATAATACAATATTAAAAGATCTAAAATATAGAAGATATAAATACTGATAGACATAAATATTATTAATAGATTGCAAAGTAAATGTAATATGTACCATTATTGAAACAAAATAATTAAACTGAAAAATAAAATCGCACATATGTGCATAAATAATATGAATTTAAAGTTTTATTATGGTGCATAGGACTTCAATAAAAAATATTATCAAAGATGATTCATTTATGAATCACTAGACTAGTTATATGCATCTTCCGGTGGGGACTGTGAGGAGGATGAAGCTCCATTCTCTAGCTTCTTCAATCGATAGTTCATCATAAATTCACTAGAATTTAATCAAGTCTCAAACTTGATTATATCATCTGTATTGAGCTGGTCGATGGGATCCCACCAACCTTTATCTCTAGTCTTGTTCATTTGATCTAAAAAACATATTTTGTTGTTTGCAAATTTTTTTCTTGTATCAAATTCAGTTAGCCTATCATTGTTTTGATTTATATTGGTACACACATATGCATCAATAAGTTGTTCACTTATACTTAATTCTATTGTGGGATTCATAAAATGATCGATGACCGCATTAGTAGTTGGATGAACAAAAAAAAATGGTTTACCAGTCAGTGAAGAAAGAACTATTCCAAGGTCGACATCACATTCTCTAACAAATTCACTGGCTTTTTTATATAAGCCAGAACGACGTTTAAAGAATGTGGAGTATCGATCAACTTCATTTTCTATTTTACTAATGAAATCTTTTGGCGTCCTGCAGTTTTTTTACCCTCCATGATAGAATATAATAAAATATATTGAACAAGTATTTTTAAAAAATGTGACTTATTGTGGGTACTTGCACCCAAGAACGATTAAATCTTTGCAATGAGGTAAAATTATCTCAACAAATTAAGGATGATAAGAAAAAAGCTTCCCGTAAGTATAGAGTTGATAAGGTATATCTCGGTGTGGTTACCTCTGAGAGCTCATTTAACTCGCTCTACAAATAAAGGGGGAAATCCATCTATAAACTTCGATTTCCAATGAGTAGAGTTGCTGTCGGGAAGATCCATGACTCTACTTAGGAAGGTGTCTTTATACCATCTGAATTCTCCCAAATGTCTGCATCGTAGACCATTTAAGAGAGTTCTAAGAGTTTCATTCTGGGAGGTAAATCTACCATTCAAATGTTCCATAATAGTAAGAATGAGTGTATAAACAACATCTTCTCGGGTAGTTTCTATTACCCTTTCGACTGGTTTTCCTTCATCATTAATGCCAGTTTCTACCATCTTATCATTCTTTGTGGCTGTAGTTATAGCATTTTTAACTTCTTCGGATAGAAAATTATCCCACCAACCTCTTAATTGGCCAGTGAATCCTGCAATTATCATCTTACAAATAGCATGATCAGAATTTCTATTCGTATGTTTACAAACAGAAGAATACATCATCATCCGATGAACCACAATAGAGACTTGTCTATCAGTCAAGCCATCGAGGTTCCACTCATAAACCATATCACCACTGTAAGACGTATTGGTGAATCCCCACTCTCTTTCTTCAATAAGAACATCTTGAGGAGTTGGGCGATGATAATAAAAAGTTTTCATAGCAGGTTTAGAACCGTATCGAGAAATAGGATGGTTCCTTTTGAAACGATGAAGTTTATTGACTTCAGTTATAGAAAATTCATCATTTTGTTCTGTAAACTAATTTTCTAAATCATTGGAATTCATAAGTTTAGCACTTAAGCCAGAAAGCTTTTTATCAAGAAGCTGTTCTAAATCTTGTAAAGAAAGATCGTTTTTAGATTAATAGTTAAAACAGTAGGAAGATTCTTAGAAGTAGAAGCTTCGTTAACTGCTTTAAGCCTCTCTGTATTCAAATGTTTTACTAAAACAATTAACTCATCAAGTTTTTTATCAAGGGAACCAACATGTTCACCTAAAACCTTAACATAAAGACTTAAATAATTATTTTGAGCTATCAGGTTATTTATCTCATTAATGCTAATCTTAGCGACATCGTTTTCAATGAACTTTTGAAAAGCAGAGAACATCAAACCTGTATTATTAGGTAAAATAAAAGGGTTTTGAGGAGGGTAGATCGATTTAATAATCGAACCATTTCCTTCTTGAAAAGTTCGCTCAAGAACTCTTACATAAAGTGGTAGATAAGTGGTTATAAACCAAGGAACAAAATACATAATTTGATTATGCAAAGCACAATTTTCATAAAATTCTTGTGAAATATTATTTAAATCATTTTGTCTATAAGCTTCAAAAAACCAAGTTCTAAACTTGTTCCATTTGTCATTTTGAAATTCTCTTTGAATATGTTGTCTTGCCAGTGAACCTGGACTAAAATCAATTTGTTGTACAAACATAAATCAAAGTTTATTTCTATTGGACCATATTACTTGTCCGCGCGACCATCCATATCGAGTTCCAAATAATATCCTTAAGCTTAGAGAAAGGCGGTAGTCCGCACAATCAACAAGGATAGAATCGAAATAAGAAAGATTTTTAATTAATTTTTGACTGAATGGTAAACTTTTACCCAAGCAAGGGACCTGTCGAATTCACGATACATACCATTATTAACTACGATCCAGCAGTTCTAACAGTGATTTAGATTGACCAGGATCTATAAGGCGGGCGGTAGTCCGCGCGGCCATCCAGATCGAGTTCCAAAGAATATCCTTAAGCTTAGAGAAAGGCGGTAGTCCGCACAATCAACAAGGATAGAATTGAAATAAGAAAGATTTTTAATTAATTTTTTTACTGAATGGTAAACTTTTACCCAAGCAAGGTACCTGTCGAATTCACGATACATACTATTATTAACTCCGATCCAGCAGTTCTAACAGTGATTTAGATTGCCCCTTTTTCTCCTTTTAACGAGGACTTACAATACCACTGCTTGCTAGATTAAGTTAATAAAGTAGTACCAGAATTGACTGCATCACCATCTTAGAACCAAGCCAAGAAACTAAGATAAAAATCTCTTATATTTCAATTGAGTCTGGGTTTTTTCATGGAGAACATAGCACAGAAGTTAGATATCCAGCATAGATATGAGATTTTTAGCCGGACATAGTCACGGCTATGGATATATGAAAAATAATACTATAAGTAAAGAAGACAAGAAAAATACCTTTAAGATGATAAGGCTTTCCAAACTTTGAATTCTTTATTGATATGCCAAATATATTACAAGAGAAAGAGAAAAGTAGAGAGTACTTCCTAAAAACTTCTGCTTGATATAAAAATATATGGCCATATATATAGGCCCAAACTAAAATATATGGAATCTATGTACAATACAAGTGGGTCCCTTATCTGGGTCCTAAGTACAGTGTATAAACTGTTTCTGTGAGACAGGTGTCACTTTATTCCGCTTTTCCTTTTCCCTTTGATTTGCGGAGGATCTTTCACCTGTTCGATAGCTTCTTCAGATAACATTTTATTTGATTGGACCGACTGGCTGTCTGCAAGGATATCATCATTGCTGGTGGCACTCTTCATAGAGGTGTCGGATCTATCAAATTGAGTGAGAGTGTTCAATAAGCTCTTCTTCACTTCTTCTAAGTATTGATTAATCATCTCAGTTTTATCACCATCTTGTACTGAGATTCTTCTTGCGATCTGTTTAACCGATCCTCCATCTACCATAGTCTTTTGTGGAAGGGATGTATATTCTTTAATTTTTTCTTGGATAGAATCCAAGAGTTCTTGTCCATGTAAAGTCTCGGTTTTGGAATTTGTTTTCACTAATTTGTCCCAAAAGTTGTTGTAGTATATTATGTATAGACAAGGGATTTGCTCTTCGGTATAACCGAATTCTGGAGCCCATTTGTGGATCCATGGTATTGAGAATTCAATAAAGAAATAGATTTGATCTATTTTTTCAAGATAGCAGATATGATCTGCGTGATACAGCTCAGTTAAAACGGCGAACATTTTGTCCATTCTTGATATAATCGAAGAAATGGATCTGGTAAAATTTTTATAGTTGGACCGTGGTATGACCACCAATTTAAGAACCAATTTGGAATGGTTTTATTGAATAATTTCGAACATACTTTCACAAACCATGTGTGCTTGTGACGGTCATTGTTGTAATATAATACTCGATGGAATGCCTGGATATAATCCCAATAAGAAAAACTCACACGAGTCTCATTTAGGCTGATCTGCCTTTCTTTCATGGTGGAAATACCCCACTCTTCAACATATATAATCTGTTTAATTATAATTTTTGAGAAATTATAACAGTTTTCTCCGTTGAAATGCTGAATTTCAGCACTTCCTGTTTCTATTAGAATATTTTCATAATAAGATCGGGTTTTGTATGACTCACCCGGGTAATATAAACCATTCAGTAAATACCTTTGGAGAATCTTCCAAGGTTCATTTTTCCTCTGAATTTCAGAGTTTTCAATAAGAAATATCATTTCTTTTCTTTCAATCTTTTCGAAGAACTGGATATCATTTTTGTCTTCTTTAGTGACTGCAGCAGCAAAAGTATCACTTTGCTTTTGAGAAATATAGGCCTGTAATTGTTCATATAATGAACCGTCTTTTGGAATGTCATCCAATTGTACCATATTAGAGGATGAGGCTTCTCCAATTTTTGAGTTTATTAAACGCTTGTTCCCTAATCTGAGAACTGGAAAGTTACTATCAGATCCATAGGATGATCTTTGAGTTTGTGAGGCTGAGGATCCATATGATGATCCTTGAATATATGTCCTTTGAGGGGCTGATCTTCCCCTTCCTCTTCCATTTACTCTGCCGCGGCCCCTTATAACGGACCAGGGCGGGTCCTTTCCTTCCATACCTAATAATGATCAAAATATAAGTCATAAATATCATAAATATCGAAATGACCATTTTCTTCATTATAGGAATGAATAGATAATTCTTTTTGAATAATATCATCAATAATTTTGTTAAGAATAATCTCCTGAATATCGTGCCCGATATTAACCACCTTTAGAATGGTCATCAAAGTTCTCTTATCAAAGAAAGCTGAGAAGTAATTCATAATTAATTATTGAGATATTCCCTAGATAGGAAGTCAGGAAGAGAATTGTCAATTCCCTTTTTATAATGAATTTCAAAGTCGAAAGGAGCTAATTGCGCCCGCCATCTTGCAAATATAAGCTTAGAGGCATCATGTTTAAAGTCTTTGTTAAACATATATTTAACTGACTGGGCATCTGTTTTAATCAGAAATTTTTGATTATATAGATCATCCTGGAATTTTAAAACACACTTGACAATGCATAGCATTTCATGGGCCACAATAGCATATTTTCTCTGGGCTTCAGTCCATTTTCCTGAATGAAATCGTATAAGATATTCACTCTTGTCATGAGGATTAATCTGTTTAAGAATTCTGCCATATCCAATATTGGATGCGTCAGTCTCTATAATTTTCTGCCAAACAGGGTTAGGAAGACTTAAACAAGGCAAAGATTTAACACGTTGTTTAACATTTTTAACAAGATTAGTAAGACTATCAGTCCAAGGGGATTTATGATTCTTTTTTAGTCTTTCATAAAGAGGTGATAAATCTCTAGAAAGATTTTTATAAAAAGGGGAAATATAATTTAAGCTTCCCAGAAATCTTTGGAGCATAGTCCTACCAATTATAATATCAGGAAATTTTGAAGCAAAATCAATCGCTCTTTGAATGGGAGTAATCTTTCCCTGACAAATATTATGTCCTAAGAATCGAACCTCTGTTTGAAACAGGCTCATTTTTGGTTTAGAAATAACCAAACCATTTTGTATAACAATTTTTTTGAAAATATCAAGATGCTTGATATGCATTTCAAAAGTTTTCGAGTAAACTAAAATGTCATCAATATAGACAATGATGAAATCCAAATAAGGATTAAAAATATCATTCATAATTTTTTGAAATTCTGAAGGAGCATTCTTCAGTCCAAAAGGCATAACATTCCATTCGTATTGACCAAATGGAACGTTAAAATCAGTTCTATAAGTATGCTCTTTGAAGATTTGTATTTGCCAATATCCTGATTTTAAATCAAATTTCAAAAATATATTGGCATCATATAATCTGGATAAAAGATCCTTTTTATTTGGAATAGGATACCTAATCAATTTTAAAAATTTGTTTAAAGGTTTATAATTGATAACCAATCTAGGAACACCACGTTCCTTTTCAGGTGCATTGTTGACATAAAATGTTGTGCAGGACCAAGGAGACTTGGATGGTTTTATCAAACCCTTTTGAAGAAGATTATCAATCTCCTTTTTGCAAAATTCCACTAATTCTGCATTCATTTGACAGGGGCGAGATTTAGTGGGAATATTATCTTCAGAGAAGTTTTCTTCATATGGAAGAGTCATAATGTGCTTCTTTCTATTCCAAAAAGCACTTGGGTGATCGGCACAAACATCGACGGCCAACTGCTCAGAGATCAATTTGATCTTTTCCTGTACTTTGGTAGATTTCAAAGTATCAAAGACATTCATACTGTATATCTCCATTTGTAAGGACTCCATATGTCTTTGCTTCATGTCAATAAGAGTATTAATATCTCGTGTCAAAGGCTCTGTGATAAAAGGGAAAGATATTTCCCTTTCTTTGTAATTAGCTGTAAAACCCTTTTGATCAATTTTTGAAAAGGGGTAAATAGCATTTAAGAAAGGTGTTCCAAGTATAATTGGAGGCCTCATTTTATCTTTTACCAAGAAAAAGAAATGAGGGATGCAAGTATTATCTTTGCAAATATGAGTATTGGACAGTTTATATTCTATTTTTAAAGCGTGTCCAAATGCTGATTTGACAATATGAGTAGTTTTTTCAAAAAATCTTGAAGGTATCAATCCTTCTTGAATACAACTAACATCTGCTCCACTATCAATCATTGCAGTGCCAGTAACTTTAAATTCGTTTTTAAGTAAGATGGTGCAATTAACATACCATCTATGTGCAGTTACAATCTGCATCATTCCAAGAAAAGAATTTTATTTAGAAGTATCAATAATGTCATCAACCTTACCTTTCCCTCTATCAGCAGGAGGGCTGGATATAGAATCATCATTCTCAAGCTGAGAAATCCTGTGATTATGAATCATTTGATTTTGTTTAACAGATTTAATCTCATTTTTAAGATTTTCAACCTCATATTTTAAATCATCTAAAGAGGTGTCACGAATAATGACATCATTTTTCTTTTCAAGTCGGTTATAAACTTCCTTTATAGAATATGGTTCTAGATCTTTTAGATCAAAATCATTTTTAGATTTTTCAGAAGATTTTGAAGAACTGGAGCTAGTCGCCATATTAAGGATTTTATTCCGAATATTTTCATCAGAAATTTCTTTTAAAAGATCGATCACATTATCAGAAGAAATAGTTTTAATATTAATATCTTCAAATTATGACTGGAGTTTATAGAACTCGTCAGTTTTGCATCTGCAATGATCACCTACACAATTAGTAAAATTAGTAGGCATAAGAATTTCATTATCAGAAAAATCAAGAAGTTTAACTTCACTTTCGGAACCTGATTCGGTGTCAGAATAAGACTCATAATCTGATTCAGAACCTAAAGTGTATAACAAACCATAAACCTTATCATGAATATTTTGGTCATGGTTCAAAGATTTAAGCTTTTCAAGCTTACAATTTGGAGCAATATGTCCGTATTGTCCACAATTATAACATTTAATGTTCTTGAGATCTCTTTTTGAGAAATTCTTTGCAAACCTGGTAGACTTGCGGTGAGCTTTCTTTACTTCACGCTTTTCTTTACTACGTCGAGAAGGACGACGTCGCCTATGAGGCCTCTCAGAAGTATTATGTTCTTTATGACTCCTGTGCATCCTATGTTCTTTGCTATTAGATGGACCAGGCATAGCGAACTGTTCACAAAAGTCTCCTAATTGTGACTTCGTTTTTTTCTTATCATCCTTAATTTGTTGAGATAATTTTACCTCGTTGCAAAGATTTAATACTTCTTGGGTGCAAGTACCCACAAGCTTCCCATAAGTATAGAGTTGATAAGGTATCTCGGTGTGGTTACCTCTGAGAGCTCGTTTAACTCGCTCTGCAAATAAAGGGGGAAATCCATCTATAAACTTCGATTTCCAATGAGTAGAGTTGCTGTCGGGAAGATCCATGACTCTACTTAGGAAGGTGTATTTATACCATCTAAATTCTCCCAAATGTCTGCATCGTAGACCATTTAAGAGAGTTCTAAGAGTTTCATTCTGGGAGGTAAATCTACCATTGAAATGTTCCAGAATAGTAAGAATGAGTGTATAAACAGCATCTTCTCGGGTAGTTTCTATTACCCTTTCGACTGGTTTTCCTTCATCATTAATGCCAGTTTCTCCCATCTTATCATTCTTTGTGGCAGTAGTTATAGCATTTTTAACTTCTTCGGATAGAAAATTATCCCACCAACCTCTTAATTGGCCAGTGAATCCTGCAATTATCATCTTACAAATAGCATGATCAGAATTTCTATTCGTATGTCTACAAACAGAAGAATACATCATCATCCGATGAACCACAATAGAGACTTGTCTATCAGTCAAGCCATCGAGGTTCCACTCATAAACCATATCACCACTGTAAGACATATTGGTGAATCCCACTCTTTTTCTTCAATAAGAACATCTTGAGGAGTTGGGCGATGATAATAAAAAGTTTTCATATCAGGTTTAGAACCGTATCGAGAAATAGGATGGTTCCTTTCAAAACGATGAAGTTTATTGACTTCAGTTATAGAAAATTCATCATTTTGTTCTGTAAACTGATTTTCTAAATCATTGGAATTCATAGGTTTAGCACTTAAGCCAGAAAGCTTTTTATAAAGAAGTTGTTCTAAATCTTGTAAAGAAAGATCGTTTTTAGATTTAATCTTAAAATCAGAAGTATCTATAGGTCTTTGAATATGAGTGGGCATAGTTAAAACAGTAGGAAGATTCTTAGAAGTAGAAGCTTCGTTAACTGCTTTAAGCCTCTCTGTATTCAAATGTTTTACTAAAACAATTAAATCATCAAGTTTTTTATCAAGGGAACCAACATGTTCACCTAAAACCTTAACATAAAGACTTAAATAATTATTTTGAGCTATCAGGTTATTTATCTCATTAATGCTAATCTTAGTGACATCGTTTTCAACGAACTTTTGAAAAGCAGAGAACATCAAACCTGTATTATTAGGTAAAATAAAAGGGTTTTGAGGAGGGTAGATCGATTTAATAATCGAACCATTTCCTTCTTGAAAAGTTCGCTCAAGAACTCTTACATAAAGCGGTAGATAAGTGGTTATAAACCAAGGAACAAAATACATAATTTGATTATGCAAAGCACAAGTTTCATAAAATTCTTGTGAAATATTATTTAAATTATTTTGGCTATAAGCTTCAAAAAACCAAGTTCTTAACTTGTTCCATTTGTCATTTTGAAATTCTCTTTGAATATGTTGTCTTGTCAGTGAACCTGGACTAAAATCAATTTGTTGTACAAACATGAATCAAAGTTTATTTCTATCGGACCCTTCGTTTGGGTCAAAATCCATTTCTGAGGCAGTAGGATCAATATCAGACAGTCTATCAGTTTCCTGCACAATATTAGTCTTTGGGTCAATTCTTACCCTTTCTACAATTTTTTCACTCATAGTATCACTAATAGTATGCAAAGAAAGAGCCCTGTTACGAGCTGGACCATATATAGGAACATCAGGGGTAATAGGAGAAATATGCTGAATTTCAGGTAGAGATCTATAACCTGAAAAAGAATGTCTGTTATAAACAGGAGTTTTATACATGGGAGCTTTATCAGCAAACTGAATACATATCCTACCATCAGGATTCTGAGTAATATGAGAATACTCATTATTCGTTATTTCATTAGTAATCTGATTTGGGGATATAACCGAGTCTAAAGTCCAAGTAGCTGGGAAATTTATTTCTTCCCACTTGATAGGTCTCCTAGTGGTGACCTTAGACTTTGTAAAATTGGTTTCCATTAAAATAGTCTGATTAGAAGTATCATATAATTTACATCTCGGATTTAGAGTAGATAATAATTTAAAGTAAACTCTATAAGATAAACAAATAAGTTCAGATCCGGGAGCATAGTTATAACCATGCGTCTTCACATTTAATGTTAAAGCATCAAGAATATTAATATCGGATAAAGATAGTTGAAGATTAGGTTGTGTATTGAAATAAATCGGACCGTAAGCCACAGTAGATTCAATAGAACCCATCAGCGATTGTCTGAAATTAAGATTTCTAGCGTCTCTCAAAGCGGCTAGAAAAGTTTCAGGTAACCCTTTGAGGGCTTACGGTCCGGTTTATTTCAATACACAACCAAAGTAAAGTTTTTAGCAATTTGATTTACATTAACAAAATCATTGATATGATATTTTTTTAAAAAAAATTATTTTTGTTTCTTGAAATTCATTAGTTGATTTAAATATTAACTAATACGTGATAAGTTCGTATTTTATGAACTTATTTTTTGTCTAAGCTTGAGTGTTTACTTTATATTTTAAGGAAAAGAGCGCATCTGCTACCGTTTTCTCTTTTTTGTAGGTGTTTGTGAGTTTGAACAAGCGTGAACAAAATCGAATTAAATTGAGGCCAAATGGTTAAGAAATAGGACAAAAATACACCAAGTACTGAAAAAGGCTAAGAGAACGAGGAAACACGGCCTGCATCTAAGCAAATGCAATCACGGATGGAAAGATGCGAGACACAAAAACACACAGTGCATGCCCATATATTATCAACAAATGCGGTGAATATGCGGGCTACATTTCACAAAATGCGGGATGCATTCCCAAAGAATTGTGAGTCAGAAATCTTAAAAACTGCAGAGCCAAACACGTTGCAAATATGGGTCGCATTCCACTTATGTGGTGGAAATACAGCCATAGGTGCACTAATGGGGGTAATTTTGTCAATTTTAGTGCACAAATTTTGATGGCTTTTAGAAACACTTCATAGGGTTTTATATGAGGATCTTTTCAGTTTTTAGGATGTCTTGATAGAGACAACGAACGACGAACATATTCTTGAGTTCAGAGTATTTCATTGATTTTGACCAATTCTTTCGTTCCTTTTGCAATCTTTGTAAGTTTTATGTCATCTTACTATTCTTTTTCTCTTCCATCGTTATGAGCAGCTAAACTCAATAACTAAGATTGTGGGAATCATGATGGAATAACAATAATGTATCTACTAAGGTCTAACATCATGATTTAGGACGATGTCTTCACGTACATTGCTAATTCTTTCATTTTGAATATTTTTTAACTTACTTTCAGCGCCTACTGATGTGGTGATAATTCAGAAGCTTTTTTGAAAAGAAGAAGGATCATGTTCCTATGGGTTCATGTGCTAAGACTCCACTAAAAATATTATTTTTCAAGAGAAAGGCTTAAGGCGCATTAATCAAGCCTTAAAGGAGGAAACTAATGGCCTAGGAGAGGTAAAGATGGATGAGAATAGATAAGTAAGAGAGAAGGAGACACCAACTAGAAGAACAGATGGAATGAGAAGTGTCACGCCCCGAGGTTACCCCCTAGACGTAACACGGGACTCGGGACAACAAGGATCCCAAGCTAACCCTTGGTCATAGCATTCTAAAGCATAACAAAAGATAAACGGAAGCATAATATGGAAATCCAATAAGGAAACATCAATAAGGGTCTAAGAGCCACATACCATACAATATCCAAAAAGGGAACTCGAATACAACTATGTTTGAAAGCCTCTAGTTATAACATAAAGAGTTGCTAGGAAAAGACCCTAGATAACTCAGAGTATAGAAGTAAAGCTATCATAAGGAAAAGCATAACTAGTCCTCCAACCATGAGGACTCACCACAGCTGGCTAAGGGGGTGGCTTAAGACTCAAGGCACAAAGCTGAGAAGGGTTACCTGAATCTGCATCATCAAAGGATGCAGCGCAATATGCGTTAGTACTATGGAATGTACTAAGTATGTGAGCAATGCATGAGTTATGACACAACAGTTTAAAACATGCTTGAAATGAACTTATAACATAAAGAAGGACCATAAATAAATGACAAGGTACAAACATAAGACATGAAGGAAGGCTTAGGTTCCAAAATATAGATTTATACATAACTTCATAACTTCAAAATAAACATGTGGGAGTTTCTCTTAACCGACATTAAACCATGCTGAGCTACATGGAGTTCAGTGTGTTGCACCCACACTGAAAGAGTTTTCCTAACCGACCAAGGTTAGAACCATGTCATACCAGGATCCTGTCATAATAAGCCTCAACACGGGCAACCTACGGTGGCAACGTAGTTTTGGACTTGGGTTATCTGAACCCTCGTCTCTCGGTGCTAAATACTACTCCCAAAATATAATAATAACATGAGATCATATACATGTGACATATCTAATGCCAAACTTGTTCATACTTATTCATGACTTGTTTATACCCCGAATCGTCATACTACTCATGAGTTTTGGTTTAGAAAATAACCCATGAGCATTGACGAAACATCGGGTGTCTTGCCTTGCATCATATTTCATATCATGGAAACACTTTCATACTTCTTGACTTGTAAAATTTGCATAGCTCTAGTTCAATTTTCATAAAACATATATTTTCATAGAATCATAAGAACTAGGCATGCAATTTCGTAATTACATAAAGGCCATGATATCTAATCATGCCTACATTCTCTTTAAAACATGCAAATTCATGGGTTTATGCTAGAAATCAACTTTCATGCTCGGGCTTTTAAAATCAACAAGAGAATCATAATCAAATTATGTGTAATCAATAGAAACAATGAATTTAAACATAGAAACTGATTTCATAAATTTTCCCCAAATTTAGATCAAAACTCTAATTTCACAACTCCATAAATCCAAATTAAGACTTGAGGATTTTGGACGCAAGGGTAAAAGGAACACATTGTGAAAGACCCACATACCTTGGATGAAGATTACCCACTTCAATGGAAAAGATTTGGAGACTTGACTTGGAGCTTGGAGACTTGAGCTTGAAGAGGGATTTTCCTTTTTGATTGAAGAATGAGGAGCTTAAGATAGACGTAGGATAATATGGGTGAAAACCCTCTTAAAAGTGGTCAAAATGACTTCACTTAATACATAATAGGGTGGGAAATGACCAAAATGCCCCTAGGAATAAATTGGAAAAAGGCTGGAAATTGGTCAACTTTCAGTGACCACGAGTGGAGTCTATGACTCATAGACTTTTCCATGACTCGTGGACTGCTAGTTGTGGAAGCTTCCAAAAATTCAACCTGCAGGAGACTTTCTAAGGTTTAACAGGACGACTTGTGAAAGCTTCCACGAGTCGTAGAATCTAATCGTGGAACTCAGGGAACTTGACTGACCTCTGATCAATTTCCACGAGTCAATCATATGACCCGTAGAAACTTCTATGAGTCATGGAAGTGACTCGTGGTTGTCAGTACTGAGGTTGGTTTGCAAGACTGAGATCACGAGTCACTCCCACAACTCGTGGAACCTTCCACAACTCGTGGACTTGACCCGTGGTCCCTGGAACTTGGATTTTTCTGAAGTTTTCATCTTGGATAGCTGGATACGTGTACGGGGTGTTACAATATCCCCCCTTGGGATCATTCATCCTCGAATGAAGGCTAGACAAGGGAAACTGAGGGGAAAATAGCCCAACCAAACATCAAAACACAGAAATCAAGGGGTAATCATAAAACCAAAACTTTTCAACTTGAAAATATGATAAACTAACTTCGTAACACATGGATTCATGCTAAAATCATGAGAGGAACTGATGGAGTAGAATCAGAGGGACATACTAAGGAGAAAACTAGTACCTCAAGCTGGAACTGAGTCTGAAGGAAAGAGATGAGGGTATTTGGCCTTCATGGCCTTTTCCGCTTCCCAAGTAGCACCTTCAACAAGCTGATTCCTCCAAAGGACTTTTACCGAAGTGACTTCTTTGTTCCGTAACCTCTGAATCTGACGATCAATAATCTCCACAGGAACTTCCTCATAAGTGAGACTATCCTTCACACCTACATCTTCCAAATGAACAATCAAGCTCGGGTCGCCAACACACTTCTTCAACAAGGAAACATGGAAAACTGGGTGAACCGCTTCCAACTCCGCTGGCAACTCCAACTCATAAGCAACACTACCAACTCTCCTCGAAATCCTATAAGGACCTACAAAATGGGGACTGAGCTTTCCTTTCTTGCCAAGTCTCATCACACCCTTCATAGGTGACACCTTAAGGAAAACCCAATCATCAACTTCAAATTCTAAATCTCTCCTGCTCACATCCGCATAAGATTTCAGTCGACTCTGAGCGGTCTTCAACCTTTCCCGAATAAGCTGAACTTTCTCCATGGTCTCATGAATAGAATCTGGACCAATCAAGGCTGCCTTACCCACCTCGAACCAACCAATAGGAGATCTACACCTCCGGCCATAAAGTGCCTCATAGGGAGCCATCTGGATGCTAGAGTGAAAGATGTTGTTGTAGGCAAACTCGATAAGAGGTAAGTGATCATCCCAATTTCCTTTGAAGTCCATAACACATGCCCTCAACATATCCTCCAAAGTCTGAATAGTACGCTCGGCCTGGCCATCCGTTTGAGGGTGAAAAGTTGTGCTAAGCTTCACCTTAGTACCAAGACCCTTCTGAAACGATCTCCAAAACTGAGATGTAAATTGAGGACCCCTATCAGAAATGATAGACAAAGGAACACCATGCAATCGGACTATCTCCCGAATGTAGAGTTTGGCATAATCATCCGCTGTATCTATAGTCTTAACAACCAAGAAATAGGATGACTTGGTCATCCGGTCGACAATCACCCAAATAGAATCATGTTACCTTCGAGTACGAGGCAAACCCGTAATAAAGTCCATATTGATTGCTTCCCATTTCCAAATAGGAAGGTCAATATCCTGAAGCATACCACCTGGTCTTTGATGTTCCACCTTTACCTGTTGACAGGTGGGATATTTAGCCATAAACCCGGCTATGTCCTTCTTCATACCATTCCACCAAAAGACTTCTTCATACGGTACATCTTAGTGGCACCCGGATGAATGGAGTATCTAGAACTGTGAGCCTCGGACGAAATCTGTTGTCTCAACCCATCAACATCTGGCACACACAAGCGACCCTGATAACGAAGCACACCATCTCCCCCTTGGGAGAAAACCTCAACCCTCTGCTGATGAACTGCACCCTTAAGCTGAAGTAGAACCGGATCTTGGTCTTGCTTGGCTTTCACCTCAGCCACCAAGGATGATTCGACACCATTAGTCACAATCACACCACCTTCGGTCAAGTCCATAAGGCGAACTACCAACCGAGCAAGCCTATGAACTTCTTTAACCAATTCCTTCTTTCTATATTCAATAGAAGCTACACTTCCCAAGGACAATCTACTCAAAGCATCTGCCACAACATTGGCTTTACCTAGATGGTAAAGAACACTCATATCATAATCCTTAAGGAGCTCAAGCCATCTCCTTTGTCACAAATTCAGTTCCTTTTGAGTGAACACATATTGAAGGCTCTTATGATCGGTGAAAACATCCACATGCACACCATACAAGTAGTGCCTCCAAATATTTAAAGCAAAAACTACGGCCGCTAGCTCAAGGTCATGAGTAGGGTAGTTATTCTCATGTACCTTAAGCTGTCTCAAAGCACAAGCAATCACCTTGCCCCGTTGCATCAAAATGCAACCCAAACCAATTCTGGAGGTATCACAATACACAACAAAATCATCAAGGCCCTTGGGTAGAGCCAATACTGGAGCTGTAGTCAATCGAGTCTTCAATTCTTGAAAATGTTTCTCACAAGAGTCGGACCACTGAAACTTAACCTTTTTCTGAGTCAATCGGGTCAAAGGGGAAGCAAGGGAGGAAAAACCCTCCACAAATCTCCTATAGTAACTAGACAAACCCAAGAAACTCCTAATATCAGACGGAGAAGTGGGTCTAGGCCAGTTATTTACCGCCTCGATCTTTTGAGAATCAACCCGAATACCATCTTTAGTCATAATATGACCCAGAAAAGCAACAGACTGCATCCAAAATTTGCACTTGCTAAACTTAGCAAACAACTGTCTACCCTTGAGAGTTTGCAACACAACCCTCAAGTGATCCGCATGCTCCTCCTCACTCTGAGAGTAGATGAGGATATCATCAATGAAAACAATCACAAATATATCCAAATACTATTTGAATACATGGTTCATCAAATCCATAATAGCTGCAGGAGCATTCGTTAGACCAAAAAACATAACAACAAACTCATAATGGCCATACTGATTCCTGAAGGCTGTCTTCGGGATACCGCATTCCTGAACCCGAAGCTGATGATAATCGGATCTAAGGTCAATTTTGGAGAAGAAACTAGCACCCTAAAGCTGATCGAACAAGTCATCAATCCTAGGAATGGGATACTTATTCTTGATTGTGACCTTGTTCAATTGACGGTAATCAATACACATTCTAAGAGATCCATCCTTCTTACAAACAAACAAAATAGGGGCACCCCAAGGAGAAATACTAGGCCTGATGAAACCCTTATCAAGCAAGTCTTTCAATTGATCTTTCAACTCCTTGAGTTCTGTGGGGGCCATTCTATAGGGAGGAATAGAGATAGGATTCGTATCCGGAAGAAGACCTATCCCAAAGTCAATTTCCCGCTTGGGAGGGACTCCGGGAAGATCATCAGGGAACACTTCTAGGAATTCGTTCACAACAGGAACAAACTAAATAGTCGGGGTCTCGGACTCTGTGTCCATAATCCGAACTATATGATAGACATAACCCTTAGAAATCATCTTCCTAGCTTTAAGATAAGATATGAAATGACCCTTCGAAGAAGAGGGACTACCTTGCCATTCTAGGCCAGGTTCATTAAGAAACTTGAAACTAACCACACGGGTGCAGCAATCAACTGAGGCATAACATGCATACAACCAATCCATACCAAGAATGACATCAAAATCAGTCATCTCCAACTCTACTAAATCTGCTGAAGTGACTCTATGAAAGACTGAATTAGGGCAATCTCGATAGACTCTTTCGGCTAGGACTGACTCACCAACAAGAGTAGAAACATGAAAGGGTTCTAAAAGCAATTCAGGATGAATCTCAAACTTACAAGCCATATAAGGGGTTACAAAAGATAAGGAAGCACCGGGATCCAACAAGGCATACATATCAAGAGAGAAGACTTTCAACATACTAGTAACTATATCTGGAGAACTCTCCTGATCCTGGCAGGAGGACATAGCATAAAGATAGTTCTGGCGCTGACCACCAGAATTAGAAGCTACGCCCTGCGGGGCTGGTCTACCACCTAAAGATGCTGGAGTAGACTGAGTCCTACCACCTCCCTGCCCCTTCTTAGCTGAAGGGAAATCTCTAAGAGCGTGCCCAGTCTGTCCACAACCATATCATGCACCCGTGCCTAAACGACACTCTCCCGGGTGATTCTTTCCACACTTGGTACAAATGGGAAAAAAGGCCCCTTAGCAACACTTCTCTGAGACTGGGAATAAGAACCAGATCCTCTACCGCCCTGATCATGACGAGGCCTCTGGGCCTAGGTAGGAGCACTAGCAGAAGAATGAATGGATCCAGATGACTTCTTTTGAAAAAAAGAGCGATGTCCACCCCCGGACCTATGATGACCAAAAACCGATCCCTCAGATCTACCCCTATTGTTCTCCCTAGCTATCTCCTTAAGCTTATCACCTTCAATCTGATCGTCATGGGTCATGAGACGAGAGATGTTCATGTAACTCAACAACAAGGCAGACCTACACTCTTTCTTCACTATATCAGAGACACAATAGATAAACTTGCTCATTTGATCATACGGGTCTGCTACCATGGAGGGAGCATACCTAGACAACTGAGTGAACTTCTAACTATACTCTTGCACTGACATCTAACCTTGTCTCAAGTTCACAAATTCCTCCACCTTCTCTTGCCTCAACTCATGGGGAAAGAACCTATCCAGAAAGGCTCTCTCAAAACACTCCCAAATTGTGGGGATCACACCTCACCCTAGCCTCCTTCCATTGAGTGAACCAAATATGAGCCACATCCTTGAGTTGGTAGGATGCAAGCTCAACACAATCAACACCTGCTACTTGCATAACCTCAAAGATCTTATTCACTTCATCAATAAAGTTAAGCGGGTCCTCACTTACTTTTGAACCCCAAAACTCTGGCGGGTTCATACGGATAAAGTCACAAACTCGGACTGCTACCCCACCTTGAGCATAGGCGAGAGCAGGAGCCTGTTGATTTGCCAAAGTCTGAGATAGTAGGTGAATAGCATTCCTAAACTCATCATTCGTGACATCGGGAACCGGAACTTGAGGAGCGGCATTTCAAGTGGCTTGGGGAGGCATAACACATCGAGGAGACATAATCTGGAACACATAAGATAAGGATTAGAGGAATATTATACTTAATCTCTATCGCACGATGTGATCATGAAAGAATTGAAGTTTTTCTAAGACATCTCATAGATCCCCTCCCATATGTGTGGCGCGCTTCACACACATGAAAAAGACTCTACTCGATGCAGCTTTCAGACATCCTAGGACCCTTGAACCTGAGGCTCTGATACCAAGTTTGTCACACCCCGAGGTTATCCCCTAGACGTAACACGAGACTCGGGACCACAAGGATCCTAAGCTAACCCTTGGTCATAGCATTCTCAAGCATAACAAATGATAAGCTGAAGAATAATACAAAAATCTAATAAGGAAATAGCAATAAGGGTCTAATAGCCACACAACATACAATATCCAAAAAGGGAACTCAAATACAACTATGTCTGAAAGCCTCTAGTCATAACATAAAGAGTTGCTAGGACAAGACCCTAGCTAACTCGGAGTATAAAAGTAAAGCTATCATAAGGAGAAACATAACTAGTCCTTGAACCATGAGGACTCACCACAACTGACTAAGGAGGTGGCCTGAGACTCTAGCCACAAAGCTGAGAAGGGGTACCTGAATCTGCATCATCAAAGGATGCAGCGCAGTATGCGTTAGTACTATGGAATGTACTAAGTATGTGAGCAATGCATGTGTTATGACAGAATCAGTTTAAAACATGCTTGAAATGAACTTATTACATAAAGAAGGACCATAAATAAATGACAAGGTACAAACATAAGACATGAAGGAAGGCTTAGGTTCCAAAATATAGATTTATACATAACTTCATAACTTCAAAATAAACATGTGGGAGTTTCTCTTAACCGACATTAAACCATACTGAGCTACATGGAGTTCAGTGTCTTGCACCCACACTGAAAGAGTTGTCCTAACCGGCCAAGGTTAGAACCATGTCATACCAGGATCCTGTCATAATAAGCCTCAACACGGGCAACCTACGGTGGCAACGTAGTTTTGGACTTGGGTTATCTGAACCCTCGTCTCTCAGTGCTAAATACTACTCCCAAAACATTATAATAACATGAGCTCATATATATATGTGACATATCTAATGCCAAACTTGTTCATACTTATTCATGACTTGTTCATATCCCAGATCGTCATACTACTCATGAATTTTGGTTTAGAAAATGACCCATGAGCATTGATGGAACATCGGTTGTCTTGCCTTGCATCATATTTCATATCATGGAAAAACTTACATACTTCATGGCTTGTAAAATTTGCATAGCTCTAGTTCAATTTTCATAAAACATATATTTTCATAGAATCATAAGAACTAGGCATGCAACTTCGTAATTACATAAAGGCCATGATATCTAATCATGCCTACATTCTCTTGAAAACATGTAAATTCATGGGTTTATGCTAGAAATCAACTTTCATGCTTGGACTTTTAAAATTAACAAGAGAATCATAATCAAATCATGTGTAATCAATAAAAACCATGAATTTAAACATAGAAACTGATTTCATAAATTTTCCCCAAATTTAGATCAAAACTCTAATTTCATAACTCCATAAATCCAAATTGAGACTTGGGGATTTTGGGCACAAGGGTGAAAGGAACCCATTGTTAAAGACCCACATACCTTGGATGAAGATTACCCACTTCAATGGAAAAGATTTGGAGACTTGACTTGGAGCTTGGAGACTTGAGCTTGAAGAGGGATTTTCCTTTTTGACTGAAGAATGAGGAGCTTAAGATACACTTAGGATAATATGTGTGAAAACCCTCCTAAAATTGGTCAAAATGACTTCACTTAATACATAATAGGGTGGGAAATGACCAAAATGCCCATAGGAATTAATTGGAAAAAGGCTAGAAATTGGTCAACTTTCAGTGACCACGAGTAGACTCTACGACTCGTAGACTTTTCCATGACTCGTGGACTGCTAGTCGTGGAAGCTTCCAGAAATTGAACCTGCAGGAGACTTTCTACGATTTAACAGGATGACTCATGGAAGCTTCCACGAGTCGTAGAACATAATTGTGGAACTCAGGGAACTTGACTGACCTCTGATCAACTTCCACGAGTAAACCGTATGACCCGTAAAAACTTCTACGAGTCGTGGAAGTTACTCATGGTTTTCAGTACTGAGGTTGGTCTGCAGGACTGAGATCACGAGTCACTCCCACGACTCGTGGAACTTTCCACGACTTATGGACTTGACCCGTGGTCCTTGAACTTGCATTTTTCTGAAGTTTTCATCTTGGATAGCTGGTTACGTGTATGGGGTGTTACAAGAAGAAATCCCATGATGGAAAGAATCTTGAAAGAGAAAACCAGGAATGAAATAGCGATATCAAATGAGCAAAAAGGCATGAAGGTTAAGATAAGAGCATAAGACTTTATGCGAGAGGGTAGAGCCTTGATTCTTTCATGATTGTTATTATCCTGAATATTAATGAGTCAAAATAGAAACTTTATAGTACATTAAAATAAATAACATGCTCATATGAAAGTTCTTCAAAAAATGGTTATTGTTGAATAAGCTGTGAAATACGTGCTTGCTCACAAATCTGCTGTTCTAGCTCAGACTAGGTTATCTCCAAGAAAATAGGGGTCCCAAATAGGAAGAACAAGGTAGGCTCCTACTAAATCCTACTATTCCTGATATTCCTACTGGATTTGAGAAAATTGAGTAGGAACATTGTATCGCTATGCCCCTCGCTTAGCCCCACTCTTTCATTTAAATTTGATCCGGATTGGACTAAGCTTGAAGATCTATTATGGACTGGAAGTGAAATTATCGTAAAAATGGCTTATTTCTTTGAGGAAACTTTTGTAATAGTTTGATAAATTTAAACAACAAGAAATATTACATTCTACCATCTGCTTTGAGCTCGGCCAAGAGTGAGCTTCCTGATAGTCTGTTCCTTCCTAGAAATAGAACTCTAACTATCAAACCTGTCCTGTTTCCTTACTCGAGATATATGAGATAGCTCCATAAACTTATAACTTATAATAGATGAGTGCATTATCCTTATGTTCTGAACTTGCTTATTGGTACAAGGAAAGGGGTGAAGAATTCTAGTTCTAGTTCTTCTTCTGTCTAATCTTTAGTACCGCTTTGAGATTTAATCTTTAGAACCATGTGCCTAATAGGGAGAGGACCTTTAAAGCCATAATTCTTCCTCCCCCGATTCTACCTCCTTCTGCAATGGTGATCTATCCCGTTAATTCAACTTGTGAGCTATCTATTCTAACCTATCTTTGCCTAGCAAGATACGTCTAGTTCTCCCTCGGCTTGCCTATCTCAGTAGGAAATTATTACCATATCCGATATCAAAGAAAATTCTGAGGCGAGAGCTATACCTTCTGGAACTAGACTAATAACTGCTATAAAGTAAGGAGATGCGCAGGAACAGTCTCTAAAATAAACACTCAGAATGCTCCACGACTAAGTCTATTCAGACTCGCTTTTGTTCAATTATAAAAAAAGCACTTTGATGAAGATTTATAGCATCATTCAAGTAAATACAGATTAAGATCGTAGAAATATGATCTTGTGATATGGTTACACCTAATTCCAGACCCATTAATGCAATAACTATAAATAAAGGACCAAGATCCCCTATGAAATATAAAAGACCATTCATACAAATCATAGTCTAAGCGAACCCACTTAAAATCTTTACTTTGCAAATTTTAGAACTCGCCTATAGTTTAAACTTGCTTGACAAAAGAGCTATAAACTGGGAAAAATAATTAGTAATAGGTATTTGAGGTTGTCAACCATCATTAATGACTTGCGTTTTCACAAGGATAGTCAACCTAAAACATATGATGAAGTTTAATCAATAAACACTCAAGTGCTGAAAGGACTTAAGGTGATATTCCTCTAACTGGGTCGAAAGACTTTAGATAAACTTTATAACCATCAACTTTGCATGTGAAAGACTAGAATAAATCACAATAAGAAATAGACCTGTTAAAGTTATAAAATCTTGGGAAACACAACCCTAGTCTTGTCAATATTGAAAAAACAACAACAATCAACAACAATATTATATCAAAAGATAAATTTCCTTTTATTTTTATGTCAAACCCCCTTTGTAGAAATATCGACTACTGGTCTAAATTTTCCTATTAATTTAATTGTCTGCCTTATTCTTTGAGGGATTCGACCCCAACCTTGTTAGATTTTATATTTGAATAATGACCACTTTATATCTTTTTAGAGGTATAATTTGGGTGTATAAATTTTAGCATTGTTGTTAGAGAATATGATTTAGTAATTATAATTTAGTGTTAAATTCTACTTGTAGTCCTTATTTCTTTTATTACTCTATTTGTTGTTTGTGTTGTTCAAGTGTAATAGAGAACGTGGAGAACCATGAACGTAATGAGGAGGATATTATCGCAACAAATATTGTTGCTTGCTAGATAATTAGGGCCACTAGCGCTACCTGTACAGAACTTTCCACCTCCAACGCATAACATGACTGCTCCTGTACGCAACGTGCCTGTAAATGAGGGTATTGAGTTGGAATAGGGTGGTTTTACAGGGGCTATTTTACGACCTCCACTCACCTGGACCACCAAGTTTAACATAACCAGCACCATGATACACATGCTAACTATGAAAGGTTTTTTGATGGCCTAGGACATGAGGACCCAAAGCAACATCTGAAGAATTACAGATTGCCAAGCATCTCCCAGGAAGTTATCAGACTGAGGCATTTTCCTTTTTCATTAATGAGAGAAGTTAGTACATAGTTGAGAGAGCTACTAGATGATCCTATTACCACATTGGCTGAGCTGATGGAGGCATTTCTTGAAAGGTTCTTCCCACCATCGTGAATGATACAAGTATGAGATGAAATAAGTAATTTTAGCAATTACCGGGAGAAGTCCTACATGAGTCCTGACTGAAGTTTAAGAAGAAGATTAAGCAGTGTCTGAATCACATATTACCTGATAATGTGCTCCTTGAGGTTTTCTATAGGTTGCTAGATGCAGTGAACCAGTCAGTGTCCAATACTATTGCTGATGGTACTATGATGGACCACACATTTACTGAAGTTAGCAAGTAAACTTCTTGATAAAATGACCAAAACCAACAGAGCATGGCACACTCAGAAGTTAGAAGTTAGCAGTGGTGGTTTGTATAAAGGTTTTTCTAAGGAGCAGTTGAAGAAAAAAGAAGCACGTGACCAATACATGGCTCATATGAAGAATCAAATAGACCTCATTAGTAAACATTTTATATGAGTTATTGCTCAAAAGGTAAACATTGTCGGATCTCATAACAAAGGGGCCTCATAGTGATGATTGCTATTCAAAACTATGATGAGGAGGAAAACTAATAGTCATGTGGTGGGTTCCTGACCCAACTTCCAAGGATATACCCAAGGTTCTTAGAGGCAAAGTCAAGGGAACCAAGGTTGGAATAAGGAGAAGAACAGTTCAAACTAGAAGGATAATAATCAAGAGCGGTCTGGTTGGCGTGGTAGAGACCAGGAAAACTGGCACAATAGAGAAAAAGGCTATAATAACTACAACTCCAACATATATATTCTTCCTAGAGGAAATCAATAGAGTTTAAACCAACCATCAATTAGTGACCAACTGGGTCAAAAGTGGAAGATATGCTTGCCAAAGTGCTAAAGAGAGTATATTCCACATATTTAGGAATCAAGGAGATAAGGAGTTACTTTTCAAGCATGAGTTAGCTAGTTAATTCTCACTCCACTTTGACCAAATAGTTAGAGCAACAAATGAATCAGATCTCAGCTGCACTCAATCATAGGAAAAAGGTACTTTTCCAAGTGGCACTATGTCAAACCCAAAGAATGATAGTGTAAATAATAGTCATTGTATGGTTGTTACAACAATAAATGGTTAATGTTGGGTAATGATGTTGAAGAGGTTGATGATATTCAGAAAGATGAGGCTGCAGTAGATTCTATGATAGTAGTAAAATAAGCTATAGCAGAGAAACATGGCTCTAGTACTAAAGATCCAATTGTTGTTGATTGTGATAAGTCTGAGATACCACCAGGTAAAAAAGAGGAGATATCTAGAAAGAAGGGAAAAGAAAAGGAAATTCCAAAATTGTTATCATCCATTCCAAGACCACCTCCTTTGTTTCCCCAGAGATTGAAGAAGAAAGCTGAAGATGGTAAGTTTTGTAAGTTTGTATCCATGCTAAAGCAACTGTCCATAAATATTCCTCTTGTTGATACTTTGGAGCAAATGTCTGGTTATGAAAAATTTATGAAGGATCTTTTTACAAAGAAGAGAACCATGAATTTTAAGCCTGCAGATAATACGCACCATCGTAGTGCCATTGTATCAAACTCATTGGTACAGAAAAAAGAGGATCCAGGGTGTTTACTATACCATGCATGATTGAGGCCTATACTTTGCCAAAGCATTGTATGACCTGGGCACAAGCATAAATCTAATGTCGCTTGCCATATTCAAGAAGCTTGGTTTTAGAACTCCAAGATAAACCACTATGTGTTTGTTGATGGCAAATCAAACTGTGAAAAGTCTTGTGGGTGTTTTATATGATGTACTGGTAAAAATGGAAGACGTCATGATCCCTGCATATTTTGTAATTTCGGGATATGAAGTTGATTTTGAAGTTTGCATCATCTTGAGAATGCCATTCTTGGCCACTGGCAGAGCTCTAGTGGATGTTGAGAGTGGGGAACTTTGGTTCAGACTTAATGATTAAGAAGTGGTGTTTAATGAATAAAATTTTATGAAGAAGCCAAGAGATGAGTCATCTCTGTTATTGACACCATAGATGATGTGGTAGATGTATCTGTTGAGGGGAAGTTCATGGTTGAAACTCTAGCAATGAGGAAGACATCAAAGATTATGAAGAGATAGTGAATGCTCTGGTTGGTATGGCGTCCTACTCTTTTGCTCCCAAAAAGTTAGATCTTGACCTGAAGAACAGAGAGACTCCACCTGTGAATCCATCGATTGAAGAGCCTCTAGTTTTGGAGCTCACGTCGCTTCTTGCTCATTTGTAGTATGTTTTTCTAGGTACAAATGACACCTTGCCTGTAATCATCTCTGCAAAGCTATTTGATTGGCAAGTTAAGGCCTTGGTGTCAATTTTGAGCACTTACAAGAGGGACATCAATTTCTATATTATGGACATAATAGGGATACCACCAAGGATTTGCACTTTTAAGTTCGGCTTGTGACATATTGTATTTAGAGTATTGAGCAATAGAGAAGATTGAACCCCCCAATGAAAGAAGTAGTTAAGAAAGAAATCATCAAGTGGTTAGATGCAATATTGTGTATCCTATCTAAGATAGTCGTTGGGTTATTCCTATGTAGTGCTTGCCCAAGAAAGGTGGGATGACTGTGGTCCCAAATTAAAAGATGAGTTGATTCTAATGCGAGTTGTTACTGACTGGAAGGTTTGCATGGACTACCGCAAATTGAATCATTGGACTCAGAAAGACCATTTTCTAATGCCACTTATGGATTAGATGCTGGACAGACTCGCAGGTAGAAGTTACTATTGCTTTCTAGATGTCTATTCTTGCTACAATCAGATTTCCATTGCCCCAAAAGATCATGAGAAAAATAACTTTACATGTCCTTATGAGAATATTTTCTTTTAAGCAAATGCCATTCAAATTGTGCAATGCACCTACCACCTTCCATAGATGCATGATGTCTATATTTTCAGAAATGGTGGAGGATACTATCAATATCTTTATGGATCACTTTTTTATTGTGGGTTATTTGCTTGAGGATTGTCTATCTCACCTAGCACTGGTATTGAAGCGTTGTAAGGAGACTAATTTTGTGTTGAACTGAGAGAAGTGCCATTTCATAGTACAAGAGGGCATTGTGCTTAGGCATAAAATTTGTAAAAAGGATATCGAAGTAGATAAGGCAAAGATTGAGGTCATCTTCAGGCTACCACCTCCCATCTCTGCAAAGGGTGGCAGAAGCTTCTGAGGACATGCTGGGTTTTACTAGAAGTTCATTAAGGATTTTTCCAAAATTACTAACCTTTTGTACAAGTTACTATAGAAAGACACCAAGTTTGTGTTCTATGAGTAATTCTCAAAGCATTTGAACGCCTAAAGGATAAGCTCACGTCAGCCCTTATCATTGTTGCACTGAATTGGTCTAAGACATTTGAGGTGTTGTGTGACACAAGTTGGGTGGTTGTAGATGTGGTTCTTGGTCAGAGGCGAGATAATATTTTCCATGCTATATATTATGCAAGCAAAGCGCTAAATGGTGCACTCAAGAACTATACTATTACTGAACATGAGTTATTGGCGGTGGTTTATGCATTTGAAAAGTTAAGATCCTACTTAGGCACCAATGTGATTGTCCACACTGACCACACAACTATTTGGTATCTAATAGCGAACAAATATGCAAAGCCAAGGATTATTTGTGTACTAATGTTGTAGGAGTTTGATTTTGTAAAAAGACCATAAGTAGTGTGAGAATCAGGTTGCATACCATCTGTCCAGGTTGGAAGAAGAGGGAAGGACAAAGTGTGTGTTAGAGATAAATGAATCCTTCCCAAATGAAAAAGTACTAGCAGCTTCTCATGACTTGGTTCCCTAGTTTGCAGATTTTTCTAACTTTATTGTTAGAGATGTGATGCCTGAAGATATGAACTTCCATTAAAAAAGAAAGTTCTTGAATGATGTGAGGAAGTTCTATTAGGATGATCCATTTTTGTTCCGGGTAAATACAAACAATATTATTTAGAGATGTGTTCCTGAGGTTGAGATGATGGAAATTCTAGAAGCATGCCACTCCTCTCATGTGGGAAGGCATCATAGTGGCATTCAGACGACTCAAAAGATTTAGTAGAGCAGTTTTTATTAGCCCAAAATTTATCAAGATGCTCATGACTATGTCAAATCATGTGATTAATGTCAATGCCTCGGGGGGGTATCTAAAGGAAACACGAGCTACTATTGACGCCCATTCTGGAGATAGAGTTGTTTGACATATGGGGGATTGATTTTATTGGGCCCTTTATGAGTTCACATGGGCAAAAATACATAGTGGCTATGGACTATATGTCAAATTGGGTGGAAGCTATTGTGCTTCCTAAAAATGAAGGAAAGAGTTTCACTGCATTTATGAAGAGGAACATATTCTCAAGGTTTGGCACTCCACCAACGATTATCAGTGATGGAGGGTCACACTTCTGCAATAGATTGTTCAGTGCATTATTGGCAAAGTATAGTGTCAAGCACAAGGTGGCCACTTCGTACCATCCGCAAACCAGTGGCCAAGTAGAGGTTTCCAACAAAGAGAAAAATACCATGCTAGCTAAAACTGTTAATGCAAATAGAACGGATTGGTCTTGAAGGTTGGATGATGCTCTTTGGGTCTATCATACATCTTATAAAACTTTGATTGGATGTCTCTATACCAATTGATGTGTGGGAAAATGTATCACTTGCCTTTCCTGTAGAGCTTGAGCATAAGGCATTGTGGGCTTTGACGAACTGAATCTCAACTGGAGTGAAGCCTCGAACTTAAGGCTTGAGCATATAAATGAGATGGATAAGTTTCGACTAAGATCTTATGAGAGTGCAACTCTGTATAAGGCAAGGATGCGACACTATCATGACAAGAAGATCCTAAAAAGAGAGATCAGTCCTGGGGACTTGGTTTTGTTGTTCAGCTCTCGGCTTTGCCTATTTCCTGGGAAGCTGAGGTCTAAATGGTCTGGATGGTTCAAGGTCACACATGTGTTTTCCCATGATGCTATTGAGCTTGAGTACCCTGATGAGAAAAGGTTCAAAGTCAATGGTCAAAGGGTAAAGTAATATCTGGGAGCTCCGGATGAAGTTAAATGGATAGAGACAATCTACCTCGATAAAGTTTGAGTAATGAGGTGATTGCATCGTGCCGCAACATTAAATTAAGCATTGCTTGGGATTAAACCCAAGTTTTTGTTTTCATTTGATTTTCTTTATGTTTTGTTATTTTTGGTAGAATGCAAGGATGTTCAGAGTACAGGGAAATTCATGCAAAGTCACACAAAAGGGAGTAAGGAAGAAACTAGGTCTTTGGAGCACATGAAAGGCAAATGTGGGATGTATTTCACAAAAGGCATCCTGCATTTAAAATCCAAACAAGGTTAGGGTCGAATCCCACAGAGAATATGGTGAGAAATATGTCAATCGTAAATATTTAACTGGTAGTCTTTATTTCAAGGGGGGGTTAACATTGAAATAAAAGTAACAAATATTTATGTGTTATTAGTAACTAATTTTTGTGAATGCTGATTGTTGTTTGTATTCAATTATAGAGAAGAAACAAGAACTGTGTTTCTCATGATTTCATAACTTAGCAGATATATGCAATTAGTGATCTATCCTGGTGATATGCATACAAAACTAATGAAGATGTCTCAACTAAAGTTCTTTCGATCCATTTAGATGAATATCACTTGATCTCTTTTCGGTCTCACAAGTGTTTAAGTTATTAAGCTTTATAAATTTTTTTGGATTGATTATCCTCGTTAGAGCTCAACTCATTAGATGAGGATTGATAGCCTCAAATATCCATTGTTAATCTTTTTTTCTAACTTTTTACCTCTTTGGTCCAACAAGTAAAGGCTAATGGCAAGTTCTAATGTTGCGCACCGCTAAAAAGCAATCAAAATAAAGATATTAACAATACATACAAATTCACTGTTCAAGAATCACTATTTATTTAACCTATGTTTGTTACTACATCATGGTTCTCACAACTCCAGTAATAGAGTTTAGCTACTCATGCTTGCACGAATTCAATAAGAAGTTGTAAAAGAATTCATAATAAACTTTCTTGCATTAACCATGAAATAATCTAAGAATAATAGCAAAATAATTTAAGAAACCAAAGAACAATAGTAGATGTTCGTTCTTAGCTCTCCAACTACCATAATAGATCAAAAATATCGAGTAACGGGCAAATAAAACCCTACGGAGAGTATTTATAGACATTAAATTCAAATCCTAAATGAACTGGGAAAGCTGACTGTGACACATCCTATGACTTGCCTCATGGCTCATCAGCAGCTCCATGGTTCGTCATTGTGAACCGTGGAGTTCTTTCAACCTTTTCTTCCAATGTTCTGCTTTGATATTACAGCCTAGGCTGACAGTTCATCGGCTGGGTGATGGTTCATCAATATGAGTTGTGGGCTACATTCAGCTTCTTTCAAGTTGTCTACCCCGATCCCACGATTTGATCTAATGACTCATGACATATCCCACAGTCTATTGGTGGAATCCGTTGGCACAGTCTTGCACATCAATACTCTCTAAAGAAAACTGACGACTCAGCTTGATGGCTCATCATCCAAGTGATGGCGCATCATCTCATCTATGAACTCTTGACACTTAGAAAAATCTTTAGCTTTAATATATGATTCACCTTCACGGCCCATTGTTAACTCCACGAGTGTCCTCAGGATTTGTGAGGTACTCCACGACTTATCCCTTGACTATTTTTCATATCTTTTGCAATCACAACTAGTTTCCATTCACATGTAACAAACAAATATTATATCTAACAAAAATACACTCAAGAACTCACAAAATACTTGGTTTCAAGCGACAAAAGTGTCATGAAATCTCGGCACATAAATACTCAATACATATACCAAACTGTTAATTTTAGGCCCATCCGTACAACGTATACAGGACATATTTCACAAAATGCAGCCCGCATCCTCAATGTGGATGCTAAATAGTGAAATAGGACATCTGATGCTCATCTATGTTGCATATGTAGGCTGTATGCATCGCATATGCAACACATTCCCTTTCAGAAAATGCCCACATGGGCTCTAAAAAACAAGGTGTATGCGTCGCATATGCGTGCCACATTTTCTCAAATACGACTGCATTTCAAGTTTGTCCGAGCTCATATATAGAAAAAATAAAAGGAAAAAAATCATAAATATCCCAATTGATTATATATATATGTATGTATATTGATAACGCTCAAATGTTCTCTCCAAGATGGAGGTATCAACGATCATTAAGCAAAACACAATTTATATTACCTGACGGGAGTCGGGGTCGATCCCACAGGGAATTGGAGCTTAGCCAAAGAGATTGTAGAAAAGACTTCACAACGAGAGTAGATTATCCAATCAACAAATAATGTAAAAAGGGGAGAATTGAGAATCTGTCACTATTCAATACCAAATCAAACAATAAAATAAATGCGAGGTATAAACAAGAGAGAGGACGACTAGGGATGTGTTTCCGATGGGACTCGAACACGGGTCAAGGTACTTGCTCAAATGCATAATTTTTTACTAAATAACATAGGTAGCATTTGTTTTAGGCATGATTGTTGATCTCTCAATCACACAATCATTTATCCAACGGTCTTTGTAGAAGCACCATTGTTTAGGCATAAACCAACCAATATAGGCTTGGGGAGGTCACACTATCTCCAACTTAGACCCTTAAATGAGTATTTTCGATGAATTGAGCTATTTCTAGGCTCAATCTAAGTAGAATCCCAAGTACCCACCAGCAATTTCACATCCAAAATCATGAACCTCCTTTGTCAAGTAAGAACACAATCAAGTAAATTAAATCAATGTTTGCAACCACCAATTTTGGAGTTAAAATATGGTGAAATCACTAGGCTCATATCATATTAGCAACGAAGAAGGGCCTAAATTACCCTTCAAGTATTTGAAATGGTACAAATATACCCCCCTTCCACCTTTGGGCTCTAAAATACCTCTTTCATCCACTTTTGGACTCTAAAATACCTCTTTCATCCACCTTTGGGCTCTAAAATACCTTTCTCATCCACCTTTGGCTCTAAAATACACTTCTCATCCACCTTTGGGCCTTATTTATCCTTTCCCTTAAAAGACCCTTTAGAAAAAATAATTAGGATTTTTATTTAATATGTGACAGTATTTTATTGGTTGAAATTTTAATTAATCAAAACCTATTAACTTAGAATTCCAATTCGGATCCCGAATTTTGGCTCCTCTCCATTTCTCATTTCTCCATTTTTTAAGTTCTTATTTAGATGAGAGACACATGTCATAAATTTAAATTAATGGTTGAGATTTAGTCGATTAATGATAAGCCTTAATCATGATTAGAATAATAAATATTTTATATATTTTCTCCAAAATATAATGCAATCCCGTAATTTTAGCCACTAAATTTATTTTTAATTATATTATTTTTTATTTTTTATTTTGTCAAATATTCAAATATCAAATTGCTATATTATTTACAATACAGGAAAAAAGTTATACTAAATTTTGGTAGTAATTTTTTTTTAAAGCAGGAGGACTTCTCTTTCAACATTGAAATTATTTTCCGTTATCCAAAATTAGGTTAAACATAATTTGAGTGAAAAAATTATAGCAAAAAATTAAAAGTAAAAATGATGCGTAACAAAATTTACTCAAGGCAAGTAAGAATATTTTTTATATTTAGGAAAGATATCTTGTACAACTAAAATTGTGAGATTAAAATAATATTTTAAAAGTAAATGTATGAAAGTAATTAATTATTTTAATCATAGTTAAGCCTTATTTTTAATTTACTAAATCTCATACATTAATTTAAATCTATAACATATCTCTAATCTAAATAAGAACTTGGAAAAAAATGAAGAGATGAGAAATGAAGAGGAGCTAAATCCGGGATCTGAATTGGGTTTGTGGGTTAATAGATTTTGATTAATTAAAATTTCAACCAATAAAATATTGTTACATATTAAATGAAAATCCTAATTATTATTCCTAAAAGGTTTGTTAAGTAAAAGGGCAAAATAGGTCCCAACGGTGTATGGGAAGAGTATTTTAGAGCCCAAAGGTGGATGTGAAGGACATTTTAGAGCCCAAAGGTGGAAGGAGGGTATATTTGTACTATTTCCAATACTTGAAGGGTAATTTAGGCCCTTCTCCGTATTAACAATTATAAACACAAATAAGCAAGACTCATACCCTTTTATCAAGTACCCATCATTAACACATCCCTAGACAAGGAGACTTAGCCACTCATGCTAAAGGAAGAAGAAAGTATACCCATAGGGAAATTTAAATTCCTTTTCATTAATTGTAGCAAGAATCCAATATCCAAGATCAAATTTACAAGTCCAAGGTTGAAGATTAAGATAATGGATTGAAACCCTCATTTTTTGTCTTGGGAGAGAAACTTTTCCCAAAACTCAAAACTATTCAAAAACTTTGAAAAACTATGCCCAAATTGGGTTTTAGAATGTTTCAAATTTGTCATACAAAAGTGGACAAAAATGCCCCTCAGGAGCTGTGCTCCGCGACATGCGGTTCACATGTCTTGTTGTGCGCGTCGCACAGCTCCACATAAGTGAACTAGAAACTTGGCTGATCTTCAGTTGTCATGCGAAGTGGGGTGCGGTTCACACCAGTCCTTGTCCATATTGCACGGGCTCCGAACCCCCTTAACAAATTCTTCTCTTCTTTTGAGCATTCCTGCGGAAGAGGTGCGGATCACACCAAGGGTTGTGCGTGTCGCACAAGGTCCGCACCTCGAGACAAAATCTTTATCTCACTTTATCACTTCACACTTCAACTCCTTTTGAGCTCCTTGAGGTCCAATTCCTTGTTTTCTATCTTTGATCAAGAGTACCTGAATTCATGTCAATAAAGGTTATAAAACCTCTAAATCTTATCAAAACATGAAAATAATTCATGATTAAATGCTTAATAAGTTGGTAGTTTACTGACTTATCAAACCCCCAAACTTGAACTATTGCTTGTCCTCAACCAAGATACTCACAAGGTAAGGAATGAATTATTCTCTAAAACTCAATCAAGGCACAAAAGACTAATCTATTCTAAAACCAAGAAAAAGATAATAAACAAAAAGACTCAAACAAAAGACTCAACTACTATGCTTATCTCAATTTGAGCCACCGCATTATCAAGACAATTGATCATTTCAAAACCTTTTCAAAGGACCTCATTTCTCATTTAAAAATCAATGGAATTTTGTATTTTGAAACAAGATATAAAGCTTCTCAAGTCATTGGCATGGACCATCAAGGTTTGCCTTGAGATTCTCCACACAACTTGTCTTATTCATTCCTCTCAATTGAAATATAGACTTCATATTCCAATTTGAGTGCATGATGCCACTCACCATAAGAGAGAATCCCACTCACAATCATGAAATTTCACAATACAAGGGATCATAAGAGAACCATAAAGACTCACTCTCTCAAGGAAGTTCAAGTGCACACATGTCGAACCATAGGCTTTCCTTTCATGTAAATTGCCACTAATGTAGAGTGGACAACATTGGAATCACTAAGGACTTGTAGGTTACGATGTTGGCTAGGGATAAGGTGAGGATTGCATTTGGATCAAGTGACTAAACCTCCCTAACGCTCTTTCTCATTATTTTGAACACTGCTCACATTTTTGTACTTTTGACTTCACCTTATTTCTCCCTCACATATCCCAAGCTTTTCAATTTCAATCTTGATCATTCAACCTCCTTATAACACCTTTTCTTGGTAGCACCGATTCTTTTCTATTCATTTTGGTGATTGGATTGAACTTTTGGAGCAATTTTCAGTTTAACATAAGGTGATACCTTGCACTTGAAGTGCATTCCTTTTCTTCTCCACATTAAGCATATACACCCCCAAACTTAGGCTTTTGCCTATGTTGTCATTTCATTTCCCCCCAAACTTAGGCTTTTGCCTATGTTGTCATTTCATTTCCCCCTAAACTTAGGCTTTTAGCCTACGTTTCACTTCCAAGCCATTAGAGAGGACGGGTGCCAAGATAAAGGTTCCAATAAAGGTTAAGGTATCGAACTTGGTGCCAAAGAACGGTTACAATCTCATAAGGGGTTCACTAGGATTGATGTTAATGGAAGTCATTTGGCTGAAGTGGATATTCAAAAAAAGGGCCTAAGATCACCTTCCAAGCTCGATTACATCTAGAATTTTGTCTTGAATCACATTTGGGGCAAGTTCTAGATGACACACATGCACGAGAATCAAGGTATAACCTCACCACACACGACATCACTTCACAAGAACTTTCAACAAAAGTCTCAAAATCAATTGGGACAAATGACTTTTGACAAGCTATTCCGAGTTCGTTACACACTCGTTTGGGAATCAATCAAGCCAAATTGAGATTGTGCAAGTCATGACAAGAGAATGTTTTCCTCAAAAAATTTATTTCCCTCTTTCCTTTCATTTCCAAAAACATCTTGCCAAGATTTTTTTTTCGGTGGGTCTATTTCGAGACAAGCAAAGCATAGACTCAAATTAAAATAAAATTTGGCATTTTCCCTTAAAAAAGTCGCCTCTCAATCTATCATAGGGAAACACCAACCCGGTTCGACACAAAAATGAAAGAAAAAGAAAATAAAGAAAAAAGAAAAAAGAAAAAAGAAAAAAGAAAAAAGAAAAAAGTTTTTTATTTTTTTGCTTCTTGGGAAAGAACCGTGATATTAAAAAGACCCTCGGAGTTTATTGCTAAACTACTATTAACAAGGCGACTACCGAATTTGCATGCTCATGAATCATTTGAAAAATAAGCCTTGGCGTAGGTTCTTAGCGCATTTGCAAGGCATGGGTAGCGAGACAATGGAATCTTGTAAGACTAACCCGGCACATAATTAAAATTAACATCAAGCCCTAAGAGGGCATAAATAAGCTCAAAACATAAGAAAAAGGCCCGACAAGGGCAATATCATCACAATCTTCCAACATGGCCGATAAGGGCCAAACAAAATCTAGCAAAGGAAAATAAAATTGTCAGCTCGGCAAGGGTAATAAAATATCTCATGCCTAACATGGGAAATCAAATCAAATAACACCACTTCCCCCCCATAAAAAAAAGCATTGCCCTCAATTCTTTAAGCTCAAATATTGAAGAAAGGGGTGCGATAACTCCCTGGAGGCTTATGCCTCATGATCTGTTGCCTCTTTACTAGGACCAGCACCACCCTTTTGGGAGTGCGCAGAAATTGTGGACTCTTTGAGAGCCTGCTGAAATTCTAGGTCCTGATCATCCACTAGCAATGCATCCTCATCACCGGGTAGCTCCTCCTCCTCATCCATGAGAGATGCAAGCAAGTTATCCATAGGCCCGCGAGTGTGATAGGGCTGAGGCAAGGTGCTCAAATCTGCCTCCACAACCGGAACCTTGCCCTTTGCTTTATCCACATCCTTCTGGATTGCCTTTACAGCCCCTCAACAGTGTCTACCCTTTTGCAGAGTTTGGTAACGCTTTTAACCACTCCCGTGATGGCCCTTTTTACAGCTACCTCGATCAACATGTGCAACTTGAGTGCCAATTAATTCAGCTGCCTTTCATGATTATAGGTTTTGTCCACCATATCCTGGAGACCACTCTTGGTTAAAGGTTCTCTAGGTGCAGAAGCTATTGGGGTATGTGCCTCTGAGGCTGCTTGCGAGGGAGAGGAAGCATTTGCTTTAGCATCAGATCTATCAACCTCAACTTCTCCCAATGGCTCAGTCCTGCGCCTCTTAAATCTGGGAGAATCTCTGTCTGTTTTCCTATCAAGGTCAATCATCCCAATAGCATGTGTAAACTTATCAAAGCCAAAGAGGGAGATATCGACTTTAGCATAAAGTTTAGTATACACACCGAGAAGGGCAATGAATCACTTTCCCTGCGAGCTTTCCACCTTATCACCATAGCCTCTATCTCCCAAAGTTGACATGTTCACTCGTCATAATAGCAACAATCACAATAGTCCCAACCTAAGTTATCTTCTGATCGTTCTGTGAGGGCAGGAACCAGATGCGAACAAGGTCTACCAGAGATGAGCTTCAAAGTGTAGGGACCTTCTCAGAATATCATCCCCCATAGTAGACCAAAGAGGTATGTCATGAGCAATCATAGGGGCTGTCTCACGATATGGCTTTTGCTCGGCAAATAACCTAGCCAAAAGTGCAGGGGCAGGATCAATTGGGTGACTCCAATAGATGGAATCGATGGAAGCTAGAGTGACAGACACTTTCTTACCCCGGATGACAACTGAATCCAAGTTAGGGAACCTCTCCACGTTTCCCTTATATCCCTTAGAGTCTTTCTTAGCTTGATAAGCAGCAAAGAACTCCCAAATTATTTCCTTGTAGTACCCTCGAGTACATCTTGGAATGGTTGCCACTCTCGGTCAACAAACTATTTATGGATGTTAGGTAGATCCAGCCTGACTGCAGCCAAGTTGAAGCTTTTCTCCACATTGAAGGTCCTACTCTTGTCTAGATCATAGATGACCTTCATTCCTTCAACCCCAAAGCAAATTCTCGCCTCTTCCATAACTGATAGTTTCTTTGGTTGGCACCCTGTGTTACCCCTGTTAGAAGACATAGTCTGCACATGGAGATTGTGATTATCAAAAGCAAAACAAACTCTTTTTGTATTTTTGATATATGCAAAAGAAGAAAAACTAGAAAGAAGTTAACTAATTAAAAAGAACAGAATGCAAAGAAATAGAAAAACGAAGTAGGTAACTGATGGCTTATGTGGACCACATTCGAACCGCACAAGGCATAATACATGTAGCATGTGACATCGCATGAGCTACCAAAAACTTACAGGGATTTCTGCACTAAGGTGCGAAGCTGGTGCGGACCGCATTAGCCAGAGTGTGCATCGCACCACGCTTTGCCCTTTGAAACAGTAAACTAGCAGCTATTTTTCACAGGGTGCGGTGCCTTGTGCATTTCACACATCAAGATCTATGTATCATATGCGAAACGCACAAGGAAACAGTTATAATTTTTGGTTCCTTGTGTTCTTATGAATTACGCATGTGATCCCTAGAGTAAAATTTGCATTAAGCACTTGGCTCCAATGCAGCAAACCAGTAATTAACAATTTAAACAATAGGTCCAAGCATTATAAGACCCAACCAAATCATCCGAGTACGCAGACTTCCCCAGAATTTCCATTAACACAATTCACAATAAAAGAAGAACTCAACGACTTTCCTTAAGAAGGACATTACCCCGTTTATCATCGGGAACATCAAGCCTTCAATTGCAACAAGTAGACACATTCATTCATCAATTTTTATCTCCCCACACAAGATCATACACCCAATATCATATTTAACATTGAACATGGGCGTAAGAGGAGTAACAAATTTCATCCCCAAATATCAATTTTCAATCAAAACCTCATGAAGACGATGATTTTCCCTTAAGAATGACGTCACCCAATCTATCATAGGGCCAAATCATGCACCAATCACAAGTGGGTTACTCAGACTTCACCCTAAACACAGATTTTTTAGGTTAAAAATTACTACAACCAACATGCATTATCTTAATATCAAGTTCTACCAAGTTGATCCTAAGCAAAATCATCAATACAACCCAAAATTGGGGACCCAAAATTTTGGATCTCTCCCAAAATCAACATGGCAATTCTACAAAGCATGTTTCACAATATGAGTTTTCAATCAACATAAAAACATATATTTAACATCGGGGAACTTAGCACAAGTGAAGATTATGGTAAGGGAAGCAAAAACTGAAGCTTTTCAAAGTGCAACAATGGTGACCCACAATTTGCCCGGAGAAAACGACGGTAGTGGTGACAGGCGACAGCGGTGGAGGGGTGTGGGTGAGAGAAGGAGAAGTTTTTTTGGAAAAGTTTGGAGGGTTGTTTGAGGATTTTGAGAGAGAATTGAGAGAGTTGAGGAATAAATATGGGAGAAGAAGAAAAAGTTGGCAGATTTAAAAGAGAAAGAGAAGAGGAAAAGTCATCGGGTAGGTTTGGTCAATGGGTAGGTCTAGAAAATTTCAAAACTTACCTTGGTGCACCGCGATGTGCAATTTGCACAAGACCTTGTATGGACCACATGTTGCTTTGCACCTCACCATTTCATGCCTAAACTTGTCCCCTCTTTCTATTGTGGTGTGCGAAGGAGGTGCGACTTGCACAAGGGCTCGTGCGGAATGCACAGCCCATCGCACGTTGCCTCTGACTCAACATTTTTCCTTCAGTTCACTGCTTTAGGATGTGGTGTCCTGTGCAACATGCACAACAACTCGTGTAAACTGCACAACCATCTGCACATCCCTTTTTTGTCTCATTTTTCCACTTTGTCATTTTCCTCTCCATGCATTCCTAAGAAAAACCAAAAATAACAAAAAGGTAACAAAAATAAAGCAAAATACTTGGGTTGCCTCCCAAGAAGCACTTTATTTTAGGTTGCGGCTCGACGATAGTACCTCAAACCTTAGTCGTTGTTGGATATCATGCCAATTCGATTAGCATGGCCCCACTCAAGAAGGGGAATTGCTCTTTTATCATCCTCAAAACATCATTTTGTTGCCGACTTGGCAACACCTCAAACTTGGGAGTCTTTCCCATTTCACACTCCTCAAGGGCATCATCTAGCTTGCCCTCAACATTAATCACCGAGACTACCCGCAATTCATTCAGATGCTTTATGGGTTGGCAAACATTGAAAGTCACTATCTCGCTTCCCACTCAGAACTTGAGCCCTCCGAGTTCAACATCCACTAAGGATATCCTCGTAGACAACAATAGTCGCCCCAATATAATGGGCACCTCAATATCTACTTTTCAATCTAAAATCACAAAGTTGGCTGGGAGAATGAACTTATCAACCTTGACCAACACGTCAAATAGAATTCCTATCGGTCGCTTGATGGACCGATCAACCATGAGTAGTTGCATGGAAGTAGGTTTGGGTGTGCCCAATGCTAACTTCTTAAAGATCACTAGGGGCATCAAGTTGATGCTTTCCCTTAAGTCACACAAAGCTTTATAGAATACAAACAGCTCAATGGTACACGGAATAGTGAACGCACCTGGGTCTTCCCATTTTGTAGCAACATTACTTGTCATCACAGCACTACAGCTGTGTTAGATCTCAACGGTGCCTAAATCGATAACCCTCTTTTTCTTGAGAAACTCCTTCATGAATTTTGCATACCCCGGCATTTGCATTAAGGCTTCAACCAAAGGAATATTTATAGAAAGTTTGCTAAACATGTCAACAAACTTATTGAATTTGTTCTCTTCCTTCTTTTTATTCAAACTTTGAGGGTACGGAGAAGGTCCCTTGGGTAGTGTGGTCGGCACACTTTGTACAATAGGGGTGTCTTTCTCAATATCTATGACCACTTGGGGAGGAGATTCAACCTCCTCCTTCTCATCATCAAAATTAACATCCATCGGGATGTTAGGTGCACCAAGCTTTACCCCAACTTCCGATTATTCAACAATTTTTTTTCACACACAGACTCTTCTTCTTTGTCAATAGGCTCCACAACGGGTTTAACACTAGGCTTCTTCACCACCTCATCCATCTTCTCCACAACATACTCATTGGGCTTTTTCACTACACAAGTCGTTCTTCCACTTCTAGTAACAATGGCCATAACATGAGCGTCAATTTATGAATTGGCTGTGGTGTCATTAGGAAGCGTCCCTTTTATTATTAGATTTATTTGAGTGGATAGATGGTTCATTTGAGCCTCAACGAGAGTAGATTGTCCAAAAACAAATAATGTAAAAAGGGGGGAATTGGTAATCTGTCACAATTCAATTCCAAATCAAACAATAAATTAAATACGAGGTATAAACAAAAGAGAGGACGACTAGGGATGTGTTTCCGATGGGAATCGAACACGGGTCAAGGTACTTGATCAAATGCATAAATTCTTACTAAATAATATAGGTAGCATTGGTTTTAGGCATGATTGTTAATCTCTCGATCACACAATCAGTCATCCAATGGTCTTTTTTCAAGCACCATTGTTTAGACATAAACCAACCAATATAGGCTTGGAGAGGTCACACTATCTCTGGCTTAGACCTTTAAATGGTTGTTTCTGATGAATTAACCTATTTTTAGCCTCAATCTACGTGGAATCCCAAGTACCCACTAGCAATTTTACATCCAAAATCATGAACCCCTTTCTCAAGCAAGAACATATTTTTTTTAAAATTAAATGACCCAGTGGAGTGGGTCTGAACTTTATTAAGAAACAAAGGAAAATATTTACAAACTATCTCTAATAGACCTAGTCCAGTGAGGCCCAAAGTCTATTACAGAAGAGAAAACTAAAAAAAAACATTAACAAAAGGAAAGAAATATCTAGAAAGAAAATAAAAAACAATTAGGAAAGCGGAAGGGCAAAGCCTGATGTGGAAGGCTTCGATCTCAGGTGTTCTGGTTGTTGGAGTAACTCGATGAAGAAAGTGATCCTTCTTGACTTCATTCCCAGCTAAAACAACAATATTTCTATCCTTCAAACCCCATCTCTACACGGGTTGTCGGCTAACACCTTTATGTCTTTCACTTTACAAGTTATGAGCTGTGTTCATGGGGTGATTTTACTGTTAGCGGTCTCCAAGCTCTCACTAGACGCTATGGAAATCAGTACCCAAATGACAAAGGTCTATTACAGCTTATTGATTTGAAGTGTGATTGAGTTCAAGGTATTTTCCGATCTTGTCTATTTTCTTTAGACATGGGTAGGTTAGAGACTTGTAGATCTAGTTTTTTCTGGTATGTTACCAACCCTGGAATGAATCCTATTACAGGGTTAATACCACCACTAGTTAGTTCCACACTAGGTATTATTGTAGATCTACTTGAATCTTTATTACTATGGTAGAGGCTTTGTTGACGGTACTTATGTGTTGGACCTATTCTTACTGTTTGTGGGCTCAAATCCCTCTATATCTGTGTGTTGAGAAGCTTTAGGCTGGTTCCCTAGTTCTGAATATGCTGATTCTAATTTGTGGAATCTCATGCTTGTCTGTGTTGAGTATCCTTTTTGCTTTTGTTGGTAGGTCTTGAAAGTTGCTATATTTAATTTCATCCGTACCTGTAAAAAGAAAATTTTCATTAGTTAAACAATCCGCTAGTGCATTGCCTTCCCTTAGGATGTGGGCAAACTGCACTAGCCTCTTATTTCTCTAATAGCTGATGTTGATGACTTCCATGCTACTTCTCCTGGGTGTATCCCATTTCCCTTCTATAATGCTGATCATAGCTAGTGAGTCTGATTCAATGCATATAGAAAGTGCTTGAATCCTAATGCAGTGTTGAATTCCTTCAAGAATGGCCACAACTTCTGCATATAGACTAGTAGCTTCCCTAATCTTTCTTGCTTTTGCACATACCAAATCTCCATTTGAATTTCTGATGCAAAAAGCTACAGAGCTTTCCCCAGGATTACCTCTACTAGCTCCATCATTATTACACTTAAAACTGCCAATCCCTCCAGCAGAGCCTTAAACATGGGTCTATACTTTTCCAAATATAGGATAAGTTGAGTCCATTGGTTAGGAATCCTCTTCATCATCCAAGGATACTTAAATCTAGTTAAGAGGGCTAGATTATTATTTATCTCTTAGATTACTTTCCATCTTGACATCTCCCCCCATGTAGAATAGCATTTTTCCTCTTCCACAATTGCCAACAAACAAAAGCAGGTAGTGCATGATATATAGGTCTTATATTAGCTCAACAGTCCATTTCCCACCACTTAAGTAGTGTTTGTTGGACTTGGATGAAAGGTCCATGTAGCCCAACTGTGCCTGCATAATAGTTCCAAATAGAGACTGCAAAGTCACCTGTGATGAATAGATGTGCTACTTATTCCTCTTGTGATACCTCACAACACCTGCATCTAGATACCAGATTGATTTTAAGCCTCTTTAGAATCTCATCCACCGGAAGTTTGTAGTGCCATAGTCTCCATAGGAAAAAGGAAATTTTAAAGGGAATTCCTTTAGTCCATATGAATCCAAAGACCTTATTCTCCTGCTTTCTTTGTCTAACTTCTTCCCAAGCACTTTTTACTGTGAATTTCCCTTAGCAAGACTTCATCTACCAAGGTTTATCATGGACATTAGAGATGGATGAAAACTGCATCTTATTCAGAACATGGTGCCCACTTCCTCTGGCAGACCTTCCTGGATCTTGTTTACATTCCATCCTTCACTAGTCATGAAGGAACTCAAATCCTCCTTGTTTGTGTCCCTTGGGTAATCTGGGTGAGTTTTTTTAATGGCCCCCAGTCCTGTCCAATTGTCCTCCCAGGTATCCATATTTCCACTTTTTGGTTCCCACCATATCAACTCATCTATCTGATCTCTGGCCTCTAATATTTTCTTCCAGATTTGTGAGCCTTCTTTCTATTGTACCTGTGTTGCCTTGAAATTCTTGCAATGCTTATTCCACATGAAGTTGGACCATAGTGTTGTTGTAGTTTTGAATCTTCACCATAGCTTGGAAAAAAGGGCTTTGGAAATATCATATAGTGATCTGAACCCCAAACCTCCTTCCTTCTTGGGGATACACAACTTAGCCCTTAAAATCAGTGTCTACTTTTTCCTTTTTCTTTGGTGATCCAAAAGAACCTAGCAAACACTTTATGAATCTCATTGATAGTATATTTGGTTGGTATTACTGTAAATAGTAAGTAGACAGGAACACTTTGAAGGAAACTTTCAATTAGCACTGCCTTTCCTCCATATGATAAGAGTTTACCTCTCCAATTCTATAATTTATCTTTGACCTTTTTTATGAGGTCATTGTAATACTTTTTCCTCTCCCTGTTGTGAAATATTAGGCAGCCTAAATATTTGAAAGGGAATTTCCCTTTGGAGAAACCTGTAATGTTTTCCACCTTGTCAAACAGCCTATGATCCACCTTATGAAACATGTAGAAAGAGCTTTTCTCCTTGTTGATTAGCTGACCAGACACCTCCTCATAATCCTTCAAAACCTTCATAATTTGCTTGAGGAATTCTTCTTCAGCTGATGCAAAGATGATTGTGTCATTAACATAGGCTAAGTGATTAAGATTTTGACTCCACTTAGGCATGCCATATCCCACATAGTTGTATGAGTCAAACAAAGAGTTCAGAGCCCTAGATGGCCCTTCTGCAGATAGAATAAATAAAGTTGGAGATAAAGGATCTCCTTGATTTACTCCTCTAGTAGAATGAAAAAACCTTTAGATTGCCTATTGAAAATAATTGAATACCAGTTATTAGCTAGAAGTCTCCAAATCGGATCAATGAATTGATTATTAAAGCCCATCTTTGCTAAGACTTTTATTAGGTATGTCCAGGATACCCTATCATAGGCCTTAGTAATATCAAGCTTTAGTATTACATTAGCTGGTTTTCCTCTCTTTCTGATGTTAGTCACTATCTCCTGTGTGAGGAGAACATTTTCAATTATGCTCCTTCCTTTCACAAATCCTGATTGATTTTTAGAGATCAGAAGTGGAAGAATCTTCTCTAATCTATCATGCACAACCCTTGAAAAGACCTTATTGATAAAGTTACTAAGACTTATGGGCCTTAAGTCTGAGTAACTTTGTATGTGATCGTTTTTTGGTAGAAGCACCAAGTTGGTGTGAGTGATTGATTTTGGAAGAGTTTGGCCCTGAAAGTAGCTACAGACAAGCCTATATACATCATTCCCCATAATGTCCCAATATTTATGATAGAAATGACCTGTGAAACCATCAGGACCACTTGCACTATCTCCATTAAGTTTGAACACTGCTATTCTTACCTCTTCTATTGTAGGTATTTGACATAAGTTGTCATTTTTCTCTTGTTTAACATTCTGGGGAATGTGACATAAAATCTCCTAGTTATTGAAATTCTCCGCTTGTGTAAATTGTTTACTGTACCAGTCAATGGCTTCTACCACTATATCTTCATCTTCTTCTAGCCATGTTCCATATCTATCTTGTATCCTCTTGATCTTCATTCTGCTTCTTCTTCCTTTAACTAGATTATGGAAGTATCTAGTATTCCTGTCCCCTTCAACAAACTAACCTATTCCTGCCTTTTATCTCCAGTACTCTTTCTCATAATGTAGATATTTCTTTAATTCAACTTGACATTGTTGTACCACTGTCCTATTGTTAGGAGAAGGGTGTTCTTCAAATTGGTTTTCTTTGATTTTCACAATTTCTCCCTGATCAAAAGTTGCTTGAAGATGTCTCTATATACCTTTCTTCTCCATTTAGTTAAGGCCCCTTTCATTCTTTTCAACTTGTTCTTGAAAGTGATGAATGCATTTGGACCTTCTTCTGCCACCTAATTCTGTTTTACTGTATCCAGAAAGCTTTCATGATCTGTCAAAAACTTTAAGAACCTGAATGGTTTGTTAAAGTTTTGTGCTTGTTCTCCATATGTGCAGATCAGTGGAACATGGTCAGACCCTGCTCTGGCTAGATGTTCCACTTCCATTTGACCAAACTGAGATTGGAGTTGAGCATTGCTTAACATTCTATCTAGTCTCTCAAATATGCAATCTTCTCTTGCTCTTCCATTCCACCAAGTAAAAGGGCTTCCTTTGAAGGAAATTTCCTCCAATTCACAAGAATTAATACAATAGGCAAAATCCTCTGCTTCCTCAGGTACCACAAGAAGTCCGCCAATCTTTTCTTCACCATTTAACACTACATTGAAATTTCCTCTTATCAGCCAAGGAAAAGTCATATTATTAGCCAAGTGATAAATGTCTTCCCACAGTTCTAGTTTTTGTCATGCATTACATTTAGTATACACCAGGGTTGTGACAATCTCCATGTTTAGCTCCTGCAAACCAAGCTTCAGAGTGATTTGTTAAGGTTTATGCTCCAATACCTCCACTTGAATGTTGTCAGGTACAAAGTACCAAATCTTCCCATTGATGTTTTCTCCTGCTTTTTTCATTACCAATCTCCTCTTGTATCTATCAATGTGTTTAGCCCTTTAAAAAGGTTCTAAAAGAGCTATCAGGAAGAATTTGTGGTGCCTATTTAACATTTGAAGCCTATGGAAGGCTTGATTTGTTTTAACTGATCTACTATTCCAAATGAGTGATTTAATCATCATTAAAAACATTAGCATGACTTGGTGGCATGGCTCCTTATTACAACCCTGCTGGATTGTAACTTCACTGCCGTTTGGATCTTCTTGTTTCTCCTATTATTCCCCATCCAGTTAGCCTTTGGTGATAGATCTGCTTCTCTGATGGTTTCCTCAAGATCTTTTTGTAAATGTTCTTCTTTATCTAACTTTTCTTCCAAGTTTCTTGCTTCTTGATCTTTCACTCCTCCATGAGTGATCAGATTATGCAACACTCTATTGGGAGATATTGATTGTTCCCTAGTAACCTTCAATGTTCCTTGTTCTTCATCTTCTGTTGGGAACTGTCCCTGTGGGGGAAAGGTCTCAATTGGAGTTGTGTCTCCTGCTATTACTATCTCCTTAGGTTGTCTTGCTTGCTGATTAAGTTTTTCTCTTGACTGCCTTCTTTGTTGTGTTTAGATTCAGCATGCTCTTCCCCTATAATTCTAGATTGTTCATTAGTTCTAGAAGTCTCACCATTCTCTTTGTGATCTTCTAATGCTGGCAAGAATTACCCCTCCTCTGATTCCACTCTCTCTTCCAAGAATCTTTATCTTCATTGTTTTTTGGCTCTGTTGTACTATTGTGACTGTCCTTGTTGCTGCCTATTTCATCTTGTGATTCTTCTGTGTGAAGGATCTCTTGTCCATTGATTAGAGCTTCAAATTTGTTGTGAATGACTATATATGTTGTTGTGTGCTGCAAATTCTGACCACTTATCTCCCCTTCAGATATGTTCTTCTCCCTTCTGTCTCTGATTACTTTGAAGGTCTTAAGATCACCTATCACTCTACCACTTTCCAGAAATCTGGTAGGAAACCTTTTGATGAAAGGTTTTTTTCCTTCTTCTGGAAGAACCTTCTCTTTTCCCTTGTTGTCTTTCCCCTCTTCTTCAACAGGGTAAGTGTTAAGTTCTGGATGTAGAATCCAACATTCCTCATTGGAATGTCCTTGAACTTTACAATTGGAGCAGTATTTGGGAAGAAATTCATATTTAATTTTCACCTTTTTAGTCCTTATAACCCCTGTCTCCTCATCTGCTATTTCCATGTTGACATAATTGGGGTGTTTGGCTGAAAGGTCCACTTAGACCTTGACCTTAGCACAACTAGGCCAAGGCTTATTGATGGTGGCTAGGTCTAGTTGTAGAGGTTTTCCTACTGCTGTTGCAAGTGAGAAAATGACTTCCTTTTCATAGAATGTGGGTAGGAGATTTGGAAAAGAGATCCAAGCCATTGCCTGTGTTATTTCCTCCTTGACTTTGAATCTTGCATCGTATATCAGTGGCCTTATAGGATAGCTATATCCCTCTTTATCATTAATATAGTAGACATTCTTTGACATAATATTCACAAAATCTTCTAATTTGCTGAGTCTAATGAGCACATGATGATTTCACAGGTATCCAATTTGGAAATCACCTTTGACACCACACTGTTTGGGAATGGTCCTGCGTAATTCCTCAATGGTCGGCCATCCCTGAGAGAATTTGCCAACAATTGCATATTGAAGATACTATAATATTGTCATCCTTGTAACTTTTACTTCTGTCCGCTGAATGACTGGCTCCCCATTGATGAATTGTACAGATTTCGTTTGTAGAGGTTGAACACTTGGGATATCTTCCTTGTTTTTTGAATATTTGGGCGTAGTTTGGTATTTGGTTTGGAATGGGATTGGGAGGTTGATTTGTTGGGATTTTGGTTGAAGTATTTAGTAGAGGAGGAAAATTTGTGTTGGATGTCGAAACCTGATCGACTCCAGGAGGAGATCGACCAGTGGCCGCCGTGGACATGGTGGTTCTAGGTTTTCAAGCAAGAACATAATCAATTAAATTAAATCAATGTTTGCAACCACCAATTTTAGAGTTAAAATATGTTGAAATCACTAGACCCATGTCATATTTGTAATTATAAACACAAATAAGCAAGACTCATACCCTTTTATCAAGTACCCATCATCAACACATCCCTAGACAAGGAAATTTAGCCACTCATGCTAAAGGAAGAAGAAAATCTACCCATAGGGAAATTCAAATTCCTTTTCATTAATTGTAGCAAAAATCCAATATCCAAGCTCAAATTTACAAGTCCAAGGTTGAAGATTGAGAGCATGGATTGAAACCCTCTTTCTTGCCTTGGGAGAGAAACTTGTTTCAAAAACTGAAAACTATTCAAAAACTATGACAAATTATGCCTAAATTGGATTTTAGAATGTTCCCAATTCGTCATACAAAGATGATAAAAAATTCCCTCAGGAGCTGTGCATCACGATGTGCTGTTGGCATGTCACATTGTGCGCATCGCACAAATCCGCATGAGTGAACTAGAGACTTGGTTGAACTTCAGTTTGTGCGAAGCAGGATACGATTCGTACCAGAGCTTGTGTGTGTTGCACGACTGCCACACCCCTTAACAAATCCTTTTCTTCTCTTCTGAGCTTCATGTGGAGGAAGGTGCAGACTACACCTCGTGTTGTGCAGCACGAGGTCTGCACCTCACCAAAGAGTCTTTATCTCTTTCGATCCCTTCATACTTCAACTCCTTTTGAGCTCTTTTGGGTCCATTTTCTTGTTTTCTTCTCTAGCACAAGAGTACCTGCATTCATGTCAATAAAGGCCATAAGAACCTCTAAATCTTATCAAAACATGGCAATAATTCATGAGTAAAGGCTTATAAGTTGGTAGATTACTGACATATCAAACCCCCAAACTTGAACTATTGCTTGTCCTCAAGCAAGATACTCACAAGGTAAGGAATGAATTATTCTCTAAAACTCAATCAAGGCACAAAAGACTAATCTATTCTAAAACCAATAAAAAGATAATAAACAAAAAGACTCAAACAAAAGACTCAACTACCATGTTTATCTCAATTTGAGCAACCGCATTATCAAGACAATTGATCATTTCAAAACCTTTTCAAAGGACCTCATTTCTCATTTAAAAATCAATGGAATTTTGTCATTCGAAACAAGATATAAAGCTTCTCAAGTCATTGGCATGGACCATCAAGGTTTGCCTTGAGATTCTCCACACAACTTGTCTTATTCATCCCTCTCAATTGAAATATAGACTTCATATTCCAATTTGAGTGCATGATGCCACTCACCATAAGAGAGAATCCCACTCACAATCATGAAATTTCACAATACAAGGGATCATAAGAGAACCATAAAGACTCACTCTCTCAAGGAAGTTCAAGTGCACACATGTCGAACCATAGGCTTGCCTGTCATGTAAATCGCCACTAATGTAGAGTGGCCAACATTTGAATCACTAAGGACTTGTAGGTTACGATGTTGTCTAGGGATAAGGTGAGGATTGCATTTGGATCAAGTGACTAAACCTCCCTAACGCTCTTTCTCATTATTTTGAACACTGCTCACATTTTTGTACTTTTGACTTCACCTTATTTCTCCCTCACACATCCCAAGCTTTTCACTTTCAATCTTGATCATTCTTCCTCCTTGTAACACCTTCGCTTGGTAGAGCCAATTAATTTCTTTTTATTTTGCTCATTGGATTAAACTTTTGGAGCAATTTTTAATTCAACATGAGGTGCTACCTTGCACTTGAAGTGCATTCCTTTTCTTCTCCATATTAAACATATACACCCCCAAACCTAGGCTTTTGCCTTTGTTTTCATTTCATTCCCCCCCAAACTTAAGCTTTTATCCTACGTTTCACTTTCAAGCTATTAGGGAGGATGGATGCCAAGATAGAGGTTCAAAAAAGGTCAAGGTGTCAAACAAGGAGCCAAGGAATGGTCAAAATCTCAAAAGGGTTCACTAGGATTGATTTCAAGGGAAGTCATTTGGGTAAAGTGGCTATTCAAAAAGAGCCTAAGATCATTTTCCAAGCTCGTTCACATCTAGAATTTAGCCTTGAATCATATTCAGGGAAAGTTCTAGATGACATGCACGCATAAGAATCAAGGTAAAGCCTCACCACACAAGGCATCATGCCATAATATTCCTTCACATTAGTCTCAAGATCAATTGGGATAAATGACTTTTGACAAGATATTCAAAGTTTATTACACACTCATTTATGAATCCATCAAGCCAAAATGAGAGTGTGCCAGTCATGACAAGAAAATGTTGTTATGACCCTTTCGGTCATCTTCGTGTTTGTGCATTCCATATACCATTAGAGCTTTCCTGTAGTGGCCCCAAGTCATTTATGACTTTATGGGATCGGTGGTTCAGTGCCCTGGCCATTCATATGGTTGTTATGGCCGTTTTAGAGCTTTAACTTAGGAATTCATTAACTTTAGTCGACATTCTTGGCTAACATGCTCAAAATTGAATTCTGACAATTCCGTTAGCTCTGGAGCATTGAGTTTGGTCTAGTTGGACTTTTAGTTAATGCCTGAGAACTTCTGGTGTGGGTTTTGTGTTAGTTTTTCTATTTTTAAGCTATTTAGAGTTGAAAACGTAACTTTGGTAAGCTTTTGATGATCAGAGCATCAGATTCGATATCTGACAATTCCATAAGCTCCAGAATGATGAGTTTGGGTTAGGTAGGTGTTTGGTTTGGGTTCTGGGTGAACTGGGCTTATTTTGAGTGGTTGGTTGCTTTTTGTTAGTGTTGACTTGGTTCAAAATTTTCTCGGAACGACCTCGTATGGAAGTTTTGTTGATTTCGTTGAGTCCGGAGCATCGTTTCCACTCTATTATCATTATTGATTTTTGAATATCGGTTTCTGATCATACCTAGAACACCCCATGAAAGTTCTTAGTGCAGCTATTTTTTGCAGTTGCAGGCCTTCAATGCCAACGACGCCTATGCAGCGCGATCACGCTAGCCTGTGGCCGGCCCTTGTGCGCAATGGCTCCAGGCCATCGCCGATGGCGCCTAGGCTAATGCCTACCGGCTAGCGCTGATGGCACCCAGTGCACGTGATCGCACCTTAGCGTGGGCCTCCCTTGTGCGCGATGGTGCTAGTTTAGCACCAATGGCACTGACCAGCGACCAACAATTATTTAATCTTTCTTCTTCATTTTTCCAGCTTATTTCTCTCATGTTCCCCAACTCTAAACTTGAAAACTCTCTCCCAAAATTGCACCCAACAGTCTTAGCCTTGGGAATTCCTCCTAGTTATTGGATTCTATCGCTTCTTCGTCGATTGGATAAGTCTTCTTCCTCCCCCAAGGTTCCTCTTTTTTATTGAAAACCTCCATTGTTGTGACTCTTAGGAGCTTGAGAAATTCTTTGTAGAATCAGTTCCTTGGTGATTGCATATTTGTGGCTCATCATGGAATTCACTCCTTTGGTAAATTTCTCCCGTCTTGGTAAGCGTTCTTGCTTAATTTCCATTGCTCTTCTTTAATTTCCTTTCTCTAAATCCACTTTTGAGAGGGCCATTTGGTGCCTATCCCTTGGCCATGATTGCTCAATTTTGGAGGATGTCTTCGTGACATTGTTATGGTTATCCTGCATCCTTCTATTTTTGGTTTCGGGTTATGGGCCCTGCGGGCACGCTTTTGACCTGAATTTTGACCTGAAATGTAAGAGGAAAAAAATGGTATCAGAGCATATAAGAGTTATTAGTAAGATTAAGAAAAAGAGAGGCACATATGAAGAAATATGAATAACGAATACATGCAACAACTTCTAGAAAAAATAAAGGAAAAAAGACAAGAATTAAAACATAGACAAAATAGACTAAACGCTAATATATTTGCAGGATCTTGCCATAAATCCCTATTAGCACAAAGAAGAGTTATATTAGAATTACAATTACGAATAAACAGTCTAGAATATAAATACCAACATAATTTATAAATGAATAGAGAAGAATTCGCATTAGAAGAAAAAACATATGTAAATCCGGAAGGATTAAAGATAACAATAGTATTTTCTAATTTAGGAAGAAAATATAAAAAAATAGGAGATAATCTAAATTTAATGTTAGAAAAAAAAAACGGTAAAATTAGAAGATAATTTAACCGCAATGGTTAGAATAACAAAAGAAAATGAAGAAATAGATAGGAAACGAGAAATTGAAAAAATACAACAACAAACTAAAGAAAAAATACAACGAATAGAAGAAGTAAAAAACACTAAAATAATAGAACTAGAAAAAGAATTAGAAGTGCTAAAACAATTATATGCAAGTAAGCAAAAAGAAAAAGAAAAACGTAGAGAAGAGGAACAAGAGTTAAAACTGACAAATGAAATAGAAAAATTTAAATTACAATTAGAAGAAGAACAAGACAATCTACCAAAAATAAGCGTAGACGAAATAAGTGACGAAAGTGATAATGATAAAGATCTAGGAGAAAACTATTCGGAAACAAGTGAAACATATACCGAACTAATAGAAAAAACGGAAAAAGCAAAAATAAATCCAGAAATAAATACAGGAGATATGAGCACTGATGATAAACCAAGTACATCAGGAGTAAAGAATCCAAAGCAATTAAATCCAAGCTACTATAGGATAGACTATAATTCATATGATAGAAATAAAACGTTATGGGAAAAAAGGCTGAATAAGAAATGGACACCAAGGCAGATAACTGAACAAAATAATTTTTTAGATCTAAATTGTGTAGCTGATGTAAATAAAACAATTCAATTATGGATAGGATATATCTCAAAACAATTAATAGACAATAAAATATCGATAGCTGAAACACCAGGATATATAGAAAGAACACTCATAGGAACGGTAAAATTATGGTTACAAAATTTAACAAATGAAAGTCTAGCAACATTAAGAAGTGATAAAAAATACGATGGAACAGCTGCCACAACAGCTACGGAAATATTATTTAAATATGAAATAGCAATAAGAAATGAATTTGGTAGTATGACGACGGAAATAGAAGAACAAAATAAAGAAAAAACTATAAACAGAAATTTAATGTCAAAATTAGCAATATGTAATATGTGCTATCTAGATGAATATACTTGTGCATTTAAAGACTATTATTACAAAGGAACATATAATCCGAATGAAAGTAAAGAAATAAGAAAATTATATTTTACTAAATTACCAGAACCTTTTAGTTAAAAAATAATAAAAAATTGGGATGAAGCAGAATTAGCAGATACCCTAGGAGCTCGAATAAAATTTTTACAAAATTGGTTTATGGAATTATGTGAAAAATACAAAGAAGATACTAAAATGGATAAAATATTAGTAAGAAATCTAGCATGTTGTAAAGATAGAACAGCACCCCAATTCGGATGCACAGATAAATATTATAAAAAACATAAGAAAATAAAAAGATATAGTAGTAAATATAAACCATATAAATCAAAATATAAGTATAAAAAACCAAGAAGAAGATATTATGTAAAAAATTACAAATATAAAAAACCATATAAAACAAAGAAAAAATTAACGGAATGTACTTGTTACAATTGTGGAAAACTAGGACACTTAGCTAGAGATTGCAAATTACCAAAAAATCCAAAGAAAAAACAAATTACCGAAATAATAATAGGAGATGATAAATATACACAAATGGAATATATAGATTATGAATTAGAGAGTGAAGACAGTATATATGAATTATCAGAAAATGAATTATCAGAAAACGAAAACGAAAACGATATAAATAATAATATAGAAGAATCGGAAGAAGAAAATGATGACTGAAAAAGATGTACGGATAATACAACAAGAAGAACACCAAGATGAACAATCCTCAGAACAAAAAATAATATTTGACACCAATATATTTGAACAAATAAAGGAAAAAGAATTAGATCTAAGCATAGATAAAATATTAGAGGTACCAACAATAAAAAATTGGTTTAAAAGACAAAAAGAAGAATATTATGTAATAAGCCAAAGAGAACATATAATAGATTGTAAATACATTAAAGGTAAAGCTAGAATACCAATCTTAAATAAAAAAGTACTAAATAAAGAAATACAAGATATAAAAGCAAAAAATCCAATAAAATACGTACATTTAGGAGGAACAGAAATACTAATAAAAGCATGTTTTAGAGAAGGAATAGATACCCCTATAGAAATATACTTAGCGGATGATAGAATTATACAACCTATAGAAAAAAGTGTAATAAGTGCAGTAAAAGGTAATCTAATATACCAAAAGTTTAAATTCATAATAAGTGCAAATTATTCAGTAGCAATAGATGATAAAAATATAGATAGATCATTAGTTTTATACTGGAAAATGTCGGGAATAGAACTAGCACTAGGAAGTAAGATATTTACGGCAAGATGTCAAAACTTATATATCCTTACAACAAAACATAAAATAACAGCTAGAAATAAAATAAATAGAATTAAAATAGAAAATTCGTTCGAAAGAATAGTATCAGTTATAGATAATAATGATTATATGTCACGATCCGATTTCTCGGTCATGATGGCGCCTACAACCCACCAGTAGGCGAACCAATTCCCGTAGCCCAGGACAGTTAGTAATGGGCTAATGTCTAACAAACAAGCGAAAGAATAGATAACATGAGTATATATATATACATATGCGGAAATTAAATCAAACCCCAAGACCTGGTATCACAGTACAGAGCCAAACTACATACATGGAGTGCAAGTAAACCAAACCTATATATACAGATGTCTCTGAATAGTAATAGAGTACATGACGCAAAAGATAAACTAAAGCTAAGCTCTGATCTCCAAGAGCTCACCCTCAGCCTGAAGTAGTCCTCACAGATCTCCAAGCACGAATCACAGCGATCTAACGGCGATGGCCCACGCTAAGATCTGCACCCAAAGATGCAGGGGGTAGGGGTGAGCACCAAATGCGAAGCATAAGGTACCCAGTAGGTATCATAGGCCGACTGGGCACATATAAGATAAAAGCGCAGTAATAGACAGAATAGAAGCAAGTAGTCACAGAAATCAACGAAAGGTACACAGGAACTAGCCCAGAGGGAAATCAACAGAACCACATGTGAGGCTAGCAAGCAGAATATACACACCAAAGGCACAGGTGAAAGTAAGAAATAACGCACCTGGGGTCCTTGCAATAACAGTGTATATAAAATAAGTTTACGAAATGGACGGTATACCGGTAACCTCAAGTGTAAGAAGAAGAGAGAAAGAGTAATAATAGGCATGCTCAGAGACATGAATCAAACTCAACTAATCATATCAATCTCAAATCCAGAAACTAACAGTCTAGCAGTAAAACCATCTCATACTTATCCCTAATAGAGAATAATTCTGTAAGTAAATAGCAAAAGTCTACCTACAGTCCCTCGGCCGCCTCATACAATCGAGGAACACAAACAAGTGAAAAAAAACCCTCCGGCATCCCATACTACCGGAGCGTACAATCAGCAAACAACAAACAAGGGTGGAACCTCGAACCATGAATGATATGATGCATGAAGATCTCAAGTGCCATGGTATCTCTGTATGTACCTCCTCCGGCGCCGATCCGGCCCAGCAGGTAGGTTCCATAGAAGGACTCTGCCCGTATACCTCTACTCCACCGTATACCCCTCCACCGGCACATGCAGCCCGTAGCCCCTGGCCCGGATGGCAAGGTCCATGGAGGTCCCAGACCCCATACTAAAACTCAGTATCAGAACATGTCATCCGGAAGCAAGTCCGGTATCAAGATAGAGACCCAGTCTCGATATCAAGATAGAGACCCAGTCTCGAATATGCACGCCCAGACCCTGTCCAGGACTAAAAATAGTAGGAAAATATCTCAAAAAAACCCCTCCAAGGGTGCCCGGGAGTAACCGGGTCTAAATAGTAAAAAGTCATCTCAGGTGCTCGGTCCGACCGAGGCTAAAAATCATCTCAAGTACAAGAAAACTCAACTAGCACCCCGGCCCTGCCGAGTCTAGCGATAATCATAAAACTGATGATTTTAAACATAATTTTACTTTCTTGCCCAAAAATCTCCACAAGTGAAATCAACCATTTCCAAATCATTTCCATCAAAAATGGGCCCCCCGGGCCATGCAAGGTTTAAAAAACAGTGCCAGTAGGCCCGAAGCCAAAACCACAGTAAAACACGGATAAAACCTCTTTATATGCATGGAAATGGTATGATCACACACAATAGCTTCCCCGCAGCTCACAATCAACCTATCGACCCTGCACAGGCCCACAGCTAATCAGCAAGCATAACCAGCCTAGAAGGATAATTCTATGCCCGGGACTCGCGGACATTCCCAAAATCCCACCTTCTATGTTCCAGAGTCAACAAGGCCTCACAGGACCACAAGGGTAAATAAAATATATCGGCAAATACTACAAGCAACGGAGGAACAAAAGTAGGCGGACATGAATAAAGCGGCCGAGGTTTGTGGTACCAACCTAATAAGCCAACCCAAGGATGCCCATTAATACAATTTTATTCTATATATGCGGAGTCTAGGGAAAATAAATCGTAACCTACCTGTCGTCCGACGACAATCTGCTGGAACAACGATGTCCAAGCTCGAACCACTCCGAGAAAATCCAAAACTAAATCGGAATCGAATTCGGATTTGGGACGGAATAACTTGACGTAGATAATTGATTTTCTTTCGATGATCGAACGAGGTGTCAACGTAATTTCTTTCCACCAAATATTCTCCACGGTAAGAACATATATCTCAATTTGCAACTTCTGCTGACCATTTATCACAATAATACCTAAGCTAAACTTAAGGATAAATACTAATGGTATTATTTAATTAGTTAATTAATGTAAGCCACTAATCCTAATATGGGCAGCCCACCACCATCCTTACAGGTTGTTGTCAACTCCCTCCACTTCCACGTGGAAGTGGATGTGGCAACCAATCTGATCCGTTAAGTATATACTCGGGTATTGCATAAATTCGTGGTAAAATAAATATAATATTTTAAATATACCATAATTGATAGAAAATCATTTCCAATAAAACCTACTATATTATAATAATAAGTTTTAACATAACTAAATTTTACTATCTCCGTTAAAATATTACGGAGTATAAAAATTGTAATGACCCTTCCGGTCATTTCCACGTATAAGTTTTGAAGTCAAGCAAATCGACAAAAGATATCGTAAGACCTTTAACAAATTTTCTGAACTTTGGGTCAAATGTATCAGGGCTTTTCTCTCAATATATAAAGAGTTAGAAGTCCCCTGAAATACCAAATCGAAGGTCTACGAGTCTAGTTTCCAACGCACAAAACCTCACATCCAACCGATCTCGGAGTAAAGAGTTATGACTGTTTTACCGCGGACTGTCTGGCAGAAAATGGGTTGCGAACCGGGTCGCGAACCGGGTCGGGTTAAACGCGATTTAAGCCTCGACGTCACGTTTGAAAATGCCATTTCAGTTCCGAAACAGTGATAAAATATAAGGGAGGATCCCGAGAGAATTCTTGAATATCAAAATCGTGCGTAGGCGAATTACGAGCCTAAACTTCAGAACTTTATAAGTATCGTGCGTGTATTTGAAATATTTATTTAGAAGTTGAATTTGGTAAAGATTATATTATCATTACCTTTTTAAAATATTTTAAAGGTTTATGGAAAATATTTTTGATACGTTATAAGTATATATGTATTTATTTTATAAGGTTTTTATACTCCGTAATATTTTTAACGGAGATAATAAACTTAGTTACGTTGAAATTTATTATTATAATATAGCAGGTTTTATTCGAAATAATTTTCTATGAATTATGCTATATTTAAAATATTATATTTATTTTACCACGAGCTTATGCAATACCCGAATATATTTGTGTAATGAGATAAATATTAACCTTGTGGCACCACCCCACCTCACACGTGGAAGTGGGGGGATGACACAACACATAAGAATTGAAATTGGTGGCAGCATATGGCATAAGTCTTCATAGGTGGCATTTATGGGCTTTAATGATCACTTATTCCTTTCAATTGTTGTTACTAATATAAGGGTGGCCAATAATCCCTACGCATCACTTTCTATTGCAAAATGCAATTCTGGAGCTTTCTCATGTATGTGCTTGCGGATACGTATTTACGTTAGTAAGGAATACTTTTCCTAGTCAAGTTATTCAAGCCCGAGTTCAAGTTTGATTTCGTGTTGGGGATTTTTCGAAGAGGTTCAGGCTTGTCATCGGACGACAGGTAGGTTACGGTTTATTTTCCCTAGACTCCGTATATATAAAATAAAATTGTATTAATGGGCATCCTTGGGTTGGTTTATTAGGTTGGTACCACAGACCTTGACCGCTTTATTCATGTCCGCCTACTTTTGTTCCTCCGTTGTTTGTAGTATTTGCCGATATATTTTATTTACCCTTGTGGTCCTGTGAGGCCTTGTTGACTCTGGAACATAGAAGGTGGGATTTTGGGAATGTCCGCGAGTCCCGGGCATAGAATTATCCTTCTAGGCTGGTTATGCTTGCTGAGTAGCTGTGGGCCTGTGCAGGGTCGATAGGTTGATTGTGAGCTGCGGGGCAGCTATTGGGTGTGATCATACCATTTCCATGCATATAAAGAGGTTTTATCCATGTTTTACTGTGGTTTTGGCTTCGGGCCTACTGGCACTGTTTTCTAAACCTTGCATGGCCCGGGGGGCCCGTTTTTATGGAAATGATTTGGAAATGGTTGATTTCACTTGTGGAGATTTTTGGGCAAGAAAGTAAAAATTATGTTTAAAATCATCAGTTTTATGATTATCGCTAGACTCGGCAGGGCCGGGGTGCTAGTTGAGTTTTCTTGTTACTTGAGATGATTTTTTAGCCTCGGTCGGACCGAGCACCTGAGATGACTTTTTACTGTTTAGACCCGGCTACGCCCGGGCACCCTTGGAGGGGTTTTTGAGATATTTTCCTACTATTTTTAGTCCTGGACAGGGTCTGGGCATGCATATTCGAGTCTGGGTCTCTATCTTGATATCGAGACTGGGTCTCTATCTTGATACATGTTCTGATACTGAGATTTAGTATGGGGTCTGGGACCTCCATGGACCTTGCCATCCTGGCCAGGGGCTACGAGCTGCATGTGCCGGAGGAGGGGTATACGGTGGAGTAGAGGTATACGGGAAGAGTCCTTCCATGGAACCTACCTGCTGGGCCGGATCGGCGCCGGAGGAGGTACATACAGAGATACCATGGCACTTGAGATCTTCATGCATCATATCATTCATGGTTTGAGGTTCCACCCTTGTTTGTTGTTTGATGATTGTACGCTCCGGTAGTATGGGATGCCGGAGGGTTTGTTTTCACTTGTTTGTGTTCCTTGGTTGTATGGGCGGCCGAGGGACTGTAGGTAGACTCTTTCTATTTACTTGTAGAATTATTCCCTGTTACGGTTAATTATGAAATGGGTTACTGCTAGACTGCTAGTTGCTGGGTGTGAGATTGGTATGATAAGTTGAGTTTGATTCATGTCTCTGAGCATGCCTATTACTACTCTTCCTCTCTTCTTCTTACACTTGAGGTTACCGGTATACCGTCCATTTCGTAAACTTATTTTTTATGCACTGTTATTGCAAGGACCCCAGGTGCGTTGTTTCTTACTTTCACCTGTGCCTATGGTGTGTATGTTCTGCTTACTAGCCTCACATGTGGTTCTGTTGTTTTCCCTCTGGACTAGTCCCTGTGTACATTTCATTGATTTCTGTGACTACTTGCTTCTATTCTGTCTATTACTGCGCTTTTATCTTATATGTGCCCAGTCGGCCTATGATACCTACTGGGTACCTTATGCTTCGCATTTGGTGCTCACCCCTACCCCCTGCATCTTTTGGGTGCAGATCCTGGCGTGGGCCATCGCCGTTAGACCATTGTGACTCGTGCTTGGAGATCTGTTGAAGACTACTTCAGGCTGAGGGTGAGCTCTTGGCGATCGGAGATTAGCTTTAGTTTATCTTTTGCTTTATGTACTCTATTACCATTCAGAGACATCTGTATATATTCTTTTGGATAGTTTACACTCCATGTATGTAGTTTTGGCTCTGTCCTATGATACCAGGTCTTGGGGTTTGGTTTAGTTTTCGCATATGTATATATTTATATCCTTGCTATCTATTTTATTTGTCTTGTCCGCTTATTTGCTAGATAGTAGCCCATTACTAACTGTTCTGGGCTACGGGGATTGGTTCACCTACCGGGGGTTGTAGGTGCCATCATGACCAAGAAATTGGGTCTTGACAACTTGGTATCAGAGCTTTAGGTTCACCGGTGTCATCGGTATAGGAGCCAATGTCTAGTAGAGTCCTGCGGATCGGGGCGGAGACGTCCGTACTCAATCTTTGGGAGGCTACAGTGGCATTTTAGGAAATTTAACTCTTTCATTGCTTCTGTGTCGTGCGTACTACCCTTGAAGTTTCTGGAAATCTCATTTGTTCTACTTCATTCTTCCGCAGATGGTTCGTACGAGATCATCGGCATCACGCGAAGATGAGCCTCCCACTCCAGCTAGAGGTCGAGGACGCCCTCGATCAGTGGCACCTACTAGAGCTGCTAGCGTGGAGATAGAGCCTGAGCAGCATGTGGTTCAGGGGGCAGCCCAGGTACCACCAGCTCCAGTGCCAGCTCCAGCGCCAGCTCCGGTACCAGCTTCAGTGCCCACCTCTGTGCCAGCTTCAGCCGCAGCTCAGTCTCCAGATATTCGGGGATTACTATTACAGCTTTTGGGTGTGATTGGAGAGCGGCCTTCTGAGGTAGCGCAGACATCCGCTCAGGGGGCAGCCCTGGGTGCACAGAGCTTAGGAGCGCAGTCGACCACTATGGCTCCCCGTGCAGAGGTCATTCCGGTCCCATCTTGTTGCAACAGCCTCTTGCTCCTCGCACCAGCTATTGAACAGATGTCAGGTAGGAGGCGTTTGGGTAGGTTTTTGAGTTGGCACCTCCGATGATTTGTCTGGTACTTCTGGACAGGATCACATTGACTTTTTTACTTACCTGTGAGGAGATGTCTGCATTCATTGGTTTGTTAGAGATCATGGGGTTGGTTATACCTACCTACCAGTTGGAGGCCCAGCGGAAGTTATGGTGGAGGGCTCAGGTTGCTTGTAGACCACCATCGTCACCTCCTTTGACCTGGTCTGAGTTTTATGAGGCCTTTATGGCCAAGTTCCTACCTCAGAGTGATCGTGAGCGTCGCAGGGAGCAGTTTACTCACCTTGTGCAGGGATCTATGACTATCTCGGAGTATGAGACCCGATTTCATCAGCTAGCACCGTTAGGAGCTATGATCATTTCTACCGAGGCTGATAGGATTCGCAGATTTGTATGGGGTTTGAGGCCAGAGATCAGGCAGCCAGCTGAGATATTGATTGCCAGTGGTCGGTCATTCCAGGCTATTGTAGACTATGCCCGCACTGTGGAGGACTTACAGCGACATGAACAGGGGTCCAGAGATAAGAGGCCTCAACATCAGGGTGTCTATAGTGGTTCCAGATATAGTGGTAGAGGTCCTGGACAGTGGAGCCGGAGTTATCAGCCACAGCAGTACCAGGGTCAGTCCAGCCGACCGGTTCAGGCTTCCCTTCAGACTTTTGGTAGTACCCAGTTCGAGCAGGGTCAGAGCAGCCATCAGGGCTATGGCGGCCAGTCTTCGAGGGGTATAGTTTCTGGGGCATCAGGTCGCGGTGGTCATACGGGGTCTGCTGGTTCATCCCGACTGAGCAGGCCGTCAGGGGCTTGTTTTACTTGTGGTGCGATTGGTCATTTTGCTAGAGATTGCCCTCAGCAGGGTACAGTTCAGTTGGCCGAGCCTTTACGAGTAGTTCAGCCC
>QJPP01000417.1:0-216073 GCA_003996215.1 Jaltomata sinuosa
AATTGTATTAATGGGCATCCTTGGTTTGGTTTATTAGGTTGGTACCACAGACCTCGACCGCTTTATTCATATCCGCCTACTTTTGTTCCTCCGTTGTTTGTAGTATTTGTCGATATATTTTATTTATTTACCTTTGTGGTCCTGTGAGGCCTTGTTGACTCTGGAACATAGAAGGTGGGATTTTGGGAATGTCCGCGAGTCCCGGGCATAGAATTATCCTTCTAGGCTGGTTATGCTTGCTGAGTAGCTGTGGGCCTGTGCAGGGTCGATAGGTTGATTGTGCGCTGCGGGGCAGCAATTATGTGTGATCATACCATTTCCATGCATATAAAGAGGTTTTATCCATGTTTTACAGTGGTTTTGGCTTCGGGCCTACTGGCACTGTTTTCTAAACCTTGCATGGCCCGGGGGGTCCGTTTTTGATGGAAATGATTTTGAAATGGTTGATTTCACTTGTGGTTTAAAATCATCAGTTTTACGATTATCACTAGACTCGGCAGGGCCGGAGTGCTAGTTGAGTTTTCTTACTACTTGAGATGATTTTTAGCCTCGGTTGGACCGAGCACCTGAGATGACTTTTTACTGTTTAGACCCGGCGACGCCCGGGCACCCTTGGAGGGGTTTTTTTGAGATATTTTCCTACTATTTTTAGTCCTGGACAGGGTCTGGGCATGCATATTCGAGACTGGGTCTCTATCTTGATATCGAGACTGGGTCTCTATCTTAATACATGTTCTGATACTGAGATTTGGTATGGGGTCTGGGACCTCCATGGACATTGCTATCCGGGCCAGGGGCTACGGGCTGCGTGTGCCGGAAGAGGGGTATTCGGGGGAGTAGACGTATACGGGCAGAGTCCTTCCATGGAACCTACCTGCTGGGCCAGATCGGCGCCGGAGGAGGTACATACAGAGATACTATGGCACTTGAGATCTTCATGCATCATATCATTCATGGTTCTAGGTTCCACCCTTGTTTGCTGTTTGCTGATTGTACGCTCCGGTAGTATGGGATGTCGGAGGGTTTGTTTTCACTTGTTTGTGTTCCTCGGTTGTATGGGCGGCCGAGGGACTGTAGGTAGACTTTTGCTTTTTACTTACATAATGGTTCTCTATTATGGATAAGTATGAGATTGGTATGATTAGTTGAGTTTGATTCATGTATCTGAGCATGCCTATTATTACTCTTCCTCTCTTCTTCTTACACTTGAGGTTACCGGTATACCGTCTATTTTGTAAACTTATTTTGTATACACTGTTATTGCAAGGATCCCAGGTGCGTTGTTTCTTACTTTCACCTGTGCCTTTGGTGTGTATATTCTGCTTGCTAGCCTCACATGTGGTTCTGTTGATTTCCCTCTGGGCTAGTTCCTGTGTACCTTTCATTGATTTCTGTGACTACTTGCTTCTATTATGTCTATTACTGCGTTTTTATCTTATATGTGCCCAGTTAGCCTATGATACCTACTGGGTACCTTATGCTTCGCATTTGGTGCTCACCCCTACCCCCTGCATCTTTGGGTGCAGATCCTAGCGTGGGCCATCGTCGTTAGATCGCTGTGATTCGTGCTGGGAGATCGGTGGAGACCACTTCAGGCTGAGGGTGAGCTCTTGGCGATCGGAGCTTAGCTTTAGTTTATCTTTTGCTTCATGTGCTCTATTACCATTCAGAGACATTTGTATATATAGTTTTGGTTTATTTTGCACTCCATATATGTAGTTTCGGCTCTGTACTATGATACCAGGTCTTGGGGTTTGGTTTAGTTTCCGCATATGTATATACTTATATACCTGTTATCTATTTTATTCGTCTTGTTCTCTTATTTGTTGGATAGTAGCCCATTACTAACTGTTTTGTGCTACAGGGATTGGTTCACCTACCGGGGGTTGTAGGTGCCATCATGACCGAGAAATTGGGTCGTGACAAGCAGGGTACAGGTCAGTTAGCCGAGCCTTTACGGGCAGTTCAGCCCCCGGCTAGAGGGGGTGGTCATCAGATTAGAGGTGGTGCGCCATGCGGTAGAGCAGGTGGTAGGGATGGCGGTCGGGCAGGTGGAGGTCGTCGTCAGTTTTACGCGGTCCCTAGGAGACCAGAGGCAGAGGCCTCAGATGCTGTGATTACAGGTACGATTTCTGTGTGCCATCAGTCTGCTATGGCTTTATTTGATCCTGGATCCACTTGTTCATATGTATCTGCCTACTTTGTGCCTTGTTTGGGGTTGGCTAGTGAGCCATTATCTGTTCCTGTTTCTGTTTCGACCCCAGTAGGAGATTCTTTAGTAGTGGATCGGATTGTGAGATCCTGTATGTTATCTATTGGTGATTCAGAGACTTGGGGTGATTTAATGATTCTTGATATGCTAGATTTTGATGTGATACTGGGCATGGACTGGTTATCCCCTCACCGTGTGGTTTTGGATTGTTATGCCAAGACCATTACCATAGTTGTGCCCGGTGTATCCCCGGTTGTGTGGCAGGGTTCTGTTAGCCATGCACCATCTGGGATCATCTCTTGTCTTCGAGCTAGGAAGTTGATTCCCGTGGGTGTTTAGCTTATCTAGCATATGTCCGAGATGTTAGTGCTGACCCCACTTCTCCTGAGTCTGTTCCTGTGGTTAGAGACTTCCTCGATGTGTTTCCTACCGACCTTCCAGGCCTTCCACCTGAGAGAGATATTGATTTTGCTATTGAGCTAGAGCCGGGCACTAGGCCTATTTCTATTTCTCCTACCGTATGGCTCCTGATGAGTTGAGGGAGCTTAAGGAGCAGCTCCAGGATCTGTTAGCTAAGGGGTTTATTAGACCTAGTGTGTCACCTTGGGGTGCTCCTGTTCTCTTCGTGAAGAAGAAGGATGGGTCGATGCGCATGTGTATTGATTATTGGCAGCTGAATAGGGTGATAGTGAAGAATAGGTATCCGTTGCCGAGGATTGATGATTTGTTTGACCAGCTTCAGGGTTCAGTCGTGTTTTCGAAGATTGATTTGAGGTCCGGCTACCATCAGTTGAGGATTAGGGCGGAGGACATCCCTAAGCCGCAATTCAGTGACACGTATGGCCATTATGAGTTCCTAAGTGATTCCTTTTTGGTTGACTAATCCCTCAACGACTTTATGAACTTGATGCAACCAGGGTTTCCTTGGCCCGTTTTGGATCTCATTTGTGATAGTTTTTTATAGATGACATCTTGTAATACTCGCGTAGTAAGATGAGCATGAGCAGCACCTTGAGGTTATACTCCATGACTTTGAGAAGATCATCGCTTTTATGCCAAGTTCTCAAAGTGTGAAGTTTTGGCTTGAGTCAGTTGCAGTTCCTAGGGCACGTGGTGTCTAAGGATGGGATTAGTGGCTTGATCCGGGAAAATTTCAACAGGTTTGTGAGTGGCCTAGACCTAAATCTATCTGTTACCGGATTCGCACTTTTGGGTTAGCAGGTTACTACAGACGGTTCGTTGAAGGGGATTTTCTTCCATAGCAGCACCCTTGACTATGCTGACTAGGAAGGATGTCCCATTTCAGTGGTCGGATCAGTGTGAGGATAGCTTCAAGAGGCTTAAGGCCTTATTAACTTCAGCTCCAGTTTTGACTTTGCCGGTTGAGGGTCAGAGCTTCTCCGTGTATTGTGATGCTTCTGGGGTTGGTCTTGTGGTGTGGATGCAGCAAGGGATCGGAGTAAATAGCATATGCCATCGAGCAGCTGAAGGTTCACGAGCGCAACTACCCCACTCATGACTTAGAGTTGGCGGCAGTAGTTTTCGCGCTCAAGATCTGGAGGCATTATTTATATGGAGTTCACTGTGATATCTTCACCGATCACCGTAGTCTTCAGTATATCACGAGTCAGCGGGAGTTGAACTCGAGACAGAGGAGGTGGGTCGAGTTACTGAAGGACTATGACTTCACTATTCTGTATCATCCGGGCAAGGCAAACGTGGTAGCGGATGCCTTGAGTCGGAAGACAGTGAGTATGGGTAGCCTAGTGTAACACCCCGTACCTTTCAAAACCTATGTGACTAAGTAAATATCGATAAAGGTATTTGAGCTCGAGATTGTGAAGGGGTACTTTGGCCTAGAATTTGAAATGGTCAAATGTATATAAGTGTTAAGTTAAATTATAAGGATGAGGGTTTTGAAAATGAGATAAACCAAGTGAGGTACTTGCTCGACTTATCTAAGCTCTTAGGTGACAAGTAGGTGCATCACCTACCTACGCTAACGAACTAAGTTTCGAGGGCCGATTACGGGCAGAAACACCATGGATTATTAGACCTAATGGTAGCCCAAATGAAGCTTAAAGTTGGCCCATCAAAGCACAACCAAATCTGGCCCAAACAACTACAAAAGTTAGCCACCAATATTGACCACATTTTGACCCAAGAGAAGCCCAAAATCAGCCCCAAAACTTAACCCTTTTGAGGCCCAAGAAAAGGGTAATTTTGGCCCAAGTTTCTTGACCCATTTTGGCCCAAATATACTCAAAAAAAGTCGGCCAAAAAGGTCCCTTTATATAGGCCATTTGCTGATCAATGTTGATCACAAAAAGCTGGAAAATTCTCTCTTATCTCATTTCCTTTTGGCAGCCCTTCTCTCCCTTTAGGGTTCTAAGAAGACCAAGATTAATTGAAGCTTAAGGTGAGTTAAACAACTTGTTATCTTGGTATTAATCTACTACATATAGCTAGGATATCCTATGGTAAGAAAGACATGAACTATGGCAGCCCCTTTCTTATGATTTAACACATGGAAATTGTGTAACAATTAAGAGATTTCTTCTTCTCTTGTTGGTGTATGTGTAGGGGGTACTTAAGCTTTTAAAGCATCAATAAAAAGAGGATAAAAACACACCTTCAAGTGTGGTAAGTACTCTTCCCATAATAATATTTTTGGATTGAAGTTCGGATGAACAATTGTTGTTGAATTGTTGTTAAGAACTCACGGGACGGCGATCGAAAGCCGTGGGTTCAATGTGTTGCTATTGTATTTCGGCATGGTGGGTTGTGTAGGGGATGTTTGATGTGTTTTGTATTATTGGAGGCAGTAGGTTGGTGTGTGTGTGATGTGTATTGGATAAGGGGAGAAAGGTGTGACGATACACCTTTAATTAATGCAAAATACGTAAATCTGCCCGGAAATGTTTAGCTACTGTTTTGGGAATGTTGCAGCAGGTTTAAGAGCTAATATTAGCTTCATTATACCCTTGTGTTGTAGATTAACTTAATAAGGGAAAGTCCAAGTTGTGGTAAGCGCAATCTTCGGAAGGAACGAGGTATGTTAAGGCTTCTTTATTCCTTATCGGCATGAATCTAGAAATAGAACTCTAAATCTCCGAAAGAAGGAATTTGAGTATTTTGTTGTAAGAGAGCTGATTTGGTAACTCCACAAGTCTTAAGGAACTAATTTATACATTATGGTGATTCAAGTCGCCTTCTTATAAAAATCTGATTCTTTTTGCACGAAATGTAAGTTATCCTTTTGTCAAGTTTCTTCTTCGTATTGTGATCTCTAATCAAGCTTTAGAAAGTATACAAGGAAAGTTAGAAAGTCAAATCCCCATTTATATGTGTTTGGTATGTTGATTCCAACACCTAGTAAGCCAAGGCTAAAGAAGTTATCCAAATGAACCTTCATAAATAACAAGAATAGCTTGAAGGTCAATCTAGTAATACACTTATTATGTGTGGTTTGCGTGTTAGTGTGCACCGAGGTGATACTGCCATATTGAGGCTATTATATACATAGTGTGCACCGAGGTTCTACTGCCATATTGAGGCCATTATACACATAGTGTGCACCGAGGTGCTACTACCATATTGAGGCCATTATATACATAGTATGCGCCGAGGCGCTACTGCCATATTGAGGCTATTAAATATAGGGTGCGCCGAGGCGCTGTTGTGGTTCAGTGTGGGTTATAAAGAGTGAGTTGCAGCGTGAGTTAATGCATGTGTTGTGTTCTAAAAAGAATAAAGGAGAAAGAGCTTAACGAGTCTTACCAATTACAGTTTACAAGTTTCATATTTTATCTTGTTCAGATTTACTACTTGCGACTTGCTTTTATGCTTCTACCTTACATGCCAGTACATTATTGTCGTACTGACGCCCCATTGCCTGGGGGCGCTGCATTCATGCCTGCAGGTCCAGACAGAAACCCAGATAGACCTCTTCAGTAGGAGTTGCGGAGTTCAGCCATTTTGGTAAGCTCCATTCTTCCTGGAGCTGACGAGTCAGAGGTCTAGCTTATATTTTGACCAGGTTATGTATATGTACAGCTTATGGGTAGTCCAGGGCCCTGTCCTGGATATGAGATATTTTACTTACTCCTAGAGGCTTGTAGACGTGTATATGTACATCAGTGTTGGGTATGGCCTTGTCGGCCTTGTTATTAGTTATCTACTATGATAATAGCCTTGTCGGCCTTGAGTTGCTTAACTACTATTGAGCTTTCAGTGTTTCAAATTGTAATTCTTAAAGACCTTGTCGGTCTCAGACCCCCAGCAGGTTCAACAGAGATACACTCTATTTTGGCACCCTCGGCCTTTTGGGGCTCCGGGTGTCGGTCATGCCTCCCATGGTTTGGGGCATGACACCTAGCTTCTCTTTTAGTTTCAGAGTGACCATTGGCCTTGGACATCCAGTCCTTGGCTAAGCGTTTGGTTAGGCTTGACTTGTCGGATCCTAGCAGAGTTCTCGCCAGTGTTGAGGTTCGTTCTACTTTGATTGATCAGATTTAGAGCCGTCAGTTTGAGGATCAGCAGTTGTGTGACCTTCGTGATCGGGTTGTTCAGGGTGAGACCAGTCGGGCTACTCTAGATTCAGATGGGGTTTTGAGGTTTGATAGCCGCCTTTGTGTTTCGAGGATTAGTGATTTGATTCAGTTGATACTTCACGAGGCACATTGTACTAGATACTCCATTCACCCTGGCACAGCAAAGATGTATAGAGACTTGAGACAGCTTTACTGGTGGAGTGGTATGAAGCGGGATATAGCAGAGTTCGTGTCTCGGTGCTTGAACTGCCAGCAAGTTAAGTTCGAGCACATGAGACCTGGTGGTTTGATGCAGCGACTTCCCATCCCTGAGTGGAAGTGGGAAGGGATTACTATGGACTTTGTTGTTGGTTTGCCTCGTACTTCCCATGGGTTTGATTCCATATGGGTGATTGTTGATAGGCTGACCAAGTCAGCACATTTCTTGCCGGTTCAGACTTCTTATGGCGCAGAGAGGTTAGTTCAGATCTACCTTCGTGAGATTGTTCGATTGCATGGGGTCCCAGCTTCTATTATTTCAGACCGCGGCACTCAGTTCACATCTCAGTTTTGGAGGGCTATTCAGCGAGATTTGGGTACAGAGGTTCATCTTAGTACCGCTTTCCACCCTCAGACAGATGGCCAGTCCGTGAGGACCATTCAGATTTTGGAGGACATGCTTCGGGCCTGTGTTCTTGACTTTGGAGGTTCATGGGATCAGTTTGTTCCCTTGGCAGAGTTCGCTTATAATAACAGCTTCCATTCGAGTATCGGCATGGCACCTTTTGAGGCTTTGTATGGCAGGCGTTGCAGATCACCGGTAGGTTGGTTTGATAGTTTTAGTGTTGGGCCACAGAGCACAAATTTGCTTTGAGATTCCTTAGACCGAGTCCGAGTGATTCAGGACAGACTTCGGGCAGCTCAGAGCAGGCAGAAGAGTTATGCTGATCGTCGGCTTCGTGCCTTGGAGTTTAGCGTCGGTGACTTGGTGTTTCTCCGTGTATCGCCCATGTAGGGCGTGATGAGATTTGGTAGGCGGGGCAAGCTTAGCCCCAGGTACATTGGGCCGTTTGAGATTCTTCAGATGGTTGGTAGCGTTGCCTATCAGGTAGCCTTGCGTCCGATGTTTTCAGCTATACATCCTGTATTCCATGTTTCGATGCTGCGTCAGTATGTCCCAGATGAGTCTCATGTGTTGCAGTGGGATTCAGTTCAGTTGGATGAGGGTTTAGCCTTTGTTGAGGAGCCAGCAGCTATTTTGGCCAGAGATGTCAGGAGATTGAGGTCTCTAGAGATCCCGGTTGTTAAGGTTCAGTGGAGGCACCGTCCAGTCGAGGAGGCTACCTGGGAGACCGAGAGAGATATGCGGGATCAGTATCCACAGCTATTTTAGCCTTCAGGTACCCCCTTGACCTTGACTTTCGAGGACGAAAGCCCTTTTTAGTAGTGGATGATGTAATGACCTTTCCGGTCATTTCCACATATAAGTTTTGAAGTCAAGCAAATCGACAAAAGATATCGTAAGACCTTTAACAAATTTTCTGAACTTTGGGTCAAATGTATCAGGGCTTTTCTCTCAATATATAAAGAGTTAGAAGTTCCCCGAAATACCAAATCGAAGGTTTACGAGTCTAGTTTCCAACGCACAAAACTTCACGTCCAACTGATCTCGGAGTAAAGAGTTATGACTGTTTTACCGCGGACTGTCTGGCAGAAAATGGGTTGCGAACCGGGCCGCGAACCGGGTCGGGTTAAACTCGATTTAAGCCTCAATTTCACGTTTTAAAACGCCATTTCAGTTCCGAAACAGTGATAAAATATAAGGGAGGATCCCGAGAGAATTCTTGAGTATCGAAATCGTGCGGGTTTGAGAATACTTTATTTAAAAGTCGAAGGTGGTAGGAAGTTATATTATATTATTATTACCTTTGCAAATTATTTTAACGGAGATAGTAAATTTAGTTATGTTGAAAATTATTATTATAATATAGTAGGTTTTATTGAAATAATTTTCTATGAATTATGGTATATTTAAAATATTATATTTATTTTACCACGAATTTATGCAATACCCGAATATATAAATAACGGGATAAGAACTTCTTTTTGGCCTTGCCACCTCCACTCCACGTGTAGGTGGAGGGAGTAGCCAACAGCCCACTATCTATGTGGTGTCACTCCTAGTGTGACTTATCAACCTAACTTAATTTACATTATGTAAGTATTTATTAAACATAGTTCACTGGAAGAGGGATTTCATTTTTTCTCAACAAACACATCACTTACATAGCTGCTCCAGGGGAATTGGTGGGACCAATTAATGTTGTGGTTAAATTAAATTTGTTGTAGAAACTCAATTATCTACGTCTAGTTGTTCCATCCCAAATCCGATTCCGATTCCGATTTAGTTTTGGATTTTCTTGGAGTGGTTCGAGCTTGGACATCGTTGTTCTAGCAGCTTGTCATCAAACGACAGGTAGGTTACGGTTTAATTTCCCTAGACTCCGCATATATAGAATAAAATTGTATTAATGGGCATCCTTGGGTTGGTTTATTAGGTTGGTACCACAGACCTTGACCGTTTTATTCATATCCGCCTACTTTTGTTCCTCCGTTGCTTGTAGTATTTGCCGATATATTTTATTTACCCTTGTGGTCCTATGAGGCCTTGTTGACTCTGGAACATAGAAGGTGAGATTTTGGGAATGTCCGCGAGTCCCGGGCATATAATTATCCTTCTAGACTGGTTATGCTTGCTGAGTAGCTGTGGGCCTGTGCAGGGTCGATAGGTTGATTGTGAGCTGCGGGGAAGCTATTGTGTGTGATCATACCATTTCCATGCATATAAAGAGGTTTTATCCATGTTTTACTGTGGTTTTGGCTTCGGGCCTACTGGCACTGTTTTCTAAACCTTGCATGGCCTGGGGGCCCCTTTTTGATGGAAATAATTTGGAAATGGTTGATTTGACTTGTGAGTATTCTTGGGTAAAAGAAAGTAAAATTATATTTTAAAACACCAGTTTTACTACTACACTAGACTCGGCAGGGCCGGAGTGCTAGTTGAGCTTTCTTGCTACTTGAGATGATTTTTAGCCTCGGTCGGATCGAGCACCTGAGATGACTTTTTACTGTTTAGACCCGGTTACGCCCGGGCACCCTTGGAGGGGATTTTGAGACATGTTCCTACTACTTTAGTCCTGGACAGGGTCTGGGCATTGCATATTCGAGACTGGGTCTCTATTCGGATACTGGGTTTTAGTATGGGGTCTGGGACCTCCATGGACCTTGCCATCCGGGCCAGGGGCTACGGGCTGCGTGTGCCGGAGGAGGGGTATATGGTGGAGTAGAGGTATACGGGCAGTGTCCTTCCATGGAACCTACCTGCTGGCCGATCGGCGCCGGAGGAGGTACATACAGAGATACCATGGCACTTGAGATCTTCATGCATCATATCATTCATGGTTCGAGGTTCCACCCTTGTTTGTTGTTTGCTGATTGTACGCTCCGGTAGTATGGGATGCCGGAGGGTTTGTTTTCACTTGTTTGTGTTCCTCGGTTGTATGGGCGGCCGAGGGACTGTAGGTAGACTTTTGCTATTTACTTACAAAATTATTCTCTATTAGGGATAAGTATGAGATTGGTTACTGCTAGACTGTTAGTTTCTTGATTTGAGATTGGTATGATTAGCTGGGTTTGATTCATGTCTCTGAGCATGCCTATTATTACTCTTTCTCTCTTCTTTCTACTCTTGAGGTTACCGGTATACCGTTCATTTCGTAAACTTATTTTGTATACACTGTTATTGCAAGGATCCCAGGTGCGTTGTTTCTTACTTTCACCTGTGCCTATGGTGTGTATATTCTGCTTACTAGCCTCACACGTGGTTCTGTTGTTTCCCCTATGAGCTAGTTCCTGTGTACCTTTCGTTGATTTCTGTGACTACTTGCTTCTATTCTGTCTATTACTGCGCTTTTATCTTATATATTCCCAGTCGGCCTATGATACCTACTGGGTACCTTATGCTTCGCATATGGTGCTCACCCCTACCCCCTGCATCTTTGGGTGCAGATCCTAGCGTGCGTAGTGATTCGTGCTTGGAGATCTATTGGGGACTACTTCAGGCTGAGGGTGAGCTCTTGGCGATCGGAGCTTAGCTTTAGTTTATCTATTGCTTCATGTACTCTATTACTATTCAGAAACATCTGTATATATTCTTTTGGTTTATTTGCACTCCATGTATGTAGTTTGGCTCTGTACTATGATACCAGGTCTTGGGTTTGGTTTAGTTTCCGCATATGTATATATTTATTTCCCTGTTATCTATTTTATTCGTCTTGTTCCCTTATTTGCTAGATAGTAGCCTATTACTAACTGTTCTGTGCTACGGGGATTGGTTCACCTACCGGGGGTTGTAGGTGCCATCATGACCTAGAAATTGGGTCGTGACAGTCTTGATATTATTGTTGGGTTATGATCACTTAGCCATAATTCCCTAAAAGTATCCGTAAAAATGATGAACTTAGGTGAATTTATGGTGGGAAAGCCCAAGAATGGGTGAAATTATCATAGTTTGGCATGGGGATTGGGATTTTACATAATTCGGGTACTTTAGGCCAGTAAATTGATTGTAGTTGTTGTATATTTATTTTTAGACCAAGAACAAGCAAAGGATTCAGAAAATAGGAAGGCTCCGGTTCAATAGAGCTTTGTGTAATTTGAGGTAGGTGATAGTTATTGATTTCTAATATGCATTATGTGTTCACGTACTATTGCTTAGTATTGTATGAGTTGCATGCTTAGGGAATGAATTACGAATGTCTAATTTTCAAGCTATCAGTCTTGTGAAATGAACATGTTTGTTGCTTGTTGGTTTAAAAGTATGTTTTGTTCTTTGTTTGTGATTGATTGGACTTGGTGTGATAATCAGTTATCTTGAGTATCACACATGGTACGGGAACATCAGCGGTTGTCTCGGGTACCATGCCTGGTATAGGAATACTAACGATTGGCTCGGGTACCACACCTGGTACGGGAATTCACCATGGTTGGCTCGGGTACCACGCCTAGTACGGGTTATTTTACTTGCATTGTTGTATTATTTTGATGATTCCATGAGTGGACCGGGTTGTATTCTTGAATTGTGATTATCGCATATGGTCCATGAGAGGCCAGGTGGTTAATGCTAAATGTGAGGTTGGTCCTAGTGTAGACCGGGGTTGCATGTTGAACACTTAGATGGTGTCAAGGGGATCCTTGGTGGGTCCGGATTATGTGAAAGGGTTGAATGTTCTTATTATTGGGTGTTGTCTATGATAGGATTTCATGGGGTTGATAAGCTAAGGGAGAGACTTGTAGTCTAGTTACACTGTTTGTTGTTACATGTTTACTGTACCTTACTCTGTTTTGGTTTACTATTTATATTATGTTTATTGGAGATGACCAATGATCCTACTAGTACACGGTAGTTGTGTACTAATTCTGCACTTGCATTTCTTTTTGTGAGTACAGGATATTTTTCGGCGGCTGATATGCAACCTAACTTGTAGTCCTAGCATTTTCAGATATCAAGGGTGAGCTGCTTTGGTCAAGCTACCTTGGTTTCTTCTTTTAGTTATAGCCCAATTGTTTTGGGCTTAAACTCTCACTTTGTTTTTGGGGTTGCATCCCCGTATTTTAGACTTGGTAAATATTTTAGTACGGTGACTTTCAGGTTCTTGGGGGGATTTTTCGCATATATTATTGTGATAGTGTTCGGGATATTAAATTGTTAGTTTATTTATTTACACACTGGTTTTGAGCTGTTAGAATGGTTAAGTTCTAGGTTGATAATGGTTCGCTCGCCCGGGGGTTTGGGTGGGTGCCACTCACGGCGGGTTTGGGTCGTGACAATTATATAGTCTATTAATATTATCCTAAAATAGTAATATATTTATTTTATTAGATTTTGGCTTGTAAAATTAATCAACTTTAAATACATTATGCCTTCCGATTCAACAAAGTATTTTGGATATCTCAAAAATAAATATGAATTCCATGAATATTTAAAATCCTTTTATATTTTTTAGTTTTAAGATCCTGCTCTTTCTAATTCAAAAAAAGAGGGGCGAGGCACTGTTTAAAGTGTAAAAAACTCTATTTTAAAAGATAGAACACATTTGTAAAAAAATCATCTTCCTTTTCTTTGGGAATTTCCACAAATATAATAATTTTTTGGTGAAAGTTATGTTGGAAAATATTGTAGAATCACGAAAACTCTCTAGCTTGAGGCGTGCCTATGTCACTTTCCTTAAGGATATTTCACCGGTTATGGTGTATCCCCCAGAATTCAACAAGCTCATCTAGTTATAAACTAGGAGCCAGAACTAACAAAGATTTATAATTATAATGAAAACCCAGCAACACAAAAGATGATAGAAAAGGTTTTGTTTTTTATTTTTCTTGTGCTCTTCTCCATTTTTAAACATCGACCCAAATATAGATATATATAGCTAAAGTACTATGTTGTCAACAGACTAAAATTTCAAGGCCATAAAGGCAATTTACGTTGGGACTTGAAGATGTTGGCAACAATATAATAAAAGTTTGACTAAAATAAATGGCTGATGAATGTTGCCTTTTAAGGCTAATTTGACCAAAATAAATGTTGCCTTTTAAGGATAATTTGACCAAAATAAATGTTGCCTTATTTAAGGCTAATACTAAATTTGCATTAATATAATAATATTATTATTTTTAAGATACAATATAATTATTTTTCTAACAATCCCCCATATATATTAAAAATAATATTATTATATAAAATAAAAGTTTTGCTGGATTTTCACAAAAAATATAATGCATCGAATCTGGTGTCCCGTAGACTATGAACCAGACCTAGATAAATTAAGATTAAACTCACAGAATAATTGGTGAAGTTTAGAACTTCTATGAACCAAAAATTCTTTTGCAAGTCCACTGTCTTACTCTATCACATTATACTTGCACAATCTTTGTTGTTATCGCGGTTTTGCGCTAAGAGGCTATGCGCGTGTTCTGGTATTCATGAGTGCTCTAGAAATCTGTCATAATTTCATAAAAGCGGAACCACTCTACACTCATATAGGTCCACCCATCAAGTATATTCTGCAGAGCAATACACCACCTATAAAGGATATGGTAATGGGTTAAGAGTTCACAATTCAACCTCACTTTCCTTGCAGATTTGCATTGTATGCACACCATAATAGATCACATAAGGGACAAGCTTTATAGTGCACAAGATCAAACAACGACTTGTTATTACCCATATGAACCTAATTCATGGGATCTCCAATCACATAGGTTGGGTTACCATCATGTTTGATATACAACTTGACAAAGTCCCATTCCTGTTGAAGCTTCACTTATAGGTATTTTTCTCAAAGATTTAGTCAGAGAATTGACCAAATTCACTACTGACCTCACAAAAATTTATGGATATTATTCCATATCTTAGTAGCTACTTTACCGTATTATATTTTGAACACTTATATATATTTTACCACTGAAAAAATTATTTTTCCACTACAACTAATGCTGCTTGGCAACCACAATATATATAGATATGCTATTTTTTTTAATCAACTTCAACACTCACTAAGAATTTTCTTAGCCTCATTATCAGTCAACTCCAAATTATAAACTCAGATTTTATAATTAATTTAGTAACTATGATTCATTTGACTGATTAGGTGTTATTTCACCTCACTAAGAATGAACACATAATCACATATAAATTTGTGATTCACTTAGCATCATTATACCGCTCTAGTACAATAAATATTAATTCACTATAATAATTTATCATTAGTCGCATATTTTCAAAATATGCACCAAAAGAAGAATACCAACTCACTATAAAAAAAGACAAGTGTAAAATCTTCATCAATTTTTTTTTCCTTTCTTGTAAATTTTCTTTTCCTCAAATTCTCATTTTAAAATTATTGAACAACAAATCACATAAGATATTACAACGGAAATATATTCTTAAATATTTTTTTTCCTTGCGATAACTTCGTTCACAAAATTAATCACATCACTTTTAATAAACACAAACTTTATATGCTACTCTTATAATTAGCATAAATATACAATCAAAAATATTATACATTTATTTTTGTCTCTTTCAAAATCAAGTAACATAACTCTAACATGCCACCCCCATACTTCTAAATATTCAAGATAAGCAGAATAACTTTTGTAAGACATTTTACCTCCATATTTTCAATAGTTTAAAATAAAATAATAATATCTTCATAACTCATAACAAATTAATCAATTTCTCATAAGACATTTCTTCATTTCATTTCACAAAAGTATTAAACAAAATAATTCACCATTTCTACCAAATCTACTTAACATTATATATAATAAATTAAAGAAATCAATCAAGCAAGTTTCTATCATTTTTATTTTTGACTAGAATATTTAAGACAACTAAATCATGAGTAAAATCACTTTTCGTCAACAAAAAATTCATGCTTAATTAAAACACTCATAACAATCTCAAAAGAAACTTTACTCCAATATTTTCTAATAATATCATCACATCAATCAAATTGATTCAAATATGAAGAGCATGTAAAGTCATTTAAAGCCAATTTTTTTTATGTGAGTTAAGAAGAACTTTTCTTTTTCGAGAACTTCTTGAGTAGCTCTTCAATCAAAACAAATAAAATTTTCTCCTTTAAATTGGGTGTAGCCCACAAAATTATTTTATTTGCACAAGCTTATCACCCAACAATGATATTTTATTTGCACAAGCAATAATATTATTTACATGCGAAATGACCACAACAAGAATATCATCTGCTTCATTCAACTTAATTAACTTAGCAGGATTGTCAATTTTCCCAACTCTTCTCTCAATAATTTATTATTGGCTTTTGACATGTAACAATATTTTTCATCATAAAAATAATATGGTGTATTATAGTATATCGACATACCTTATGACGATCGAAACACACTTTACATTGAAATGTGAATTGTACGATACTACGTATAACCACGCCACTGGATGAGAAGTAGATGAGAAGTGAAGAACTGATCCGCAAAGAGATCTATAACTACGCCACTGGTCCCAAGGCCAAGCCACCCCTTCAGCCTCTTTACCCTTTTCGATCCTCTTCATCTCTTTTATTTAGATAATAAAATATGGAAGAACAAAGTAACATAAAAAATTGTGACGATCATTATTCTCTTACAGTTTTCGTGATTTCTAAGAAAATATTCTTAAGATTGTTGGAAAATATTATAGAATCATGAAAATTCTCTAGCTTGAGGCGTGCCTATGTCACTGTCCTTAAGGATATTTCACCGATTATGGTGTATCCCCAGGATTCAACAAGCTCATCTAGTTATAAACTAGGAGCCAGAACTAACAAATATTTATAATTATAATGAAAACCCAGCAACACAAAAGATGATAGAAAAGGTTTTGGTTTTTATTTTTCTTGTGCTCTTCTCCATTTTTAAACATCGACCCAAATATAGATATATATATATAGCTAAAGTACTATGTTGCCAACGGACGAAAAATTCAAGGCCATAAAGGCAATTTACGTTGGGACTTCAAGATGTTGGCAACAATATAATAAAAGTTTGACTAAAATAAATGGCCGATGAATGTTGCCTTTTAAGGCTAATTTGACCAAAATAAATGTTGCCTTTTAAGGATAATTTGACCAAAATAAATATTGCCTTATTTAAGGCTAATAATAAAATTGTATTAATATAATAATATTATTATTTTTAAGATACAATATAATTATTTTTCTAACAAGTTATAGATATTTACGAAAAAATTGAAAATTTTCAGGGAAAGTTTTGTGTTTTCATGCACATGCAAACATGGTATGGACCTCAAAATTTGTATGGCCTCAAACTTAGGTATCTAAAGAAACTACACATGCAAAGGAGTGAGTTATATGGAACTCTTACCCAAAACAATTATATGTGGTACTGGTGATTAATTTATAAATAGTTCAATAAATACCTGAAAAATTTCATCTTTTATATTCGTTAATTTATATATATACCCGTTACTTTATGACAGAGTGACAAATGGACGGGTCGAGTTGAATATGATGGGGTAAAAAATGAGTCAAGTAAAAATAGATAAAATATCTGACAGACTCATATTTGATATGGAAAAGAAATGAGCAAATCAACAAATAACACGGGGCAAGTACATAACTGGTCATTCGATGAAAAATATTGCCAACCAAATTGTCCAAGAGATTCATTTCCCAAATTATAGACATTCTTGACTTAATTAACTGGCCTTCATTTTTTTTTGTTCTTTTTGTTTTTTTGTTGCTCTTTTTAAAAAAAATCTTTTCTGCTCATCTAATTGCTGCCTTTTTAACAATCTAATATAATTTTATAGATTTTTTGGTCCCCTCCAACAAACAATATAATGGAGACATTTAGAATAGAAAATAAGTTAATGCAGTGTAATCTTTCATGCCTATATTTGTGCAATAAATATATACTTAATGTACAATATATACATACTAATTACATAAAAAAATATATACATTATATACTAATTACACAATGTATATATAATAAAATACACACATTTATTATACACTATAATAAACTACCGGTAATTTATGCATTTTCGCCTTTCTTGTACCATTAGAACTTGTCTATAGCGGCACCAAGTCATTTATGTCTTGCTGGGACCGATAGTTCGGTGCCCGGGCCGCCTGATTGTTCTTTTTGTCCATTTCTGGTTTTAAAGCTTTAAGCCTTTGGAAATCGTTGACTCAGTCAACATTCTTGGTGAACATGCTCGGAATTGAATTCCAACAATTTCATTAGCTCCGGAGCGTGGACTTTGGTTTAGAGGGAACTTTGGTCGGGATCCGAGAGCTTTTCTGCTTGGAATTCTCTCTCATTCTGTGTTTTCAAGCTAGTTGTGCTTGTTGGGTTGACTTTGGTCAATATTCGGAGAAGACGGTATCGGATGGAAATTCCCTCAGCACCGTTAGCTCCGGAATGTCGAGTTTGTGTTAGTTAGTTGGTTGGTTGGAGTTCCGGATGAGCCAGGCTCATTTCGGGTGTTTGGTTGGCATTAGCTAGTGTTGACTTGGGTCAAAATTCTTAAGAAACGACCTCGTATGGAAGTTTTGTCAATTATGTTGATTCTGTAACGTCGTTTCCACTCTAATAGAACTATTGATTTTTGAGTATCGGGTTCCGATTGTGCCCGGAATTCCCCGTAGAAGTTTCTGGCTATTGCTAGTTTTTATGCTTCTGGTGGCCTTCAGCGCGATTGCGCTACCTTAGCGTGATTGCGCTGGCCTGTGATTTCCCCTTCAGTGCGATCACGCTCCTTTAGCGCGATTGCGCTAGTCTGTGTTTATCCCTTCAGCGGGATCACGCTCCTTTAGCGCGATAGCGCTGACCAGCGACCAACAACTATATAATTCCTTGACCCTCATGTTTCCAGTCATTGTTCTTCATTTCCCTCAACTCCTTGGCACCTAAATCACTCTCTAAATTTCTCCATTTCAGTCTTAGCCTTGGGGAAATCAATTTTCCATCGATTATTCGTAATTCTTCGATTCACGGTAAGCTTTCTTCCCCAAACTTTCTCCCTTTTGGTTTTCTCTAAACCAACCATTGTTGCTCTTATCCTAAGCTTGAAATTGCTTGTAGTAGCTGCCCTCTTGAGCTTTGCATGATCGAGGATTTAGAGTTTCTAACCTCCTTAGCTTGCCTTCTCGTTGCAGTAAGTATCTTTTGGCTAATTTTCGAAATTATTTCTTGAAAATTCCTCTTTTATTCTTGATTTGTGTGGGATGTTTTGAGCCCCAATTATTGTCCATTTCCGCTCAAATTTTAAGCATGTGCTCTCGGGATGGTAAGGAACACTTTGGTGTTTTTTGTTTCCGATTTCAGGTTGTGGGGCCTACGGGCCCGTTTGTGACCCAGATTTCGACCCGGTTGTGTTTATGGCATTATGGGTATCGTTGGTCTTATTTTGACGTGTAGATTATTTTATTGATAGTGGTTTTGTGAATTGTAGCTTCCCAGAGTAGTTTGATCCTAGACGACACTGTCCCCGCAGCTATTCATCGGACGACAGGTAGGTTATGGCTTTTCCTACCTAGACTCTGCGTATATAGGCTATAACTGCATTAATTAGCATCCTTGGGCAGGTTGTTATAGATTGGTATCCCAGACCTTGTCTTCCTTTTCTGTCTATTTATTTCATACGTTATTTGTAGTATTCGCGTGAGATTGTATACTACCCTTGTGGTCCTGTGTGGCCTTGTATAGATTCTGGAACATAGACGGTGGGTTATTTGGGAATGTTCGTGAGTCCCGGACATAGAGATATTCTTTTAGGCTGGTTATGTCTGCTGAGTAGCTGTTGGGTCTGTGCAGTGCCGATAGGAAATGTTTGTGAGCCATTTTAGGCTACTCTATTATTTGTGAGCATATCATACATGAAAAGGTTTTCCCTGCATATTTTACTACTGATTTGGATTTAGGCCTATTATAAATGATTTTCTAAACTTTGCATGGCCCCGAGGGCCCGTGTTTGGTAATGTGAATTTTAAAGGGTTTTGAAATTGGCTTTTATGAAACCTTTCAGAGTAAAGAGGATACTACGATGATTTGATTACTGGTTTTTATCCTGATACTGGTCTCAACTAGACCATAGCCCTAGACGTTGTTTTGTACAGATTTAGACCTGGATACGAGCTGGGCACCCTATTTAGGGGCTTTGGTACTTGATTATGTTTTAGACCCGGATTCACTCCGGGAACCCTTGATAAGAGTTATTGAGACTTGATTATTAATTTAGACCTGAATACTCTTCGGGGACTCCGTGAAGGGTTTTTGAGATTACTACTACTGATTTAGACCTGGGTCGAATTCAGGAATGTACTACGAGGTTATGATCATTAAGTTACACTTGAGGTTTGCGGCTTTGTATGTGGTCGAGGGGTAGACCTCCATGGAACCCTATCGTTCTTGGGACACAGTCTACGGGCCGACACAGCATTCCAGGAAGAGGGGTGTATGGCATAGGAGAGGTACACAGGAAAGGGCCTTCCATGGATCCTGCCTTTATTGGGCCTTATAGGTACCGGAGGGGGTAACATACGGGGTACTATTACATCAAATTCATCATCATCATGCATATTTCACTCGGATTCCACCCTTGTTTGTTGTGTGTTCAGTGTACTCTTTGGTTGTATGGGCTGCTGGAGGGTTTATTTTCACTTAATTGTGTTCCTCGGTTGTATGGGCGGCCATTGGGACTGTAGGTAGATTATATTACTCCTATCAGATTTTAGAGGTTGTCTTAATCCTTGGTTCTTGTGGATTGGTATGTTTTAGCCTGCTGAGGCTCCGAGTGTTTGGGTTTGAGTATTGAGGGGCTAGTGAGTCCTATTTTATCAAGGCACTTACGTGCGGCCTTTTGGGCAGATTGTGGGTTTCAGTTCCCTTGTTCCATATCTTGACTCTGAGTAGTGGCTATCGTTTATGGTGGTTTAGTTATTCCATTTTAGGGCTGTATTTTTGAGATTGATCCCAGTTTATGCCTATCTTGATAGTTGGTGTTTAAAACATGTTTCCTTTATTCCATGCCTTCTAGTTGATTATGTTGGATTGCCTTTCTTTCTTTCCTTTTTACTTGAGGTTACCGGTATACTGCCATCTTTTCTAAACTCTCTCTTTTATATACTATTGTTGTAAGGATTCCAGGTGTGTTCTCCTTTGTTTCACCTACGGTTCTGTGATTGTATAGCTTCTATGCTAGCATTGTATGCTTATAACTCTTGGTTGTCTATTCTCTGTGCTAGCTCCTTGTGCTTTCTTTATTGCTTCAGTGACTGTTGTCTTGCTATTTGCTACTTACTGTTTTATATCTTATATGCGCTAAGTCAGTCGATGATGCCTACTGAGTACTAGTTGTCTTGGTGCTCATACTACACTTCTGCATCTTTCTGGTGCATATATTAGTTGAGTTTTTGCTATTGATCGTGTTGGAGACTCGTGCAACTTTTGGACATTCGAGACTAGGGTGAGTGCCTGACGGTCAGGGCTTGACCATATCTCATCTTTTGTACTGTTTCTCCTTGTACTTTTGGAGACAGATTTATATTGTATTTTGTTACTTCTAGCACTTGTATTCTATTAAAAGCTTTTGTACTGTCGATACCAAGTCTTGGGGTTGGTGTAGTTTTCTTTATGTATATATTTCGGGTTGTTGCTTCCGCTTGTCTTATCTTACATTCAGCTTCTGCTTATTTCTTCTTGATGTGCGTAATCGGATAGGTAGTAGCCCATTACTAACCGTTCCAGGCTACGGAGATTGGTTCGCCTACTAGGGGGTCGTAGGTGCCATCATGACCTGAGAAATCGGGCCGTGACATATATTTATCAGTAGAATTTTTCATATAAACTTCATATTGACTTCTCATACAATATATATATATATATATATATATATATATTGCACACACATTTTTATCAATACACTTTTTCATATACACTGCATATTTACTTTTTATATAATATATATACATATTATATATATTTTTATAAGGTACACATTTTCTATGCACTTCATGTATACTTCATATGGTCCGCACTAAGGGTGGAGCTATGTGGTGGTGAGGGAGTTCATCCGCTAAAAAATTACAATGTGTATATAAGGTTACATGTGATTTTTTTGGTATATATATATCATCAAATGAATCCCCTCAACACAATCCTGAGGCATAGCTCAATGGTAAAGAGAGTTCCACTTTGTCCTAAGGTCAATAGTTTGATCCCCTCACATCAAGTTTTTTTTTTATATTTGGCCATTCCCTTGTAACGACTCGTGCCATCGTTATTAAAAATTCACGATAAAAATAAACAAGTTAATAATTTTTGTGTTATGACATTGTGTTGAATTGATTTTAGTGGTGTTTATATGAAGCTCAGACTTTAAAACTAGTTAAAATGCGAGCTGCCAGCGTGACTCATCATTGCAAGCTAGAGCATCATTGTGGTAACTCACTGTAGCGAGAAGGGTGTCGTCACAATGAAGGTCATGAGACAGAATCCCATTTCTAAGGTTTTAGCCTCAAAATTATTTTCCAAAGGAGGTTTTCTCCTATAAATTCCCAGAACTATTCGAACCCTAGAAAAGCAAGAAAAGAGTGGAAAAACTCTCAGAAAGAGCTCGAACCCTCCCTCTACTCATGGTGATTCTCCCTCTGAATTCTAGGAATGAGAATAATAAGCAAGTTACACGCATCTAGACAGCGCAACATCGAAGTAGGTTATGTTTAAATTGTAGTAAGACTTTGATTATGTGAACATGATTTCTGTGTAGAGATTGACGGAGATAACATGTTTAGGCCTTCGGGCACGGAGTCTGAATGGAAAATGTTAGATTACAGTAATGGAACCAGAATTTGTGGGTAAATATACATATACTTTGTAAACTTGATGTAATGTGAATGGGTTAGGGATATGTGGTTTTTGAGGCTTAGATGTCGCATGTGTCATGATAGTCGGAGCCTAATCTAGGGGTGAGTTTAATCTAAATTGCAAATGGTCGACTTCAAATACAATTTTTTATGGTTGAGTAGTGTCTAATGACTAATGTTAATTGGTAAAAAAAACCGTACCATGTTGTGGCCTTAACTTGATATGATAGGTTGTTGAAAAAACTGATTTCTTGTCACGACCCAAAATAAGACCATGACTGATGTGTAGGAGTTAGAGCTCCCAGAAAGCCTCATCAATAATCTACAAAAAATTAGCCAGAGTTTCCTTTGTTTTTTGGGACAATCCAAAATATTCCCCTATCTCTGAATCATAACACAACAATCCAACATCACTAAATAAGATATGATATTCATATGATGTCTATATTTGCAACATAGAGATACTAAAATTGTCTCCAATATGAAATTGTCTCCAAATACGAAAAGGAACAGTAAATACTAGTCAGAATTCTATATAACAAAAGAATATTGATGACTCCAATGAAGTGACTATGGATGTCACGACCCAACTATCGGATCGCGCGGGCACCTACTCTAATTTACCTAGGTAGGAGAACCCTTACCACCCAATTAAAAACAAGTATGCGGAAGTCAATAAGAAAACATAAAATTTACCTTTATCAGAATACAACCAGTCTGAGATTCTCCAATACAATGAAAACCCTTTTTAACATACAATGGGAATCCTTCCCTAGGAACTAGTCTAAACAAGTACAAGAGCTACTAAGAGAAGTGGAAAAGAAATAAAACACAACTCTCATCATAGAAAAAGATGAGTAGAAGCTGCTAGAAATTGCCATCATCACCAGAGAAACATCAACTGATCCTTCAACCAGACTATACCCAAAAAATGTATAGCAAGAGTAGTATCATTAAAAAAAATGCGTACCAGTAGGCATCATCTATCGATCCAAATCCACCACATAATATCATGTAAATATCCAGAAAGAATGCATATAACTTGAGAGTTATACAGTCAGAGGCCTTTTATCAATTAGCTCCTTACTATCCAGACATGTTACTTGTGAGTTCAATGCACTCAACCCCCAAGCTTCCTTACCTTGACCTCTTGCCAACTCAGGCATTATAGAACACACCCAACTTTCTTAACCCAGTCACACCCTTAAGAACTTTAGATTCTCCAAGCCTACCCATCTTGACAATCAAGAGTGACACCTCACAATCGGCAGTCCTGTTATTAGCCTAGAAATCACCTTCAGTCATCCTGTCAGTCTTACTCAAGACCTTAAGTCAACAATCCAGACTACCTATCACGCCCCAAACTAGGGGAGGCACGACTAGAACTCGATTTAATTTTTATGAGGTGGAGCATGGAACTAGTGACATGGAACACTGCATTCCCAATAGTTGGAGGTAGGCGGATTACACCTACGCCTCCTTGAATTTTGGGCTCAGAGGCCACGTCCATGAATCCTTCAACACCTTTTTTATTGCCCACCTCGCTCATGGGATACCTGCTCAACCAATCACAAACAACAAATAAAGTAAAAAAGCAAACAAAACTCACAAAGTAATTTTTATATTCAATAAAAAAGGCTACTCAAAATAATTCCCCGGCAATGTCACAATTTTTGATAACACTCAATTGACACTCTCCATTTCAGAGGTGACGACGATTGTTAAGCAAAATAAAATTTATAAACTCGATGGGAGTCGGGCATCAGGGAATTGGTGAGTCACCTAAAGGATTGTCGAATGTCAATCACAATCAGAGTATTTTCTCCAAAGACAATAAAAGTAAACAAGGGGGGAAATTAGGGAATTGGGAAATTTGTCACAATTCGTAATTCAAGAAAAAAAATAAAGTAAAATGCGAGATTATATCAAGAGAGAGGACGACTAGGGGTATGCTTTCGATGGGACTCGAGCATGGGTCATGGTACTTGCTCAATTACATAAATTCTCGCAAATTAATTTATGTAGCATTGGTTTTAGTTATTTTTTTCAATCTCTGGATCCAACAAATATATTTTCGATGGTTTTTGTTCAAGCACCACGGTTTAGCATTAACCAACCAATATCTGCTTGGGGAAGTCACACTATCTCTAGCTTAGACTCTTAAATGGGTGTTTTCGACGAATTATGCTATCTCTAGCCACAATCTAATTGGAATCCCAAGTACCTACTAGTGAATTCACATCCAAAATTATGAACCTCTTTCTCAAGCAAGAACACAATCAAGTAATTACAATCAATGTTTGCATCCATTAATTTTAGAGTTAAAACATGGAAAATTCTTTAGACCCATATCAAATTAGCAGTTATAAACACAAATGAGCAAGACCCATACCCATAATTCAAGCACCCATCATTTACATACCCTAGAAAAGGAGACTTAGCCACTCATGCTAAGGGAACAAGAAGCAATACCAAGTGGGTAATCCAAATTCCCTTTCATTAATGGCAGAAATTTCCAATATCCAAGCTCAATTACCCACCTTACATCCAACCTAGTTGTGCTCATGAACCTTCAGCTGCCTCGATGCATATGCTATCATATGACCCTATTACATCAACACACAACCAAGACCAACTGACGAAGCATCAGAATACACTAAGAAGCCCTGACCCTCAACTAGCAATGTCAATATTAGAGCTGAAGTCAATAAGGCCTTAAGCCTCTAAAAACTATCCTCACACTGACTTGACCACTAAAAGGGAACATCCTTCCTAGTTAGCCTAGTTAGAGGTGTTTCTATGTAAGAAAATCCCTCAACAAACTGCTTGTAATACCCTGCTAACCTAATGAAACTGCAAACCATGGTAGGAGTAGTAGGTCTCGGCCAATCACAAATGGCTACAATCTTCCCTGGGTCTACTCTAATCCCATTCTTAGACACCAAGTGTCCTAGGAATGCTACTGACTCAAGCCAAAACTTTCACTTTAAGAACTTGGCATAAAGCTGATGATCTCTCAAAGTCTAGAGTACAATCCTCAAGTGTTTCTCATGCTCATCTCCACTCTGCGAGTATATAAGTATGTCATCAATGAAGACTATCACAATAAAATCTAAGTATGGATTGAGCATTCTGTGAATCAAGTCCATGAAAGCTGCGGGGGTATTAGTCAACCCAAAATACATCACCAGGAGCTTATAGTGGCCATAACGTGTCCTGAATGCTGTCTTAGGGATGTCCTCCGCCCTAATCCTCAACTGGTGGTAGCATGACCTCAATCTATCTTAGAAAACACAGATGAACCCTGGAGCTGATCAATCAAGTCATCTATACGTGGCATCGGATACCTATTCTTCACAGTCACCTTATTCAGCTGCTGATAATCAATACACATCTGCATTGAACCATATTTCTTTCTCACAAACAAAACTGGAGCATCCTAAGGTGACACATCGGCCTAATGAAATATATATCTAGCAAGTCCTGAAGCTGATCCTTAAGCTCCCTCAACTCAGCTGGAGCCATACGATATGTAGTAATAGAAATGAGCCTGGTACCTAACTCTAACTCAATGACAAAGTCAATATCACGCTCAGGTGGAAGGCCTGGCAGGTCGGCCAAAAACACATCTAAGAAGTCTCTAACCACAAAAACCAACTTAGGAGAAGTAGTATTGGCACTATCATCTCGGACATATGCTAGATATACCAAACATCAGTGTGAAATCAACTTCCTAGCCTAAAGGCAAGAAATGATCCCAGACGGTGCACAACAAACAGAACCCTGCCACACAATGAAGGATACACCGAGCATGACTATGGTAACGGTCTTCACATAGCAATCCAAAACCGCTCGGTGAGGGGATAATTAGTCCATGCCCATAATTGCACTGCTCTGAGAGGCTGAGCTAGATAAGCGGCTGGCTGAACTAGCACCTGCTAGGGGAACTCTCTAGCATAGTAACCCATAATACCATATTCATAGCATGGCCCTAATGGACCACCTTGTCGGGATGAACTAGCTAAACTGGTATGGCCACCACTGCCTGATGCCCCAGATGTTGTACCCCTTAATTACTGACCACTGTAGCTATTCTGACCACTATGACTCTGATAAAACTAAGGCCCATATGAAGTCTGAAGAGATGCCTAAACTGGGTGGCTAGACTAACCCTGATGCTACTGTGGATGTTACCTCTATCCCCACTGACCTGAACCTCTACCACCAGAACGGGAACCACTGTAAATGCCCTGATAATGTGGCCTCTTATCTCTGGCCCCAGGATTATGATGATGCAAGTCCTCCATAGTTCGTACTTGGTCTTTTATGGCCTAAAATGGTCTCCCACTAGCAACTAGTATCTTTACACTCTATCGAAGTTCATTTCTCAACCCCCAAACAAACTAAAGAACCCTATCTGGATCTATAGGAATGATCATAGCCCCAAATGGATCCAACTGGTAAAAATGGGTCTCATACTCATATACTGACATAGATCCCTGCATTATTCACGTAAACTGCACTCTACGATACTCACGGTCACTCTGAGGTAAGAACTTGGCCATAAAGGCCTCATTAAACTTTCTCCAAGTTAACTGAAGAGACTCAGATGGTCTGCAAGCTACCTAAGCCCTCCACCAAAGCTTAGCTGGGTCCTCTATCTGATAAGTTGTATAACCGACCCCATGAGTATCTAATAACTTAAAATGATGAAGCATCTCCTTACAAGTAGAAATAAAGTCATAAGCATCGTGTCTGAGAGCACCAGAGAACCTCGGCGGAGATAATCTCAGAAATCTTCCCAAAGCCTTCTGCTCTGATTGTCATAACTGTACAAGGAGCAAGAAGCTGGGTAACTGAAGGTACTGGAAGAATCTCTGCATGGGAAGCCACAGTAGCAGGCTGCGCTCATAAACTTTGAGCACCTAGGGCTGCCCCCTGAGCAAAAGTTTGTGCTATATTTGAACGCTGGCCCCCAATTATACCCAACAATTATAGAGGAAACCTCGAATATCTAACGAAGGAGCTGGGGTTGGTACTGATACTTCTACTAGCCCTGGTGGCACCTGGGCTACCCCGGGTCCATAGGATACTGCTCTGATACTAACTCAAGCTCAAACTCAACTTTAGGAGATCTAACTAGTTCCGCTGCTTAGGCACGTCCTTGGCCTCTACCTCTACAACCACCCCAATCCCTAGCTGGAGTTGGGGGTGCTGGTGTAAAAGGCTCACCCTCACCCACTGCCGAAAATTTCATACGAGCCATCTACGAAAGAGTGAACCAAAACAAATGAGATTCCAAGAAACTATTTAGGATAAGATGCACATTATAGAAGCAAGAAAGATCCATATTTCCTAAAATGCCACTTTAGCCTCCCGAAGATAGAGTACAGATGTCTCAACCCCAATCCAAAGACTTTACTAGACATTAGATCCTATATCGATAACACTGGTGAACCAAGGCTCTGATACCAAACTATTACGACCCAATTTCTTAGGTCCTGATGCTCACCTACAACCCCCATGTAGGCGAACCAATTCCCATAGCTCGGAACGATTAGTATGGGATACTCTCTAAGTAAAGCATGCAAGAGGCAATATAAGTGGAAGCAAGATAAAAAAGTACAAAATTAGAAGAACTGGAGTGTGTGTATATATATATGTATGTATATAAAGAAAAACCATCCCATGACCTGGTATCATAGTATAGAAGCCACTACTAAAATATATAGTGTACAAAAGGGAGTACAAAAATAGAATATACAATTGTCTATGAATAAGCAAAAGAGTAAATAGTGCCAAAAATAAGATGTGATAAAGCTCCGATCGTCAGGAGCTCACCCTAGTCTAGGATGTCGAAAAGCTATATGAGTAAGCATGTGGTTAACGGTGATATCTCACACTAGGATCTGGACCAGGAAGATGCAAAAGTATAGTATGAGCACCAATTACAAAGCAACGGCTACCCAGTAGGCATCATAGGCTGACTAAGCGCATATAAGATATAAAAACAGTAAATAGAAAATAATGAAGAAAGTAGTCACAGATTTAAATAGAGGAAAACACATGGAAGCTAGCCACAGATAGAAGACAATGAGAATACAAGAGTAATACACTAGCCACAGAAGATATATCATAGAACACAAAAGAATAGAGAACATACCTGGATCCTTGTAACAATAATATATTCAAAGAGTTTAAGAAAATGGCGGTGTATGATAACGCTCAAGTAACACTCTCCATGCAGAGGTGATAGTGGTCGTCAGAGCAAAAAAAATTATTATATTCTTGATGGGAGTTGGGGTCGATCCCACAGAGAATGGTAGAGTCACCTATAAGATTGTCGTATATCAGTAACCAATAGAGTATCCATTTAAACAATAATAAAAGTAAATAGGGGAAGTGTAACACCTCGAAATTCAATTTAGCTATTAAACCTGATCTCTAAGAAGTTTATGAAATTCCCAAGGACAATGGACTAGATCACAGACCGTATTCTGGACCATGATCCTTAGTATGATCTGTGGTATACACTTGGCTATGTTCTTCCCTAAGTCTATGAGTCAATCGATGGCTCGTGGTTTGGAACCACGGCCTATCCTGTAGACTCATGGTTCGAAGTTCCAGAGGACCCCCATAAAGGGTCTTGGGAATGACGAGTTGGTTGATGACATATCCTCTTAAATCATGAGCCATCCTTCCATTCATAGTTCCTGAGGATCAGAGGATCCTCATTTCTTTAAGTTAAACCACGAGTCAATAGGATAGTCTATCGTTATATAGCACAGACCATAAAGTGACTCATGGTATATCATTCCAGTAGACCCCCAGAATTGGTTACTGAAACCACGGACCAGATGATGGTCCGTCATCCTATTTGATGGTTCGTGGACTAAATCATGGTCCCTGAAGCCGAGTCATTTTATCTTTTTCCCAAGCTTAAGTATAGGGGTATTTTTGTAATTATCCACCCTCTTAACCCTTAAGTGAGGTTGATTTGGACATTTTTGGTAGGGTTTCTACTCTTATTAACCTAAGTCTTTCCTTATTCCTCATTTATCTCCCAAAAAGGGAAAAGAACTCCTTCAAGCTCCAAGTCTCAAGCTCCAAGTTCAAGCCTCCATTTCTTTTCATATTTAATCAAGCAAGCTTCAATAAGGTATGTGGGTTTTCAATAAGGGATTCTGTTCACCCTTATGCCTAAAACCTATGATTCTTACTTTGATTTATGAAATTGTGAAATTAGGGTTCTTACCCAAATTGGAGAAAAATTATGGGTCTTCTTTTAAAGTATCAATTCATGATTTCCCATTCATTACCCATGTTTTAATTACGATTCCTTACACAATTTCAAAAGCCCATATGTTGATGAATTTTAGCATGATCTCATTGATTTACATGTTTTCAAGTAAAATTAGCATGTTTAGATAACATGGCCTCTATTATCATGAAAGTGCATGCCTAATTTTTCAAGTTATGAATTTAGAAAGAAAAGTATGTTTTGAATTATGGCTATGCTAAGTTTTAAATTTTTTGAAGTATGAAAGATTTGAAATCATATATGTCTCTATGTTTATGAAAGGTTTGGCATCTAGATATATCTACCTAAGCTATGTGAATTGCATGGTATTAGATATACCCTTATGCTTTTCAAACAAATTTGGCATTAGATATGCCACAAGTATAAGTTAAGCTATAAGTATATTTTGGGAGTAGTATTGAGCACTGAGATGGATTGGGTAAATGTACCTCTTGTATATCCCAGAACTACGTGACACCATAGGTTCTTTAAGTCACCTCTGTGGGAATCAGACATCGTGATCACACTAGTTATGCCTTTATACCCTAGCAAGGTATATTGGGTCCTTTTGATGGGGAGGATACATCGGATTCCATGTAACTCACATGGTCTATGTTGGTTAGAGAACCTGCCACAGAAACAATTTCAGTTATTCAATTGCATTGACTTTTTTCTTTCAGATTTCAGAAGTTCTATTATTACTTATGGTTTTCAAGTATATTTTGATTATGATATCGCGTTGAGTCTTTTGTGTTCCAGCTTTCACAATCCTAGTATGATTTTACTTTTAAAGTATACCTAGCATATTTACTTCAGATTTTGCATATCTCACATACTCAATACATCTTATATTGCTGACGTATATATTGCACTGTATCCTCTTGATGATGCAAATTTCGGTTCGGGTCCTCAGATTCATTGCTAGAGATTAGCCAGTGTTCCAGATTTGAGTGGTGAGACCTCATACTTTGAGGACTAGTACTAGATGTCTATCTTTATGGGTTTTGTTTATTATTTAGGGTTAGCTGAGGTCTAGTCCCAGCAACCCATTATTCAGTTTAGAGGCTTTCAGACATAGTAGAGATTTTATATTTGGGTTTCAGATTCTTATATATTATGTTTGAGCTATCGATGACTCAGCCTATTTATATCTTCAGTTTGATGCTTCCATTAAGTTTATCTATGTTTTTATAAGTCATGCTTTAGCCAAGGGTTAACTTGGGGCACTTGTGGTTCCGGGTCTTGTGTTACGTTTAGAGGGTAGCCTTGGGGAATGACAAACTTAGTATCAGAGCATCAGGTTCAAGAGTCCTAGGGTGTATTAAAGCCGCATCATTTAGAGTCTCTTTCATGGGTGTGAAGCATACCACATCTATGAGAGAGAGGCTATGAGATATTTTGGAATAGTCTTCACTTCTTTTATGATCTATATCGTGCGATAGAGTTTGACTCTAAATACTACTCTAACCCAATCTTTATGCAATTCAAATTATGTCTCCACGTCGTCCTATACCTCATCGTGCCAATGCCTGAAATGCTAATCCTCCAATTCTAGACCCCAAGGCCATAAGTGCAGAGTTCAAAAATGCTATTCATATGCTAGGTCAAATTCTAGCCACCCAAGCAAATCAGCAGGCTCCTATCCCCGCCCACCTCGCATGAACCCACCTGAGTTCTGGGGTTCAAAAGTTGGTGAGGATCCACCAAATTTCTTGGATGAGGTAAATTCCATTTTATCTAGTTCATTTAAGATCTTCGGTATGATGTAAGTGGGTGGTGCTGATTGTATTGATCTAGCTTCCTATCAACTCAAGGACATGACTCATATTTGGTTCACTTAATGGAAAGATGCTAGGGCTAAGGACGTGGTCCCTATGACTTGGGAATGCTTTGAAAGGGCTTTTCTTGACTGGTTCTTCCCTAGGATGTTAAGGCAAGCTAAGATTGAAGAATTTGTTAATTTAAGGCAAAGTTCTATGCTGGTTCAGGATTATGGTTTGAAGTTTACCCAGCTTTCTAGGTATGCTCCTTCCATAGTGGCTGACCCATGGGATGAGATGAGTACGTATGTTTATGGAGTGTCAGATTCGGTGAAGAAGGAGTGTAGGTCTGTGATGCTTTTGGGTGGCATGAATATTTCCCGACTTATGACCCATGCCCAATAGATCGAGGTAGATAAGATAAGGGAGAAGGCAAGGGAGAACAAGAGAGTTAGGTCGGAGAGCTCAAGTTTTGGCCATCAGAAGTCTGGAGGTATACATTGCCTTTTATTGCAGAAGAAATCATCAGGCCTCATTCATTCTTCAGTTAGTGCTCTTACCCAGGCCCCCAGGCCTCATTATGATCTGACTGGTAGAGGATTTGGTTCCTATTCACAGGAAAGTGTTGCAAAGGGGACTCCTTACCCTTCTTGCAATAAGTTTGGTAGAATCACCCTTGTGAGTGTCTAGCTGGTAGAGAGGGGTGCTTCAGTTATAGGCAGGTTGGACACATGATTAAGGATTGAATTTTAGCTAAGAAGGGACAGAGAGGTAGTAGGACTCAGCCTGTCCCAACAACATCAGAAGGTTGTCCGGCCTCGGAGGGCACTGCTTTTAGTTCTGGTGGTTAGCGCCAAAACTGCCATTATACTATGTCCTCCCTTCAGGACAAGGAGAGTTCACCAGACATTGTTACTGGTATGTTGAAAGTATTCTCTCTCGATGTGTATGCATTATTGGATTCGGGTGCCTCTTTCTTTTTTGTCACCCCTTATGTTGCTTGTAAGTTTGAGATTTGTCTTGATCAACTTTTAGAACCCTTTTGTATTTCTACTCCAGTTGGTGAGTTAGTCCTATCAAAAAGAATCTACCAAAATCGCCCTATCTCAGTCCTTCATAGAATCACTTCAGCGGATCTAGTAGAGTTGGAGATGACTGACTTTGATGTTAATCTTGGTATGGATTGGTTGTATGCGTGTTATGCCTTGGTTGATTGTCATAAGTATCAGTTTCAAGTTTCCAAATAAACTTGTCTTAGAGTGGCAAGGTAGTCCTTCATCCTCGAAGGGTCATTTCATATCTTATCTTAAGGCTAGAAAGATGATTTCTAAGGGTTATGTTTATCATATAGTTTGGGTTATGGACACAGAGTCTGAAACCCTATCTCTCCAGTCAGTTCTTGATGTGAATGAATTTTTAGAAGTGTTCCCCAAATATTTGTCGGGAGTCCCTCCCGAGTGGGAGATCGACTTTGGGATAGATCTTCTCCCAAATACGAATCCTATCTCTATTTATCCTTATAGAATGGCTTCTGTGGAGCTTAAGGAATTGAAAGATCAGTTGAAAGACCTCCTTGATAAGGGTTTTATCCGACCCAATATCTCTCCATGGGGTGCTCCAGTTCTATTCGTGTAAAAGAAAGATGGTTTTCTTAGAATATGTATCAACTACCATCAGTTGAACAAGGTCACAATCAAGAATAAGTATCCCATTCCTAGGATTGATGAATTGTTTGATCAGCTTCGGGGTGCTAGTTTATTCTCCAAGATCGACCTTAGAAACGGTTATCATCAGCTTTCTGTTAGAGAGCATGATATTCCAAAGACATCCTTCAGAACTCGATATGGTCATTATGAATTTGTTGTCATGTCTTTTGGTCTAACGAATGCTCCCACATCTTTTATTGATTTGATGAACTGTGTGTTCAAGAAGTATTTGTATATATTTGTGATTGTGTTCATTAATGATATCCTTATCTATTCTCTGAGTGAGGAGGAGCATGCGGACCATTTGAGAGTGGTGTTGCAAACTCTCAAAGACCGACAGTTATTTGCTAAGTTTAGCAAGTACGAGTTTTAGATGCAGTGTGTTGCTTTTCTAGGTTATATTGTGGCAAGAGATGGTATTCGAGTTGATTCTCAAAAGATCAAGGCAGTAAAGAACTGGCCTAGACCACTTCCCCATATGATATTATGAGCTTTTTGGGTTTGGCTAATTACTACAGGAGATTTGTGGAAGGGTTTTCTTCCATTGCTGCCCCATTGACTCGGTTGACTCATAAGAAGGTTAAAGTTCAATGGTCTGATCTATGTGAGAAGAACTTTCAGGAATTGAAGACTAGATTGACCATAGCTCCAGTGTTGGCTCTACCCGAGGGCCTAGATGACTTTGTTGTGTATTCTGATGCCTCTAGGATTGGTTTGGGTTTTGTGTTGATGCAACGTGATAAAGTGATTGCTTATGCTTCGATACAACTTAAGACTCACACCCTACTCATGATCTTGAGTTAGCGGCCATGGTTTTTGCTTTGAAGATTTAGAGACAATACTTGTATGGTGTTCATATGGATGTGTTCACCAATCATAAGAGTCTTCGGTATGTGTTTACTCAAAAGAAATTGAATCTTTCTCAAAGGATATGGTTGGAGCTTCTTAAGGATAGTGATATGAGTGTGCTTTACCATCCGGGTAAGGCTAATGTCATGGCAGATGCACTTAGTAGATTGTCTATGGGTAGTGTGTCTTCAGTTGAGGACAAAAAGAAGGAATTAGCTAAGGATGTTCATCGGATTGCTCGTTTGGGAGTTCGCCTTATGGATTCGACAGAAGATGGTGTTATTGTTCAAAATGGTTCTGAATCATCTTTGGTAGCTGAGGTGAAACAAAAGCAGGACAGTGGTCCTATTTTGCACCAATTGAAGGGTGTGGTCCATCAACTAAAGGTAGAAGTTTTCTCCCAAGGGGGAGATAGTGTGCTTCGATATCAGGGTCGATTATGTGTTCCTGACGTTGATGAGTTGAGACAATGGATTTTGACAGAGGCTCATAGTTTTAGGTATTCCATTCACCCCAGTGCCACCAAGATGTACCATGACATACGGAAAGTCTATTGGTGGAATGTCATGAAGAGGAACATAGAAGGTTTTATGGCTAAGTGTCCCAACTATCAACAAGTGAAAGTAGAGCATCAGCGACCAGGTGGTATGACTCAGGATATTGATCTTCCTACTTGGAAGTGGGAAGCGATCAATATAGACTTTATTATTGATTTTCCTTCTACTTGTAGGCAGCATGATTTTATTTGGCTTATTGTCGATCGAATGACTAAGTCATCCCACTTCTTATTTGTTAAAACTATGGATTCAGCGGATGATTATGCTAGACTCTACATTCGAGAGATAGTCAGACTACATGGTGTTCCATTGTCTATTATTTCAGAAAGGGGTACTCAGTTTACATCCCAGTTTTGGAAGTCTTTCTAGAGAGGTCTTGGTACTCAGGTTAAGCTTAGCATAAATTTTCACCCTCAGATGAATGGCCAGGCAGAACATACTATTTAAACCTTGGAGGATATGTTGATAGCTTGTGTAATTGATTTTAAAGGTAATTGGGACGATCACTTACCTCTTATCGAGTTTACCAACAATAATAACTTTCATTCTAGCATCTAGATGGCTTCTTATGAGACACTTTATGGGCGGAGGTGTAGATCTTCTATTGGTTGGTTTGAGGTAGGTGAGGCGGCCTTGATTGGTCCAGATTTGATTCATGAGACTATGGAGAAAGTTCAGCTTATTAGGTAAAGGTTAAAGATCGCTCAGAGTCGACAGAAATTATATGCAGATGCGAGGAGAAGAGAGTTGGAGTTTGAGGTTGATGATTGGGTATTTCTGAAAGTGTCACCCATGAAGGGTGTGATGAGGTTTGGAAAGAAAGGTAATCTTAGTCCCCGCTATGTAGGTCCTTATTAGATTCTGAGAAGAGTTGGTAGTGTTGCTTATGAGTTTGATTTGCCAATGGAGTTAGAAGCGGTTAAGCAGATTTTCCATGTTTGTCTGTTGAAGAAGTGTGTTGGTGATCCAACCTTGATTGTTCCTTTGGATGATGTGGGTGTGAAGGATAGCCTTAATTATGAGGAAATTCTCGTGGAGATTCTTGATCGTCAGGTTAAGAGGTTGAGAAACAAATAAGTTGCTTCGGTGAAAGTCCTTTGGAGTAATCAGCTAGTTGAGGGAGCTACTTGGGAAGCAGAAACAACCATGAAAGCCAAGTACCCTCATATCTTTCCTTCCGATCAAGTTTCAGCTTGAGGTAATAGATTCCCTCTTAGTATGTCCCTCTGATTCTATTCCATCGGTTCCTCTCATGATCCTAGCATGCATTCATATTTTTCGAAGATAATTCTATCATGTGTTAAGTTGAAAAGCTCAGTTTTCATGTTTACTCTTCAGTATTCCTGTTTTGTTTCTTGGTTGGGCTGTTTTCTTCCCAGTTTTCCTTGCTTAATCTTCATTCAAGGATGACTGATCCTAAGGGGGAGATATTGTAACACCCCAAAATTCGATTCAGCTATTAAACCTGATTTCTAAGAAGTTTGCAAAATCCCCTGGGACAATGGACCAGATCACGGACCGTAGTCCTGGACCACGATCCGTAGTATGATCCGTGGTATGCTCTTTGCTATGTTCTTACCTTAGTCTATAAGTCACTCGATGTCTCATGCTTTGGAACCACAGCCCATCCTGTAGACTCGTGGTTCGAAGTTCCAGAGGACCCCCATAAAGGATCTTGGGAACGATGAGTTGGTTGACGACTTGTGCTCTTGAATCACGAGTCGTCCTTCCATCCGTAGTTCTTGAGGATCAAAGGATCTTCATTTATTTGAGTTAAACCAAGAGTCAGCAGGATGGTTCATCATTCTGGAGCACAGACCGTAAAGTGACTCATGGTATGGCATTCTAGTAGACCCCAAGAATTGGTTCCTAAAACCACGGACCAGATGATGGTCCGTCATCCTCTTTGATGGTTTGCGGACTGACTCGTGGTCCCTGAAGCCGAGTCATTTTATCTTTTTTCCAAGCTTAAGTCCAGGGGTATTTTTGTAATTACCTACCCTCTTAACTCTTAAGTGAGGTCATTTTGGCCATTTTTAGTAGGGTTTCTACTCTTATTAGCCTAAGTGTTTCGTTATTCCTCATTTATCTCCCAAAAAGGGAAAAGAACTCCTTCAATCTCCAAGTCTCAAGCTCTAAGTTCAAGCCTCCATTTCTTTTCATCTTTAATCAAGCAAGCTTCAATAAGGTATGTGGGTATTCAATAAGGGATTTCTTTCACCCTTATGCCTAAAACCCATGATTCTTACTTTGATTTATGAAATTGTGAAATTAGGGTTCTTACCCAAATTGGGGAAAAGTTATGGGTCTCCTTTTAATGTATCAATTCATGATTTTCCATTCATTACCCATGTTTTAATTATGATTCCTTGCACAATTTCAAAAGCCCATATGATGATGATGAATTTTAGCATGATCTCACGGATTTACATGTTTCCAAGCAAAATTAGCATGTTTAGATAACATGGCCTCTATTATCGTGAAATTGCATGCCTAATTTTTAAAGTTATGAATTTAGAAAGAAAAGTATGTTTTGAATTATCGCTATGCTAAGTTTTAAAGATTTTGAAGTATGAAAGATTTGACATCAAATATGTATCTATGTTTATGAAAGGTTTGGCATCTAGATATGTCTACCTAAGCTATGTGAATTGCATGGTATTAGATATACCCTTATGCTTTTCAAACAGATTTGGCATTAGATAAGCCGCAAGTATAAGTTGAGCTATAAGTATGTTTTGGGAGTAGTATTGAGCACCGAGTTGTATTTGGTGAGTGTACCCCTTGTATATCCTAGAACTACGTGCCACCGTAGGTTTTTTAAGTCCCATCCGTGGGCATCAGACCTTGTGATCACACTAGTTATGCATTTATACCTTGACAAGGTATATTGGATCCTTTCGATGGGGCGGATACATCGAATTCATGTAGCTCACATGGTTTATGTCTGTTAGAGAACCTCCCACAGAAATAGTTTCAGTTATTAAATTGCATTGACTCTTTGCTTTCAGATTTCAGAAGTTCTATTATTACTTATGTTTTTCAAGTACATTTTGATTACGATATTGCATTTAGTCTTTCGCATTCCAGCTTTCACAATCCTAGTATGATTTCTGTTTTAAAGTATACCTAGCATGTTTACTTCAGATTTTGCATATCTCACATACTCAGTACATTTTATAGTGCTGACGATATCTTGCGCTGCATCCTCTTGATGATGCAGATTCAGGTTCGTGTCCTCAGATTCGTGGCTAGAGATTAGCCAGTGTTCCAGATTTGTGTGGTAAGACCTCATACTTCGAGGACTAGTACTAGATGTCTATCTTTATAGGTTTGTTTAGTATTTGGGGTTAGCTGGGGTCTTTTCCCAGCAACCCATTATTTAGTTTAGAGGCTTTTAGACATAGTTGCACTACTAAAAAAATGCTAAAAAGAGACAGCCAAAAGCGATGCAGGCCGTCGCTTTTTTGTCCAAAAGAGACGGAAAAGAGACGGCGTCACTTCCGTGGGAAAATGGGCTGTCGCTTTTCCAAAAGCGACGGACAGCATCGCTTTAAAAGCGACAGCCAGCGACGCAAACAAAAAAGCGATAGATTTTATTTTATTTTTATTTTTTCCAGAAAAGCGATGTTGTCCGTTGCTTTGTTCTTGAACTTGAAGAACAAAGCAACCGAAATCGTCGCTTTTCCTGGTAATTTTTTTTCCAGAAAAGCGACGTTGTCCGTTGCTTTTTATGGGTATTTTTGTAAAAAAAATCCAGAAAAGCGACGGACAACGTCGCTTTTTTTGAGAGTTTTTTAAAATAATTCCAGAAAAACGACGGACAAAAGTGACCCTGTCCATCGCTTTTCTGCATTTTTTCCGACTGCAAAAATCTGCATTTTCAATATGCACCACCTGCCATTTACAAAACTAATTCAATACAGCCCAAACGAACACTAATTCCTTCCACAACATTCATAATAAGATTCAATCATAACAAGAAACTAAATACGAAGTAATAATATCACTAAACACATAAAAGGTCCACCAAAAGGACCTATAAAGTATTCAATAACTTAAAAAAAGTGTCAAAATGTCAAAAAGTATAGGGAAATGATAGCAAGCATTAACCTAAACTAAGGTTCACAAAGACTAACCTAAACTAGCAAGCTATTCAAGCTTCACAAACTAACATTAATGTAATAAATTAACACTTAACTTAAAAAAGAACCTATATAATTCAAGTACCTAATTCAAGATCCTATATAATTCAAGTTTAAAAAATAACCTAAAGTTGAAAACTTCTTAACCCAAAACTAACAATTTAAACTAACAAACTTAACTTAAAAAAGCTTAACTTAAAAAAACTAAGATTCAAGAACCTAATTCAAGAAGTTAAAGTTGAAAACTAATTCAACATTCTAAAACAAAACTCAAAACTAATTCAAGAACCTATTTCAAATTCAAAGTTCCCAAATTCAAGTTAATAATCTAATTCAAGAACCAAATTCCACATTCAAGTACCTACATAATTCAAGAACCTATATAATTCAAGTTCAAAAAATAACCTCAAGTTGAAAACTTCTTAACCCAAAACTAACAATTTAAACTAACAAACTTAACTTAAAATAACTTGACTTAAAAAAAAACTAAGATTCAAGAACCTAATTCAAGTTAATAATCTAATTCAAGAACTTAATTTCAAATTCAAGTTCCAAATCCTAATTCTAAATTCAAGTACCTAATTCAAGAACATAATTCCGAATTCAAGTTCCAAACCCTAATTTCAAATTCAAGTACCTAATTCAAAGTTCCTCATTTTCTTAACAATAACACTTACATACAAATATTCACATAACTCACAAGACTAATCTAAATTAATTAAGGTTCACAAAACTATCATAAACTACCAAGCATTATTCAAGGTTGACAAAAAAAGAACCTAAAGTTGAAAACTAATTCAAGAGTATAAAAACTAAACCCAAAACTAATTCAAAAACCTATTTCAAATTCAAAGTTCCCCAATTCAAGTTATAATCTAATTCACGAACCTAATTCCAAATCCTAATTCCAAATTCAAGTACCTAATTCCAAATTCAAGTTCCAAATCCTAATTCCAAATTCAAATAACTAATTCAAAGTTCCTTATTTTCTTAACAATAACACTTGCACACAAATATTCACATAACTCACAAGACTAACCTAAACTAATTAAGGTTGACAAGACTATCCTAAACTAACAAGCATTATTCAAGGTTCACAAAAAAGAACCTAAAGTTGAAAATTAATTCAAGAGTATAAAAACTAAACCCAAAACTAATTCAAAAATCTATTTCAAATTCAAAGTTCCCAAATTCAAGTTATAATCTAATTCAAGAACCTAATTCCAAATTCAAGTTCCAAATCCTAATTCTAAATTCAAGTACCTAATTCAAAGTACCTCATTTTCTTAACAATAACAGTTACATACAAATATTCACATAACTGACAAGACTAACCTAAACTAATTAAGGTTCACAAGACTATCCTAAACTAACAAGCATTATTCAAGGTTTACAAAAAAGAACCTAAATTGAAAACTAATTCAAGAGTATAAAAACTAAACCCAAAACTAATTCAAAAACCTATTTCAAATTCAAAGTTCCCAAATTCAAGTTATAATATAATTCAAGAACCTAATTCCAAATCCTAATTCCAAATTCAAGTTCCTAATTCAAGAACCTAATTCCAAATTCAAGTTCCAAATCCTAATTCCAAATTCAAGTACCTAATTCAAGTACCTATTTCAAAGTTCCACATTTTCTTAACAATAACACTTATATACAAATATTCACATAACTTACAAGACTAACCTAAGCTAATTAAGGTTCACAAGACTATGCTAAACTAACAAGCATTATTCAAGGTTCACAAAAAAGAACCTTAAGTTGAAAACTAATTCAAGAGTATAAAAACTAAGCCCAAAACTAATTCAAAAACCTATTTTCAACTTCACTATCAAATTCAAGAACCTAATTCAACAAACTAAGTTGAAAACTAATTCAAGATTATAACCCAACAATATAAACTAATTCAAAATTTCCAACTTCCGCTATCAAATTCAAGAACCTAATTCAACAACTTAAAGTTGAAAACTAATTCAAGATTATATTTATAACTCAACAATATAATTTCCAACTTCACTATCAAATTCAAGAACCTAATTCAACAACCTAAAATTGAAAACTAATTCAAGATTATATTTATAACTCAACAATATAAACTAATTCAAAATTTTCAACTTCACTATCAAATTCAAGAACCTAATTCAACAAACTAAACTTTAAAACTAATTCAAGATTATAACCCAACAATATAAATTAATTCATTATTTCCAACTTCACTATTAAATTCAAGAACCTAATTCAACAACCTAAAGTTGAAAACTAATTCAAGAACTTAATTCAAGAACCTAATTCATACTTAAAATCAAGAGCCTAAGATATTCACTATGCTCACAAATTCTAAAATCAAATTCAAGTTCAAACTTCTCAATTTCAAGTTCAAGTTCACAAATTCAATTATATGAATTATAAGATGTTCATAACCATTATTCAAGATTCACAACTAGCAATGTTCATACTCTAACACTAACTTAAAATAAATGACAAAAAATAATTTAAAGATTCGAAACTAACAAACTTGCTAATAATAACAAAAAATATCAAATAAACCCTAACATAAAATTTTAAATACTACTAATTTAAGTTCTAGTCTACATAACAACTAACAATGTTCTTAATCTAACATTAACCTAAAATAAATGCAATGTAATTGAAAAAAAAGTAAAAAATTCTAACCTTGAATTTTAAATAAGCCCTCACCCAAAAATTAATGATGGAGGAGGAAGGAGGCGGTGGCGGCGATAGCAACAGTAGCGACGACAGGTGTGGAGGTATGGAGGTGTGCGGAGGTGTGGAGAAGAGAGAAGAGAAGAAAGAAGAGAAGAGAGAAGAGAGAAGAGGAAAATGGCGTGACCCAATCTGGGTCACTTTATTTTTTAAAAAGCGACGGACAGCGTCGCTTTTTTAAATGAGTTGACCGCGTATTGACCAAAAAGCGACGGACAAAATTGACGCTGTCCATCATTTTTCTATTTTTTTAATATAAATAAAATTTTAAAGAAAGCGACAGACAACGTCGCTTTCTTTAAAAAAAATTTTTAATTTTTTTTAATAATTTTGATGCTAACCGTCGTTTATAATAAAAAATAAAAATTAATTAATTGCAAATAATTTTGGCGCAAAAATCCACCAAAAAAAGCGACGGACAAAGAGACGATGTCCGTCGCTTTTTTAAAAAAATAATTATAAATTAAAAAAATAATTAGAAAAGCGATGGATAGCGTCGCTTTTTCCGTCGCTTTTCAGGAGCGACACTATCCATCGCTTTCCTATCCGTCCCTTTTTGAGCTTTTTTTTAGTAGTGTAGAGATTTTGTATTTGGATTTCAAATTCTGATATATTATGATTGAGCTGTTGATGACTCAACCTATTTATCTCTCCAGTTTGATGCTTCCGTTAAGTTTATCTATGTTTGTATAAGTCATGCTTTAGCCAAGGGTTAACTTGGGGCACTTGTTGTCCCGGATCTTGTGTTACGTCTAGGGGTTAGTCTCGTGGCATGAAAGGAAGACAGGGGAATTAGAAAATCTGTCACAATTTGCAATTCAAGCAAGACAATAAAATAAACACGGGTTTGTATCAACAGATAGGATGACTAGGGGTATGCTTCCGATGACACCTAAACATGGGTCAAGGTACTTGCTCAATTATGTAAATTCTTGCTAAACAACATGGGTAGCATTGGTTTTAAGCATGAATGTTAATATTTTGATCTCACAAACATTTATCCAATGTTTTTTGATCAAGCACCATGGTTTTAACATTAATCAGCCAATACAAGCTTGGGGAAGTCACATTATCTCTAGCTTAGACTCTTAAATGGGTGTTTCCAGCGAATTGAACTATTTCTAGGCTCAATCTAAATGGAAATCCCAAGTACCCACTAGTAAATTCTCATCCAAAATTATGAACCTCTTTCTCAAGGAAGAACATAATCAAGTGATTTCAAGCAATGTTTGCAACAATTAATTTTAGAGTTAAAACATGGAGAATTCACTAGACCCATATCAATTTAGCAATTATAAACACAAATATGCAAGACCCATACCTAATAATCAAGTACCCATCATTCACATACCCTAGAAAAGGAGACTTAGCCACTCATGCTAAAGGATTAAGAAGAAATACCAAGTGGGTAATTTAAATTCCTTTTTATTAATGGAAGAAGTTTCCAATATTCAACCTCAATTTGTACAAAACAATAGTGAATCTAAGGTTGAAGATAAAGAGAATGAAGTAACTCTCTATCTTCCCTTGGGATCAAACTATTCAGGATTCAAGACTATGCAAAAAACTATTGAGTACAATGCCCAAATTGGGTTTTAGAAGGTTCCCAAATTGTCATATGAAAATAGACAAAAATACCCTTTGAGAGTAGTGCGACGTGATGTGCGGCCCGACGTGCATTTGCACAAGCCATTATGCGTGTCGCATGACTCTTCTCCAATAGACCAGTGACTTTAGCTGAACTTTGGGTGTTGTGCGAAGGGAGTTGTAGATCGCACCAGTCATTGTGCGTGTCACACGGTGGCCGCACCTCGTAGCAGACTCTTATTATTCTTTTGATCTTTATGCGGAGTGAGGTGTGGAATGCACCAGGCATTGTGTGTGTCACACGAAGGCCGCACCTCTTGGCAGAATCTTCATCTCTCTTGATCAACTTCACACTTTAACTCTTTTTAAGCTATTTTGGGTCCAAGTCCTTATTTTCTACGTTTGACCAAGAGTACCTGCATTCACATCAATAAAGGCCATAAGAACTTTTAATTCTCATCAAAACATAAAAATAATTCATGATTAAAGGCTCAATAAGTTGGTAGATTACTCACTTACCAAACCCCCAAACTTGAACTATTGCTTGTCCTCAACCAAGATACTCACTAAGTATGGAAGAATTGTGCTCTAAAACTCAATTGGGATGCACAAAAAATAATCTATTCTAAAAAAACTAAGAAAAACAATAAATAAAAAGACTCAAACAAATGACTCAACTACAATGTTTATCTCAATTTGGACCACCACATTATCAAGGCGATTGATCATTTCAAAATGTTCATCACAAGGACTTTATTTCTCATTTAAATCAAGGGAATTTGTTATTTAAAACAAGATTATCAAGCTTCTCAAGTCATTGGCATGGACCATCAAGGTTTTCCTCGAGATTTGCCACACAACTTGTCTTATTCATTCCTCTCAATTGAAATAGAGACTTTATATTTCAATTAGAGTGTATGATGCCACTCACCACAAGAGAGAATCCCACTCAAAATCATGCAATTCACAATACAAGGGATTCAAAAAGAACCAAAAAGGCTCTCACTCTCTCAGGAAAGTGCACATATATCAAACCATAGGCTTTTCCTTCATGTAAATCGCCACTAATGTAGAGTTACCAAGCTCAAAATCACCAAGAACTTGTGGGTTATGATGCTGGCTAGGGCCAAGGTGAGGATTGGATTTGGCTCTAGTGACTAAACCTACCTAATGCTGTTTGTTATCATTTTGAACACTGCTCACATTTTTGAACTTGACTTCACCTTATTTCTCCCTTACACAACCCAAGCTTTTCCCTTCAACTTGATCATACATCCTGCTTGTGTCACCTTAACTTGGTATCACCAATTCTTTTCTTTTCATTTTTCTCATTGCATTGGACTTTGGAGCGATTTTCAATTCAAACATAAGATGCTACCTTGCACTTGAAGTGCATTCCATTTCTTCTCCATTTTAAGTACATACACCCCAAACATAGACTTTTGCCTATGTTATCATTTCAATTCCTCCCCCAAACTTAGGCTTTTAGCCTACGTTTCAGTTTCAATCCATTAGGAAGGATAGGTGAGAATAAAGGTTCCAAAAAGGTCAGGGTGTTAACAAGGTGCCAAAGAAAGGTTACAAGCTCAAAGGGGTTCACTAGGATCAATGTCAAGGGAAGTCATTTGGGTGAAGTGGCTATTCAAAAAGGGCCTAAGACCATCTTCCAAGCTCGGTGACATCTAGGATTTTTCCTTGAATCACATTCTGGGTAAGTTCTAGATGACACATATGCACAAGAATCAAATGATAACCTCACCACACAAGGCATCACATCACAAGAATTTTCATTATTAGTCTCAAAATCAATTGGGACAAATGACATTTGATAAGCTATTCCGAGTTCATTACACACTCATTTGTGAATCGATTAAGACAAACCGAGAGTGTGCAAGTCATGACAAGAGAATGCTTTCCTCAAATGTTCAGTTTCCCTCTTTCCTTTAATTTTCAAAAACTTCTTGCCAAGAAAATATTAGGTGGGCCTATTTCGAGACAAGCAAAGCATGGATTAAAATTAAAACTAAAACTTGGCATTTTCCCTTAAGAAAGTCAACTCTCAATCTATCATAGGGAAATACCAACCTGGTTCGACACAAAAATAAAAGAAAAAGAAAAATTAAAGAAAACATTTGCTCCTTGGGAAATAACAGCGGTATTAAGAAAATCCTTGGAGTTTATTGCTACTCTACTATTAACAAGGCAACTACAATTTTAAAGCGCTCATGAATTATTTAAAAAATAAGTCTCGGCATAGGCGCTAGCGCATTTGCAAGGAACGGGTATTAATACAATAGAATCATGTAAAACCAAATCGACAAGATTGCAAAATCATCTTAACAAAGCATCAAGTCTGGTGAGGGCACAATTAAGCACTAATCAACCAAACTAAATAAAGAAAAGGTCCGGTAAAGGCAATATCACAATCATTTAAAACATGCCCGACAAGAGCTAAATGAATTCTTTAGCAGGAAAATAACATGTCAAAGGCCCGACAAGGGCAAATAAAAATATCTCAAAGCCCAAACATGGGCAACCATAAGCAGAAAAGCACTACCTCCCCCATGAAAATAAGCATTGCCCTCAATACTCTAAGCTCAAAGAAGTAATGAAAGAGACAACAACTCCTTGGAAGGACTATGCCTTATCGTCATCCACTGCCTCTGCACAAGTGCCTGCACCACTCTGTCGGGAGTGCAAAGTGAGTGTGGACTCTATGAGTGCCTGCTGAAACTCTGGGTTTTGATAATCATCTAGCTCTACATCCTCATCATTATAAGCTACAAGCAAGTCATCTAAGGGACCAAAAGTGTGCTGGGGTAGAGGCATGACACTCAAATCTTGTAACACCTCGGAAATCGATCAGCTTCTTAAACTTAGAGTTGCATAAAAATCTAGCTTTTCAAGAATCACGGGTCCAAATGACGGTTTGTGGTCTGAAACAGGAGTCGTGGTTCTGAGTTGTGGTCCTAGACTTATAAATTTCAGTCTCTGGTTTAAAACCATGAGTGGGTTCTATGGACCGTGGTTCTTTTCGTAGAATGCACACGTGAATTCAAACCTAAGGACTGACTTGTCCCTAAGAACCACGAGTTATTTCTACGGGTCGGTGTTTGATTCATGGACCATAAAGATGACTCATGAAACCTGTTCAAAGATCTATTTGGTATGTTAGGAATGACGACTCGATTATATAGACCATAATACTTTCTACGGTCTGTCATATTGATCCATGATTTATTTTCTGCAGGTTTATTGTTGACTCAGAAATTATGATTTGGGTCTACGGGTCATTATTCTTTCTACGAGCCGTAGAGTGGACTCGTCAATTGACTTCTGCAGTCTGTTGGCTTGGCCAGAAACCATGGATGGAAACCACGAACTATGGTTTGTTCTACGGTCCGTGGAACCCATCCGTGGTCACTGAAAGTCAACCTTTTTAACAGCTTTTCTAAATTATTTCTCAGGGCTATTTTAATCTTTTTCCACCCTTTTAACCCCTAAGTGACATTGTTTTGACTACTTCAAGAAGAGTTTTCACCCTCATTAGCCTAAGTTCCATCTAAAATCTTCATTCAACTCCTAAAAAGGAAAAGGGTCTTCTCCAAGCTCCAAGATCAAGCTTCCTAAGTCTTTTCAATTTAAGTGGGTTATCTTCAATCAAGGTATGTGGGTAATTAACAATGGGTTCCTTTCACCCTTGTGCCCAAAACCCCTAATTCAAATTTTGATTTCATGATCTTTAAATTAGGGTTCTTATCCAATTCATATGGGTTTTTCTAGATATGATCCTCTCATGATTTGGCTATGAAATTACTATTAAATTGCATGGTTTTACATGGGTTTTTACATAACTCTTATTTCATTAATTGAAGTTTATCCATGGAAATTTCTACATACATGAAGTTGATTTAAGCAATGGGATTTTAATATCATGTTCATTGTGAATTTTCAAGTATGTGCATGCCTAGTTCCTATGTTCTATGAAAGTATATGTTTTATGAAATTGAACTAGAGCCATGCAAATTTCTCATGTTATGAAGTATTATACAAGACAATACATGTTCCATCAATGCTCATGGATTGATTTTAAACCCTATATCATGAGTAATATGATGATTCAGGGTATGAACATGTTATGAACAAGTTTGGCATTAAAAATGTCATATGAATATGAGCTCATGCTATATGTTTTGGGAGTAGTATTTAGCACCGAGAGACAAGGGTTCAGACAACCCAAGTCTAAAACTACGTTGCCAACGTAGATTTCCCTCTGAGGCTTATGATGACAGGATCCTGGTATGACATGGTTCTAACTTTGGCCGGTTAGGACAACCTTGTTCGGTATGGGTTAATAACATCGGACTCCATGTAGCTCATCATAGTTTATGTCGGTTAAGTGAAACTCCCACATGTTTAATTAAAGCTATAAAGTTATAAGATTCTATATATATGAACTTAAACCTTGTTTCATGTCTTTTATTTTGATATTTCTCCATGATTCTTTTCTATGTATCAAGTTCATTCTTAAGCATGTTTTAAACTATTTTTATCATGATTCATGCATCGCTCGCATAGTTGGTACATCCTATAGTACTGATGCATCTCTTGCGCTGTATTCTTTGATGATGCAGATTCAGGTGCTCCTTTCCAAGATTGTGGCGAGAGTTCCCAGGCCACATTCCATCAGAGGTTGGTGAGTTCTCTTAGGTAAAGGACTATAGTTATGATTCTAGTTGTACTAGCTTTTATTTCCATCCTTTGAGTTAGCTAGGGTCTTGTCCTAGCAATTCTTTATGTCATGAGTAGGGGCTTTCAGACATAGACAGTATTCAGGTTTCTTTCCTTATGTTGTATCCTTATTATACTTGACGACTCATGCTTATGCCTATATTTAGCTTTTGCTAGTATGCTTCCACTCTTCTTTTATTGTTATGCTTAAGTATGCTATGACCAAGGGGTTATCTTGGGGCACTTGCGGTCCCAAGTCCCGTGTTATATCTAGGGGGTAACCTCGGGGCGTGAAAAGCTTGGTATTAGAGCCTCAGGTTCAAGAGTCCTAGGATGTCTGAAAGCCGCATCAAATAGAATCTCTCTCATGTGTGTAAAGTGCACCACACATATGAGGAAGGAGCTATGAGATATCTTAGAAAACTTCACTTCTTTCATATTCATGTCATGTGACAGATCTTAACTCTAATGTTTCTCTAATCCTTACATTATATGTTTCAGATCATGCCTCAATATGCTATGCCTAACCGAGAAGCTCGAGATGCCGCTCCTCGAGTTCTGGCCCCTGAGGTCACTAATGAGGAGTTCAGGAATGCCATCCATTTTCTAGCCCAGACCATGGCCGCTCAGGACAATCAGCAGGCTCCTGCCGCTGTTCATCCTCAAGGTGGGGTAGCGGCCTGAGTATGTGACTTTATTTGTATGAACCCGCCTGAGTTATAGGGTTTAAAATTGAGTGAGGACCCGCTCAACTTTATTGATGAAGTGAGAAAGATCTTTAACGTTATGCAAGTGGTTGGTGTTGATTGTGTAGAGCTTGTATCCTCTCAACTCAAGGATGTAGCTCATATTTGGTTCACCCAATGGAAGGTAGATAGAGTGAGGGATGCGGTCCCCATGACTTGGGAGTGTTTTGATAGAGCCTATCTTGATAGGTTCTTTCCCCAGGAGTAAAGGCAAGCGAAAGTGGAGGAGTTTGTGAACTTGAGACAGGGTTCGATGTTGGTCCAAGAGTACAGTTTAAAGTTCACCCAGTTGTCTAGGTATTCCTTCTCCATGGTAGTGGATCCTCATAATTAGATGAACAAGTTTATCTATGGAGTTTCAGATATGGTAAAGAAAGAGTGTAGGTTTGATTTGCTATTGAGTGATATGAATATTTCTCGACTTATGACTCATTCCCAAGAGATTGAGGGTGACAAGCTGAGGGAGATAGCGAGGGAGAATAAGAGGTCTAGATCCAAGGGATCAAATTTCGGTCACCACAGGTCCGGAGGTGGACATCACTCCTCTTTCCAGAAGAAGTCATCAAGATCCATCCATTCTTCTACTAGTGCTCCTACCAAGGCTCAGAAGCCTCATCATGATCAAGGTGGTAGAGGATATGGTTCCTATTCTAAGTCTCAGGGAAGTGTTGCTAAGGGACCTTTCCATCCTAGTTGTAGCAAGTGTGGGAAGAATCACCCGGAAGAGTGTCATTTGGGCACAAGTGGATGCTTTGGATGTGGACAGGATGTACACTTGATTAGAGACTGCACTTTGGGTAAGAAGGGGCAGGGAGGTGGTAGGACTCAACCTACCCTAGCAGCTTGATGAGGTAGACTAGCTCAGCAGGGCACAACTTCTAGTTCTAGTGGTCAGCGCTAGAACCGCCTTTATGCTATGTCCCCTTAGAAGGATCAGGAGAGTTCACCTGATGTGGTAACTGGTATGTTGACAATATTATCTTTATATGTGTATGCTTTGTTGGACCCCGGTGCTTCCTTATCTTTTGTGACCCCTTATGTAGCATGCAAGTTTGAAGTTTGTTTTGAATTACTTTTAGAACCCTTTTATGTTTCTACTCCTATTGGTGAGTCAGTTCTAGCCAAAAGAATCTACCAGAATTGCCCTATCTCAATCCTTCATACAGTCACTTCAGCGGATTTAGTAGAGTTAGAGATGACTGACTTTGATGTTATCCTTGGTATGGATTGGTTGCATACTTGTTATGCTTCGATTGATTGTCATACTCGGGTTGTCAGTTTCAAGTTTCCTAATGAACCCGTCATAGAATGGAACGGTAGTCCCCCATCCTCAAAAGGTTGTTTCATATCTTATCTTAAGGCTAGGAAAATGATCTTTAAAGGTTATGTGTATCACATTGTTTGGGTTATGGACACGGAGTCCGAGACCCCTCCTTTTCAGTCAGTTCCTATTGTGAGTGAGTTTCCTGAGGTATTTCCTGAGGATTTGCTTGGAGTCCCTCCTGAATGAGAGATCGACTTTGGGATAAACCTCATTACAGATACGCATCCTATCTCTATTCCTCCCTATAGAATGGCTCCAGTGGAACTCAAAGAATTGAATGATCAGTTAAAGGATCTTCTTGATAAGTCTTTCATCAGGCCTAGTATATCTCCTTGGGGTGCTCCTGTGTTGTTTGTGCATAAGAAGGATGGTTCTCTTCGGATGTGTATTGATTACCGGCAGTTGCACAAGGTCACAATCAAGAATAAGTATCCCATTTCTAGGATTGATGACTTATTCGATTAGCTTCAGGGTGCTAGTTTTTTCTATAAGATTGATCTTAGATCTGAGTATCATCAGCTTTGGGTTCGGGAGTGTGATATTCCAAAGACAACCTTCAGGACTCGGTATGGTCATTATGAGTTTGTTGTTGTGTCTTTTGTAGTAACCAATGCTCCTTCAACTTTTATGGATTTGATGAACCGTGTGTTCAAGCAGTATCTGGACTTGTTTGTGATTATGTTCATTGATGATATCCTCATCTATTGTCGGAGTGAGGAGGAGCATGCGGGCCACTTGAGGGTTGTGTTGCAGACCCTCAAGGATCATCAGTTGTTTGCTAAGTTTAGCAAGTGTAAGTTCTTGATGCAGTGTGTATCTTTTCTGGGTCACATTGTAACAGGTGATGGTATTCGTGTGGATTCGCAAAAGATTGAAGTAGTAAAGAACTGGCCTAGACCTACTTCCCCGTCGGATATTCGGAGTTTCTTGGGTTTGGCTTGTTATTACAGAAGGTTTGTAGAGGGATTCTCTTCCATTGCTTCGCCCTTGACTCGATTGACTCAGAAAAAGGTAAAATTCCAGTGGTCTGATTCGTGTGAGAAGAGTTTTCAGGAGTTTAATACTAGATTGACCACCGCTCCAGTGTTGACCCTACCCGAGGGTTTGGATGATTTTGTGGTTTATTGTAATGTTTCCAGAGTCGAGTTGGGTTTTGTGTTGATACAACGAGGAAAGGTGATTTCTTATGCTTCTAGACAGCTTAAAACTCATGAGAAGAACTACCCTACTCATGATCTTGAGTTGACAGCCGTGGTCTTTGCCTTGACGATTTGGAGACATTACTTGTATGGCGTTCATGTGGATGTGTTCACCGATCACAAGAGTCTCCAGTATGTATTTACTTAGAAGGAATTGAATTTGCGACAAAGGAGGTGGCTTGAGCTCCTTAAGGATTATGACATTAGTGTGCTTTACCACCCGGGTAAAGCCAATGTTGTGGCGGATACTTTGAGTAGATTGTCCATGGGTAGTGTGGCCTTGATTGAAGATGGGAAGAAGGAATTAATGAAAGATGTTCATCGATAAGCCCAATTAAGAGTATGACTTATGGACTCTATTTAGGGTGACGTTATTGTTCAGAATGTTTCCGAGTCATCCTTGGTTGCTGAGGTGAAGGCAAAGCAAGAAAGTGATCCGATTTTACTTCAGCTAAAGGGTGCAGTTCATTAGCAAGGGGTTGAGCTGTTATCCTAAGGGGGAGATGGTGTACTTCATTATTAGGGTCGATTGTGTGTGTCAGACATTGATGGGTTGAGACATCAGATTTTAACCGAGGCTCACAGTTCCAAATATTCCATTCATCTGGGTGCCACCAAGATGTACCATGACCTACGAGAAGTCTATTAGTGGAATGGTATGAAGAAGGACATAGCCGGGTTTGTCTCTAAGTGTCCCAACTATCAGCAGGTGAAGCTAGAGCATCAATGACCAGGTGGCATGATTTAGGATATTGACCTTCCTACTTGGAAGTGGGAAGCGATCAATATGGACTTCATTATAGGTTTGCCTCATACTCGAAGGCAACATGATTCGATTTGGGTGATTGTCAACCGGATGGCTAAATCATCCTATTTTTTGGTTGTTAAGACTACAGATTCAGTGGATGATTATGCCAGACTCTACATCCGGGAGATAGTTAGGTTGAATGGGGTTCCTTTGTCCATCATTTCAGATAGGGGTACTCATTTTACTTCTCAATTTTGGAGATCGTTTCAGAGAGGTCTTGGTACTCAGGTGAAGCTTAACACAACTTTTCACCCTCAGACAGATGGCCAGGCAGAGCATACTATTCAAACATTGGAGGATATGTTGAGCTCTTGTGTGATTGATTTCAAATGTAACTGGGATGATCACTTACCTCTTATCGAGTTTGCCTACAACAACAACTTTTACTCTAGCATTCAGATGGCTCCTTATAAGGCACTCTATGGTCAGAGGTGTAGATATCATATGGGTTGGTTCGAGGTTGGTGAGGTAGACTTGATTGGTACATATTAGGTTCATGAGACTATTGAGAAGTTTCAACTTATTCAGGAAAGGCTGAAGACCACTCAGAGTCGACAGAAGTCCTATGCTGATGTGACGAGGAGGGAGTTGGAGTTTGAGGTGAATGATTGGGTGTTCCTTAAGGTGTCGCCCATGAAGGGTGTGATGAGATTTGGGAAGAAAGGAAAGCTTAGTCCTCGATTTGTAGGTCCTTATCAGATTCGGAGGAGGGTTGGTAAGGTTGCTTATGAGTTGGATTGACTATCAGAGTTAAAAGAGGTTCATCCGAGTTTCCATGTTTCCTTGTTGAAGAAGTGTGTGCGCAATCCAACCTTGATTGTTCCCTTGGAGGATGTAGGTGTTAATGATAGTCTTACATATGAGAAGGGTCCTATAGAGATCCGTGATCATCAAATTCAGAGGTTGAGGAACAAAGAAGTCACTTCGGTGAATGTCCTTTGGAGGAATCAACTTGTTGAGAGGAGCTACTTGGGAAGCGAAAGAGGCCATGAAGGAAAAATATCCCAATCTCAGGTACCAGTTTCCACCTTATAATGTTCCTCCGATCCTAGTCCATCAGTTTCTCTCATGATCCTAGCATGCATTCATGTTTTCGAAGTTAACTCAATCATGTTTTAAGTGGAAAAGTTTAGTGTTCATGTTTACTCCTTGATTTTCCTGGTTTTGATGTTGGTTGGGCTGTTATCCCTCTAGTTTCCTTTGTTTAGTCTTCATTCTAGAATGAATGATTCCAAGGGGGGGATATTGTAACACCTCGGAAATCGATTAAGCTTTTTAAACTAGAGTTGCAGAAAAATCCAGCTTTCCTGGAATCATTTGTCCAAATGATGGTTCGTGGTATGAACCACGAGTCGTGGTTCTGAGTCATGGTCTCAGACTTACAAATTTCAGTCTCTGGTTTGAAACCACGAGTGGGTTCTATGGACCGTGGTTCTTTCTATTGACCATAGAATGCACTCGTGGAATCAGACCTGTGGACTGACTTGTCCCCAGGAACCACGAGTTGTTTCTACGGGTTGTCGTTTGATTCACAGACCATAAATATGACTCGTGGAACCTGTTTAGAGATCTGTTTTGTATGTCAGGAATGATGACTTGATTCTATGGACCGTAGTCCTTTCTACGGTACGTCATGTTGATCCATGGTTGATCTTATGCAGGTTTATTGTTGACTCAGATATTACGATTTGGGTCTACGGGTCGTCATTCTTTCTATGACCCATAAAGTGGACTCGTCAATTGACTTCTGCAGCCTGTTGGGTTGGCCAGAAACCACAGATGGAAACCACAAACCATGGTTTGTTCTACGGTTCGTGGAACCCATCCATGGTCACTGAAAGTCAACCTTTTAACAGCTTTTCTAAATTATTTCCCACACTTTTAACCCCTAAGTGACGTCGTTTTGACTACTTCAAGAAGGGTTTTCACCCTCATTAGCCTAAGTTCCTTCTAAAATCTTCATTCAACTCCTAAAAAGGAAAAGGGTCTTCTCCAAGCTCCAAGTCTCAAGCTCCAAGATCAAGCCTCCTAAGTCTTTTCAATTTAAGTGGGTTATCTTCAATCATGGTATGCGGGTAATTAACAATGGGTTCCTTTCACCCTTGTTCCCAAAACCCCTAATTCAAATTTTGATTTTATGATCTTCAAATTAGGGTTCTTATCCAATTCTTATGGATTTTTCAAGATATGATCCTCTCATGATTTGGCTATGAAATTACTATTAAATTGCATGGTTTTACATGGGTTCTTGCATGTTAACTCTTATTTCATTAGTTGAAGTTTAACCATTGAAATTTCTACATGCATGAAGTTGATTTAAGTAATGGGATTTTAATATCATGTTCCTTGTGGATTTTCAAGTATGTGCATGCCTAGTTCCTATGTTCTATGAAAGTATATTTTTTATGAAATTGAACTAGAGCCATGCTAATTTCTCATGTGATGAAGTATTATGTGAACAAGACACCCGATGTTCCATCAATGCTCATGAATCGATTTTAAACCCTAATTCATGAGTAGTATGATGATCCGGGGTATGAACACGTTATGAACAAGTTTGGTATTAGAAATGTCACATGTATATAAGCTCATGATATATGTTTTGCGAGTAGTATTTAGAACCTAGAGACAAGGGTTCAGATAACCTTAGTCTAAACTACGTTACAACCGTAGGTTGCCCTCTGAGGCTTATGATGACAGGATCCTGGTATGTCATGGTTCTAACCTTGGCCAGTTAGGACAACCTTTTTCGGTGTGTGTTCATGAAACCAGACTCCATGTGGCTCAGCATGGTTTATGTCGGTTAAGAGAAACTACCACATGTTTAATTAAAGCTATAAAGTTATAAGATTCTATATATATGAACTTAAACCTTGTTTTATGTCTTTCATTTTGATATTTCTCCATGATTCTTTTCTATGTATCAAGTTCATTCTTAAGCATGTTTTAAACTATTTTTATCATGATTCATGCATCACTCGCATACTCAATACATCCTATAGTACTGACACATCTCTTGCGCTGCATCCTTTGATGATGCAGATTCAAGTGCTCCTTTCCAGGCTCGTGGCTAGAGTTCCCAGGCCATATTCTGTCAGTGATTGGTGAGTCCTCTTAGGTCGAGAACTAGTTATGATACTAGTTGTACTAACTTTTATTTCCGTACTTCGAGTTAGCTAGGGTCGTTTCCTAGAAACTCTTTATGTCATGAGTAGAGGCTTTCAGACATAGACAGTATTCGGGTTTCTTTCCTTATGTTGTATCCTTACTTGACTTGACGACTCATGCTTATGCCTATATTTGGATTCTGTTATTATGCTTCAGCCCCCCTCCTTAGAGTCAAGTTTCCGCTCCTGAACTCTGCGATGAGTTCAGCCACCACCTCCGGGTCTGGGCTCTGCTCGAGCGTAATCAGTCAGCTTCGTGACTTTGCTTAGCTTCCAGCCTTGCAAAGGGATAAACTTTCACTATCTAGGGGCCCTCGAAGGATTGGTCCTACAAACGTCTTCCCCGAAGGTCAAGCTGTGCTCTTGTTTTATTGTTATGCTTGAGTATGCTATGACCAAGGGGTTAGCTTGGGGCACTTGCTGTCCCAAGTCCCGTGTTACATCTAGAGGGTAATCTCGGGGCGTGACAAATCTGCATCATCAACCGGAGCCTTTCCTTTTGCCTTATCAATGTCCTTCTGGATCTCCTTGACAATTCCCTTAATGATATCCACCCTCTGGAAGAGTTTTCTCACACTCTCTACTACTCCCTTAATGGCTTTTTTGACAGCTTTATCAATCAAACCTGACAACTTTATAGCTAAGTCGGGCTAACTGGCTATCATGATTGTAGTTCTTGTCAACCATATCTTGGAGGCTACTCTTGGTCACTTGCCCTATAGGTGCAGTAGCTGCTAGATTGCTCGACTTTATGGGATAAGGTGCTTTTGAAGCTACCCTAGAAGGAGCGAAAGCATTTGCTTCAGTGTCGGACTTATCAACCTCAACCTACTAGGAGGGATCTGTACTGCGCCTCTTGAACATAAGAGCATCCCTGTCAGTTTTCTTATCAAGTTCCAACACGCCAGTGGCAGGGGTAGGAGTGTCGCAGCTGAAATAGGGGATGCTAGTGTTTGCACAAAGTTTGTTGATAAGCACAGGATAGGGGAATGCATCACCACCCCTACGTGCTTTCATCTATATCACCAAAGCTCTTTCTCTCCAAACTTGGTGTGATCTCCGACTATAATTGAGGCTACAAAATCGGCTCTATCCTGGGTGATCTTTTGGTTATTCTAAGAAGGCAGGAAATGAGAGCAGACAAAATTATACCAAAGGAGAGCCTTAAAGTATAAAGTCCGCCTTAAAATATCTCCTCTCATAGTGGCCCTTACAGGTGTGTCAGGAGCAATAATAGAGGCAACCCAAGCAAGAGGCTTCTTGGTGGCAGTCAACTTAGCCAGTAGTGTAGGTGAAGGCTCAATTGTGATACTCATATAGATGACTTTATAGTAGCCAGACTGATGTAGACTTCCTTACCTCTAACAATGGCTGACTCAAAATTGGGGAAGGTCTCCGCATTGCCCTTATATCCCTTAGTGTCCTGCATGGATTGGTAAGAGGCAAAGAACTCCCAAACTATCTCTTTACAGTAGTTTCCGAGTACCTCTTGGAATGGTTACCACTATCGGTCGGTGAACTGTTCAGAAAAGTTGGGTAGATTATCACCCACTATAGCCAAGTTGAAACTTTTCTCCTCGTTGTAAGGCCTATTCTTGTCACGATCATAGATGTCCCTCATACCTTCAACCCTGAAATGAATTATCTCCTCCTCCGCAACTTGTGTATGGGGAGGTGTTGGGGCTTTGTTCTTGCCCTTGGGGATGGAAGTGGAGGAGGGAGGATCTGGTTGCCTTCGGGTACTTCACCCTACGTTGCCCCTACCAGAAATCATAGTCTGCACATAGAGATTGTGAGTACTAAAAGCAAAATAAAAAATCTTTTTGTATTTTTGGAATATAAAAGAAGAAGAGTTAAATGAATTTAACTAATTAAAAAGGAATGGGATTCAAAGAAGAAGAAAAACAAAACAGGTAATTGGTTGCTCATTTGAATCAAGCGAACCGCACCACAGGTTCTGCGCGTTGTATGTGCCTTCGCATAAGCTATAAGAAACATGTAGTGGTTTCTACTATAGGGTGCGAAAGCTGGTGTCATTCGCACCAGCAAAAGTGCATGTCGCACAACATTTCTCCCCTTAATCCAATTAACTGGCACCATTTATCCACAGTGTGCGGTGCCTTCTATGTTTCACACATCAAGATCTGCGCATCGCATGTGAAACGCCCAAGGAATTAGTTGGAAATTTTTAGTTGCTTGCGTTCTTGTGTGTTACACATGTGATTCGTAGAGCAAAATCTGTGATAAGCACTTGGCATTAAGGAACAAAACCAACTCTAAAAATAGGGCTAAACATTTTATGAGCAAATCAAATCATCCGGGTACTCAGACTTCCCTGGAATCCATCAACACATTCCACACAAAAGAAGAGCTTAACAATTTCCTTTAAGAAGGACGTTACCCCATCTATCATTGGGAACATCAAGTCTTCAATTTACAAACCAGCTGGCACATTCTCATCAACAATTTCATACCCCCAACCAAGAACATAAACCCACAAGCATAATCAATTAAAATAGAACATGGGCATCATGATAGTAACAATTTCATCCCCAAACACCAATTCTAACAAAAACCTCATGAAGATGATGATTTTCTCTTAAGAATGATGTCACCCAATCTATCATAGGACCAAATCATGCACCAACACAAGTGGATTACTCAGACTTTACTCAAATCACAAATTTTAAAGGCTAAAACTTACTACAAACAACATACATCATCATAACTTCAAGTTCTACCAAGTTACTCCTTAGAAAAATCAACAATATAATCCAAAATTGGGGACCCAAAATATTTGGATCTTACCCAAAATCAACATGGTGGAATTAATGAGCATGATTTAAAATATAAGTTCCCAATCATCATAAAAATACGTATTTAACATTGGAGAAATTACCACAAGTGAAGATTAGAAGTAGGGAAGCAAACATTGGAGCTTTTTTTAAGCTAACAATGGAGTCCCAAGTTTTTTGATCCATAGGAGGATGGTGGTGATAGGAAGAAAGTGGAAACATAGAGATTTAGGGTGAGAGAGGAGAATATTTGGGAGAGTTTGAGGGATTTTTGGGGAATTTTGAGAGAGAATTGTGGAAGTTTTAAGAGAATGTGGAAGAAAAAAAATGAGGGTGACATTTTTAATAGAGGAAAAAAAAAGAAAGGTCACCGCGTCGGTCTTCGAGTCGGGTCAGTCAATGGGTAGGTCAACAAAATGTAAAAACTTACCTTGGTGCGCTGCAACATGCGATTCACACAAGCCCTTGTGCATGTCGCACATCACTTTACACCAACAATATTTGTGCCTAAAATTTTCCTAATATCTTGATTGGTGGTGCGTTTGAGGTGCGACATGCATAATGGGATGTGCAAAACGCACAACACAGTGCATGTCACCTCCAACTTGTAATTTTTCTTCCAGTTTACTATTTTGGGATGTGGTACCCCATGGGACGCGCACAATGCCATGTGCAAACTTCACAGGCTTCTGCATGCCACCTTTTTGTCTTGTCTTTCCAGTTGGTCATTTTTCCTTATCATGCATCCCTAAAAAAACACCAAAACAAAAAAAGGTAACAAAATAAAGTAAAAACACTTGGGTTGCCTCCCAAGAAGTTCTTGATTTTCCATCGCGGATGGACGATAGTACCTCAATCCTCAATCATTGTCGGAGAGTATGCCAATCCAATTGGTGTGGCCCTATCCCAAGCAATGGAATTGCTCTTTCAATATCCTCATAGCATCATCTTGTTTCCAAGGTGGAAGCATCATAGGCTCGGGTACCTCATCCATTTCAATCTCACCAAGGGCATCTACCATCTTGCCCTCAATATTGATCATCGACACTATAGGAAACTCATCCGGTGACTTTATGGGTTGGCATACATTGAAGGTCACCTCCTCGCTCCCCACTCAGAACTTGAGTTCTCCAAGATCAATATCAACTAAGGGTCTCCCCATAGCTATCAATGGTCGCCCTAATATAATGGGCACCTCTATATCCACCTCACAATCCAAAATGACAAAATTGGCTGATAGGATGAGCTTGTCAACCTTGACCAATACGTCAAGTAAAATTCCTACCGGATGCTTGATAGATCTATCAACCATGAGCAATTGCATAGGTGTAGGCTTGGGTGTACCCAAGCCTAACTTCTTGAAGATGACTAGGGGAATCAAGTTGATTCTCGCCCCTAAGTCGCACAAGGCCTTCCGGAATAAAAACAATCCAATAGTGCAAGGTATGGTAAATGCGCTCGGGTCTTCCTATTTTGTAGAAATATTACTTGTCATCAAGCACTATAGTTTCATGAGACTTCCACGGTACACACATCAATTACATACTTCTTTTTTAGAAGCTCTTTCATGAATTTTGCGTATTTGGGCATTTGCATTAAGGCCTCAACCAAAGGGATATTAATAAAAAGCTTGATAAAAATGTCGACAAACTTTTTGAATTGATTCTCCTATTTCTTTTTGGTCAACCTTTGCAGGTATGGAGGAGACCCCTTAGGTAGTGTGGTTGGCACACTTGGAACATAAAGAGTGTCCTCGTCAATATCAATCACCACTTGCAAAGGAGTATCAACCTCGTTCTCCTCTTCAGAGTATTATCATTAATGCTGGGTGCACTAAGCTTCACCCCAACTTTAGGCTCTTCATTATTTTTCTCATTCAAAATCTCAACCTCACTTATAAGCGTCGTCTCTACAACAAACTCCATACTAGTCTTCTTCACCACACCACTCACTCTTCATCTCCTTGTGATAATAGCCATGACATGGCCATCATTTTTTGGATTTTCTGTAGTATCACTACGGAGTGTCCCCTTAATTTGAGGATTCATTTGAGTGGACAAGTGGTTCATTTGAGCCTCGAGATGCTTAATTGAGGCCCAGTGTGAGCTCACTATTTGGTAAAGCATTGCCACTTTACTTTTTAGCTTATTGACATGACTATTCATTATCTCCACTTTCTTCAAGATCAACAACAACATATCTTCTATTTTTGAGTGACCGGGGTTGATAAGGAGAGGTATCAGCCTTATTTGGAGGCACATATGGATTAGAACTCCAGTGATTATATCTATCACCTTCTTTGTCACGATCCCTCCAATTTCCATCACGCTTAATCCAACCTTGATTCTCATCCCTTGGGCGATAATACCCATGCCGAGAACCCGCCAACAACTAACAAATCTTCCCATCCATGATGGTGAAGACATCCTCATCACCTGCTTTAAGCTCTGGAGTACTCACAACATTTACACTTTTAGTCATTCTGGCCCCCATCATATGCTTGACTAATAAATTAATTTTTGTTAGTATTTTGGCCATAGTCTCATCTCGCTCTTCCTCCTTGCGATGGATCTCATTTGTCAATAGAGCCAAGGTCACCCTCGTGGTAGGAATATCAACCTTCCTTGTGTGCCAAGCATGATTCATCTTGGTCACTCATTCAACAAGGGCCGAGGCAATGCCATATGGCTGATCCATGAAGGTACCACCCACAAGGTTGTTGGCTACAAACTTGTTTATTGAATTCAAAGCCATATAGAAGCTTTGGAGAAGGATATTATCCAGCAATCCGTGATTGGGGCACAACAATATTTTCTTTTTAAACCTCAACCATACCTAATGTAATGGTTCATCTTGGAGTTGGCAAAAGTTGGTGATATCATCCCTTAGTTGTATCATCCTTGAGGGAGGGAAGAATCTCACCATGAAAGTTTTGAAAGGACCATTCCACAAGGTCATTTATCCTTCTAGAAGCTCCTCTAATTATGACCTTGCTTCCCCCATGAGGGAGAAAGGAAATAAGCAAAGCCGAATGGATTCTTGGGGGATGTTGTGGAATATAAAGGGCTGGGATGTATCGATGAAATTTCAAATATTCCTACTGGCATCTTCGTGTGCAGCTCCACCAGATAACCCCTTCATTTGAATGAGGTGGAGCATGGTACTCATGACCTTGAACACCGTGTTTCCAACTGTGGGAGGTAGGCGTATTGTACCTACTACTCTTTGTATCCTTCTACACTTTCATTATTGCCCACTTAGATCATGGGCGACCTACTCTACAATCAAAAACAACAAACAAAGTAAAAAGCAAAGAAAAACTCATAAAGTGATTTCAAATGTCAAGCAAAAAGGCTACTCAAAAACCACTTCCCGGCAACAGTTCCATTTTTATAACACTTAAGTAATACTCTCCATACAGAGGTGATAGCGATCGCCAGAGCAAAACAATATTTATATTCTCGATGGGAGTCATGGTTGATCCCACATAGAATAGTAGAGTCACCTATAAGATTGTTCTATATCAATCACCAATAGAGTATCCTTTAAACAACAATAGAAGTAAATGGGGGGAAGACAGAGGAATTGGGAAATCTATCACAATTCACACTTCAAGCAAGACAATAAAATAAACATGGGTTTGTATCAAGAGAGAGGATGACTAAGGGTATGCTTCTGATGGGACCTAAACATGGGTCAAGGTACTTGCTCAATTATTTAAATTCTTACTAAACAACATGTGTAGCATTGGTTTTAAGCATGAATGTTAATCTTTAGATCTCACAAACATTTATCCAATGTTCTTTGTTCAAGAACTATGGTATTAACATCAACCAACCAATACAAGCTTAGGGAAGTCACACTATCTCTAGCTTAGACTCTTAAATGGGTGTTTTCGACGAATTGAGCTATTTCTAGCCTCAATAAAAATGGAAATCCCAAGTACCCACTAGTGAATTCTAATCCAAAATTATGAACCTCTTTCTCAAGCAAGAACACAATCAAGTAATTTCAATCAATGTTTGCAATTGTTAGACTTGTAATGTACGATTAGGGATGGGAATGGTACATCTAGGTAAATAGTGACTATGCCCTCCTTGAGACTACAATTACTTCTTTATTTCTTCCACTTTTTAGACCTTACAGTTTTCCTCCCTTATCCTCCTTTCTTTCAAACCTTTTCACTTTTATCAAGCTTTGAGTGTGGCTTCTATTGCATTTTTGCACTTTTCTTTTCATTAATATTTTCTTTCTTTCTTTTCTTTTAATTTTCTTTTTCTTTTTAGCACACAAACCACACTCAATTTCTTTCTTTCTATAGCTTACCCAATCTTTTCATACCCAACACTTCCTACTTACCCCTACAGTAGCCACCCTTAACTTAGGCTTTTAGCCTGAGTTGAGATGCACAATGTCCAAGGAGGGACCAGGGCCAAAATACAAATTTATAGGAAATAGGGAAGGTGAATAGGCTAATAACAAAAAGGTTCAACGTTAGTCTCAAATTCAGGGATCAAAGGGATCACTTTTCACTTGGTAGGTCATTTGGCTAAAGTGGACTAATTCAAAAATGGCCTATGATCATGTCCTAACTAAACCATTCTACAACCACAGCACGACTAACCAGGAAAGTTCTATATTGTACAGTACAATAAGAATGGGTACTAAGCAGCTCACTTCACATATGGCACAGAGTTTAGACTACAGATTGGTTAACTACCCGTTCGTGTTTTAGCTTAAGCTACTTATCTTAGTTATATACATGCTGTCATTTACAGATCCATCAAAGTCAGTTCTAATACCATACTGCACAAAAACTTGGAGGGCTCTCCATTTTTTCAAAAATCAAACCATAGTTGCATTTAGTTTCTAATTCACTTCTACAAACACACATCCTATACTAAACATGCTAGTTCAATAGAAATTAAAAGTCCTTAGGGAAAGAACACAAGAAAGAAATCCCCAAGGACAAAAATACCATATAGATACCCTCATGGGTTGCCTCCCATGCAGCGCTTGATTTAACGTTGTGGCACAACACGAGTGTTTTGGCTAATCAGACTTTGCCATAACACTCTATAAAAACCAATAAGATGACCACAACTGCCCTCACCCCATTTAGAAGTTGTGGATTGTCCCCAATGCACAAAAAATAGTAAAAGAAGGGATATAAGGCATACCTGTGGTGCCCAGGTGCGGTCATCGAATGTCGTAGTAACCGAGCCCACTAGATAGATGCCTGCAGTTTTATCTCTAACAAAGGCTGCCTCCGTAGTCCTCTCAACAACAACATCAGTTGCTCGACTAGCATCAACATCACCAACTCCCACAATAGGGTCTAAAGAAGTTTCCTCTGTGGTGCCCGCAATACCACTTCCTGAGCCACCCATACAGATGGAATCAATACGGATTTACTGGATAGTTAGGGACTCTTTTGATACAACTATTTATCTCTTCATCCTCTTCTTTTCAGCTCTGTTTGCTTTGCGTTGCAATGATTTTGGGCTCAATGGGGCATCACCTTCTTGAACATTCTTATCTTTTCTTTTCCTCTTTTTCTGAAGCTCCGAGGACTCTTTGTCAGCCCCTTTTTCTGGTTCCTTTGCAGCTTCTATTTCCTTTGTCAGTCTAACTGGACTAATCTTAAGATCAACAAAGTACCATAAGTCAAGAGTAGGCTCTGAAGTGATCTGTGGTAAGACTACTAGAGCCCTAGCCCGAGAATGTAGGGGTTCTGCAATTGGTCTGCGTCGGCCCTTAGCTTTGCTCTCTGCCTTTTGAGTTTTGTAAGCTCTTTATTAATGGTTCTGCAGAAGAAGATGGAGCAGCTGCTATATGCTTGGACTGACCACCCTGTGTGGTGGGCATAGCAGTAGGGGATGATGTCACCTCCAGAGTCGGTACATGTGCCTCTAGGGAGAGAGCCAGTGGTTTGGATGCACTTCTTAGACCCATCACTCTAGTCTCATCTTTGGACCTTTCTGGATGATGTGTTTTTGTGGCTCGCTTAGCATGATTAATCCTCGCATACTTTAGTACATTAGCTTCCTCACATAATTAAGTTATGAGGTAGGGGAATAGGTAGGATGAACCGCTCTTGGTGACTCTGTCCCGGATTTCTTTTATGATGATTTTCCCATAGTTTAGATTATATTTGGACATCAGAATAGCCACAAGGATGGACCATTCAAGAATTAGCTGATTATCATCACCTATAAGCATGAGCCAGAGTCTCACCAAGGCCCACCAAAATTTTGCCTCAAAAGATAGTGAATCTTTAGTGATCCGCGGCTACTCTTGGTCAAGCTATTTTTGTGTCCAAGTCATCATCAGGCGCTTTGCCAACCACTTTGTCCATTTCTTTTCATTCTTAACCCGGTATTCATAGTCAAAGGTGTCCTTGTTCGCCACAAACTCAGGCCCAAAGAGAAATCTATTTATAGTTTTGGCCAAGATATTGACCAGGGCACCTCTTACCGGTACGCTCTCAAGAGCGGGAAAGTTTGTAATCTTCTGGCCCTTTTTACATGAACATTCCTGGATGTCCTGATAGTTTGCATAAAATTTTCTCACAAGAGTGGGCTGGTAATCTAGAAGTGTCTTGCTAGTCCAGCCTAACTTGTAGTACCGGAAGTATTCATCCAGCTTGGGGAAATTTTTTAGCCTGAATGGATTTATCCTCCGTTCCTCAGTGATAGGTGATAAAGTGGTACTCCACCTACTTATTTAGCCTTTAAACTTATGTTTCTGCTAAGAATAAGTTGAAAATCATGCAATTAACATGGATTACTTGTATTTTGTAGGTTTCTGTCTTTTAGAAGTGTTCGGGAAGAATTCGGATGAAAATAAGTCAAAAAGGGAGCTATTCGGAGAAATGTGGAACTGGCAGCCAATTGGTCTGTGCGAACACAGCACCCTACTGCATATCTGAAGGTTGCCTAAGCTAAAGCTACGTGAACGTGGTGTATCACTCGCGTATGCGAAGGTCAACCAGATAGAGAACTTTCAAAAATGTGGTGGACACCACGCGTAGGCGAAGAGGAAAAAGCAGCTGCAGGTCAGAAATGTAAATTTCCCCTTTTTGGAAACCCCAATTCACATAAAACACCTCCAATACGTCTTGAAACACATCTTTGGCTGGATATTTTTCTATTCTCATAACCTTTGGCAAGCTTGGAGAGCAAGTTCATCAACCAACATCATAGGAGTGAAAATTTAGATGCTTTGTATTGTAAAATCTTAAGTTCCATTCTTCAAACTCTTGTTCTTAATTGCTATTTTATTGGTGTAATTATTGAATTGAGATTTGGGTTTGTATTAGAGATAATACTTGTTTGGGTATTCAATTCATATATAGATCTTGCTCTTGTTTGATTATTTGGGTCTATTGGATCCTCCATGCTTTAATTTATAGTCAATGGTTGCAAAATTGACTTAGCTTTCTAAATTGGGTTTTTGCTCGAGAGAGAATTTTCCTATATTTGGGAATATTCAATAGTGGGAATTTGCGATTTCCACTCTAGACCAAGGCTAGAGATAGTTTGGTTGTCGAAAACTCCTATCTAAGAGTTCGGGTAAGAGATAACCCAACTCACCCAAGTTATATGTTGGCTTATTGCTTACTCATGGTGGTTCGAGAGAACACACGATATATATGCTCAATTGGTTGAAAGATGGTTAGGCATACCTTCAACTAAGACTACCTACATGTCAACCGGGTGCATGTCTTATGAGTTAAACTCCCATTCCCTAGTTTCCCTTGTTATCCTTGCTTGAGGAGAGCAAGGTGAAAGCCATTGATCAATCTATCTTTTATTTGATTTTCTTTTCTTTTTAGTTGTAGTCTAAAACCCCCTTTTTTAGATATTTTTTCCCTTTTTTATGTTAATTGAACTTCAATAAGTTGCTTGAATTCTCTATTAGCTCGATCGCGACTACATTCTTCCCTTGGGTATGACCTCGACATTCATTTGGAATTATAAGTGTATTTTGCTTTGACGATCGCTGTGACCTCCAATTTGGAGAGAACAATTTGAGCGTTATAAAAAATGGCGCCATTGTCGAGGAATGTGATATTTGTGTTAATCCACCTTGTGTAGCTATACCAATTTAGATAGATGAATTGGCCCAATGATAGACTGCGTGACGTTATTCTTAAGGGAACATCATCATCTTTTGAGGTTTTGGTTGCAAATTGACTTGTTTGGTATTAATGAAGTAGTCTTGCATGCTAAGTGAAATAGGCAGACCCTTCCAAAAAAATTGTGAAAAATGCATGGCAAAGAATGATGTTTGTGACAACTCCTTTTATCTTGTTGTGACTATAAGCTCATTAGCGATGATAATATATAATGTCTCCTCTTGGTTCTTGTTTAGGAAGTTAAAATTGATCCTTCTTGAATAATTCGCATGTCATGTGTGGTGAGGTTTAGTTGAATAATTCTTGTGCATAAGTGTCGTCTAGAACTTTTCCCGAATGTGATTCAAGGAGAAATTCTAGGTGTGACCGAGCTTGGAAGATGACCTTAGGCCCTTTTTGATAGCCACTTCACCAAAATGACTTCCCATGACATCAAATCCTAGTGAACCCCTTTGAGCTTGTGACCGTTCTTTGGCACCTTGTAATACCTTGACCTTTTTGGAACCTCTATCTTGGCACCCATCCTCCCTAATTGCTTGAAAATGAAATGTAGGCTAAAAACCTAAGTTTGGGGGAGGGGGAACGAAATAACATAGGCAAATGCCTAAGTTTGGGGTGTATGTGATCAAATAAGGAGAAGAAAAGAAGTGCACTTCAAGTGCAAGGTAGCACCTTAATCACGAACTGAAAAAATTCTCCAAAAGATCAATCCAATGAGCAAAATGAAAAGCAAAAATAGGTGCTACCAAGTGAAGGTGATATAAGGAGTTGAATGATCATGAGTTAAAAAGAAGAATCTTGGGTTGTGTTAGGGAGAAATAAGGTGAAGTTGCAATTGAAAATGTGAGTGGTGTTCGAAATAAGAACAAAGAGCATTAGGAAGGTGTAGTCACTTGAACCAAATGAGATCCTCACCTTAACTATAGCCAACATCATAACCCGCAAGTCCTTTGTGATTCTGTGTTTGGCAACCCTACATTAGTGGCGATTTACATGAAGGGCAAGCCTATGGTTCGACATGTGTGCACTTGAACTTCCTTGTGAATGTGAGTGTTTGCATTTTTCCCTTGTGATTGTCTTTGTACATAATGTGTTTTGGGACTTTCATTCTTGTGAGGGCATGTGAATTAGGATAGTTGGTGACATTGATAAACTCTGAAAAATGAATCAAAATGAGCATGTTTTTGTAAGCTAATGGTTTGAGTCACATCTTGAGGATTGGTTGGTGTCACTTGCTTGTATTATTATGCCATTGCTCCATCGAATTGTGTTTTGAATTGGGAGGAATGCTTAGAGTAAATTATCATGTGATTTACTAATTGTTAATACCAATAGAAGTCATGTTTAGTGCTTAAAATTGATTTTCCTTGGCTTGTGGTATTTTCATTTGCACTTGTGGTGTATACCTCTTGAGTTAGAATCTTTGAGTTGCTTGAGGACAAGAAATAGTTCAAGTTTGGGGGTTTGATAAGTTGGTATTCCACCTACTTATCTAGCCTTTAAACTTATGCTTCTGCTAAGAATAAGTGGAAAAATAGTGCAATTGACACGGATTACTTCTATTTTGCAGGTTTCTATGTTTTAGAAGTGTCCAGGAAGAATTCGGATGAAAACAAGTCAAAAGGGAGCTATTCGGAGAAATGTGGAATTGGCAGGCAATTGGTCTGTGCGAACGTAGCACCATACTGCGTATACGAAGGCTGCCTAAGACAAAGCTACATGAACATGGTGTATCACTCGCATATGCGAAGGTCAACCAGAAAGATACCTTTCACGAATGCGGATGACACTATGCGTAGACAAAGAGGAAAAAGCAGTTGCAGGGTAGAAATGTAAATTTCCCCTTTTTGGAAACCCCAATTCACATAAAACACCTCCAAGCCATCTTGAAACACATCTTTGGCTGGATCTTTTGCTATTCTCACAACTTTTGGCAAGCTTGGAGAGCAAGTTCATCAACCAACACCATAGGAGTGAATATTTGGATGCTTTGTATTGTAAAATCTTAAGTTCCATTCTTCAAACTCTTGTTCTTAATTGCTATTTTATTGGTGTAATTGTTGAATTGAGATTTGGGTTTGTATTAGAGATAATACTTATTTGGGTATTCAATTCATATATAGATCTTACTCTTGTTTGATTATTTGGGTCTATTGGATCCTCCATACTTGAATTTACAGTCAATGGTTGCAAACATTGACTTAGCTATCTAAATTAGGTTGTTGCTTGAGAGAGAATTTCCTTTAATTCGGGAAGATTCAATAGTACAGATTTGGGATTTCCACTCTAGACCAAGGCTAGAGATAGTTTTTTTGCCAAAAACTCCCATCTAATGGTTGAGGTTAGAGATCACCCAACTCACCCAAGTTATTTGTTTGGTTTATTGCTTACTCATGGTGGTTTGAGAGAACACACAATAGATGCTCGATTGGTCAAAAGACGGTTAGGCATACCTTCAACCAAGACTACCTACGTGTCAACCGGGTGCATATCTTGTGAGTTGAACTTCCATTCCCAAGTTTCCCTTGTTATCCTGTCTTTAGGAGAGCAAGGTGAAAGCCATTGATCAATCTATCTTTTAGTTTTAGCCTAAAACCCCTCTTTTTAGATATCTTTTCCCCTTTTTTTGTTAATTGAACTTCAATAAGTTGCTTGGATTCTCTATTAGCTCGATCACGACTACATTGTTCCCTTGGGTATAACCCTGATACTCGTTGGGAATTATAAATGTGTTTTTCTCTAATAATCGTTGTGACCTCCAATTTGGAGAGCACGATTTGAGGGTTATCAATAGGTCATCTACGATTTTCCTAGGCTATCACCTTCAGGCAATACTCAAATATCTTTTTTGTCTCTTAGACATCCCACCTAGCTTTCTCTCTGCTGGTACCAGTGTTGCGCTAGGTCTGAAGGGTGAAGGAGTCTCCCTTTCCGGAGTGGTAGTATCTATGCCGGATTCGGCATCACCCTCCACATCTTTGGTTGGACTGTGCTCAGACCCTAAAAAATCCTCATCTCGTGACTTGATCCCAGTCTCCAGGCCACTAGAAACCTGGGTAACTATTTCTTGCCCCTTATTTTTCTTATGGAGGAATGTGGTCGCTTTCTGCACTGGACTCAATCAAGCCAGAAGATGATCTTTCTTTTTCTGTAGGTGCATTGCCTCCTTCCTCTTCAGACTGGGAAGGAGTTACTATCAGCTTCCATCTGGTTTTCCAAGAGAGGGGGATGTTTTCAGAGTTACTCTTTTCGATTTCAGAATCAGATTGATCCTTTAGTCGAGACTGGACTAAAGTATCCTTTGCTTTCCAAGGTCCCCTTCATCGGAGTGGTGTTTTTGGAGCCATCAAGCACCTGTGGGTAATCAACGTTAGCAACCAAAATCAAAAATAAAAAACCAGAAAAAGTTAACACTTCCAAAAATTTCAGAAATTTTGGCCTCCCACGGGCGTGGGAGGTCTGATGGCCCATGGCACGGGGCGTCGGAATAATACAGTGAATTTTACAGGTGAATTTGTTCTCCCACGACCCTGTTCCATGGGTGTGGGAGGTCCGACGTCCCATGGGACAGGGAGTTAGAGCAAGAGTGGGATTTTTAAGGATAGTTGTCCTTCCACAGACTCTTTTCACGAGCATAAGAGGTCCGACATCCTGTCGGATCAGGCATCGGACCTGGCCAGAAGCTTTTCAATCCCCAGACCATTTTCAATACCCTGACCGACGCCCATCGTGCCTCAGATGGCCTGGCTACTAGCCCATGCGATCAAGTCAGGTGCACATGTATTTCTCTCCCTCTTTCTTTTACTTAGTACCATTTTCTCCTCACCCCAAAAAAAGAAATATTATACCCTAAGTCTATGATGGTCCAACCAATGGTGTCTGCGACGGTCCAACCAATGGTCCTCTTAAACTTCTTCAAAATAGAAACCAGAGCTTCAACCTTTCCTTCAACTAAGTCTGCAACAATAATAACTAGCAAGGTCTCATTAGCTCGTAGAAACATGTATCGAAGATGATATGGAAGTGCTTTGAGCTCCAAGACCGAAGGCTTCTCAATTGACGGTCTGGCAGGTGGTGTCTGACTATTTTTCAGGTCTAAATCAAGCTTTTTTGGAGCGTAGGTATAAGACCCCATACCTGCATGTGCTTCAACCATATCATCATACTCTTCAATATCATCTCCATCAAAATTCATAATTACGGCCACAAGTGATTTAACACCAAGTCTCTCTTCAACATGCACAATTAGCTGATCCTCATCAACCACATCAATCACATAAACCACTCGCATATCGTCATGCTGCTTCATAGACTGGCAGACATTAAAAGTAAATACCTCATCATTAATCTGAACTTCATCTGCCCATTCTCTAAATCAACCAACGCGCGTCCAGTAGAAAGGAATGGTCATCCCAAGATAATAGGAAGCTCAAAATCCACCTCGAAGTGAAGAATCACAAAGTCCGTAGGGAAGATGAAAGTATCAACTTTCGCAAGCACATCATAGAGAATCCCTACATGTCTTTTCATGGTGTGATCTGCCATAAAAAGCCGTATTGTAGTCAGTTTGGGGGCTCCCAAGCCCAACTGCCTAAACACTGCTAGTCACATTAGATTAATAATACCACCTAGATCAAAAAACACCTTAGAAAATCTAGAACACTCTAATCATGCACGGAATAGTGAAAGCTCTAGTATCTTCCTTTTTCTATACCAACAAATGGGAGGCTATTGCACTACAATGGTGCAGATTATCAGCTGGCTGAAAAATAACCGTCTCTTCCTCTTTACCAGATCCTTCATGAATTTAGCATATCCAGGCATCTACTTCAATGCTTCAACTAAAGGAATATTGACTGAAAGTTGTTTCAGTATGGACATGAACTTGTGAAATTTTTCGTCCTCAACCTCTTTCTTCAATATTTGTGGGTAAGGTGGAGGAGGCAATGGCATGGGCTTCAAGACCGGTGCAACCTATTTGTTCTGTGCTTTTGACTAAGAAGACTTCCTCTCACTTGACCCTTCACCGTTTAACTTTTTCTCTAACTCGACCTCAATCTAAGTATCATCCTTTTCAGACTCAGTTAGCTCATCAACAACTATAGGCATCGGGGGGTCAGTAGTCTGGTTTTCTCTTCGGGTAGTCACAGCCATAACCTATTGATCATTTTTCATATTCAGAATGGTGTCACTTGAGAGAGTGCCCTTTTGATACGGATTTATGCTAGTAGATATCTGGGTCTCAAGATGCTTTATGGAAAAGGAATGGGACTCCACACTCTGACTAATACCTGAAAGGTCGGCTCGCATCTCTTTCATGCTTGCATTCATAGAATCAAACTTTTGAAATACCTTATTGAGCAGCTCCCTCATGGTTGGCTATTCAGGTCTATCCTCGCGATTTCCAGGAGGGACATACTGACCACTTCTATCATTCTTGTAGCTATCCTTTTTGTTCTAGTCACCATCCCTGTCTCTAGCTTTGCTCCTATCTCTGTAGCTGGACCAATTGTAGTAGTCATCTCTTTCTCTGTTCCAACCTTGATTTCCTTGGCCAGAGGCCCAGAAACTTGCCCCTTGATCATTCAGATAAGTAACCTCCTAATCGGAGGAGTAATCGTCTGGCCTTGGTGCTTTCCCTTATGAGCCAATGGCTTTCACCTTCTCTAATCCCTCATCTAGGATTTTCTTTGCAATCAACCCAACACTCATTTTCATCTCAGCAACTTCTTACTTGAGCTCCTGAAATTCTTGAAAATTAGAGGACTTACAAACTGCAGATGTACCTGCTGGGGTCTCAGACTCTCTAGTATGCCATGCTCCATTGGTCTTGGCGACCCTGTCAAGCATCTCAAAAGCTTTAAAATACAAATTTTCTATGAATGCTCCTCCAGTCACCGTGTCAGCTACTGCTTTTGTGTTGGCATTCAATGCTTTGTAAAAGATCTCTATCAAATGACGTGAGTAGATTCTGTGTCTCAGAACCTATTTCAGCTTCTTATTGAACCTCAACCATGTCTTATATAGTGCCTCCGCAGGTAGTTGCTTGAAATTATAGACTTCTTGCTTCAGCTACAACATCCTTGATGGAGGAAAGAACCGCTCTAGAAACTGAGTCTTCAACTCGTGCCATGTGTATATGGAATTATCAGGCAATTGTGAGAGCCACACAGTCGCCTCTCTAGTCAGTGAGAATGGAAAGAGTCTTAGTCTAACAGAATCTTGCCCCACTCTTGGTAGATTATAAGCTTTGAAAATCTCCATAAAATTATTCACATGTAGATTTGCATCTTCTGTAGGCTTTCCAGCATATAGTCCCCTCAGGTTCAGCAGCTGGATCATGGTGCTAGTAATGTCAAACATCGTGCCCTCATTGAGTGGTTGCAACACTTTGGGTCCAGTAATGCTCAACTCTTCCACATCCTCCTCCTCATCATCATAGTACCGATGGGCATGTCTCAGCTGTCGTGGTTGTCAACCCCGATTCTGCGGAAAATTTAGTCTAGCTGTTGCCTTGTCTCTTGCAGATTTTCTTGCTTGCTTGGCTGCCACATTTTCAGCTACTTGGTCAGCTGCAATTTGAGCATCTTCCCCTGCCTTTTTCCTCCGCTCTACTTCGGCCAACAACCGGGCTGTAATATGTTCCTGTGTCTCATGCTCTCCCTGTTTAGCCGTGTTTCAAGTCTTGGTTCTGGGCCTATTTCCTTGATTCCACAGGATGAGGTGACGGGACATCGTGTCTATGACACCCATCGTGGCCCTCTCATTGGATACCCTTAGCTACTTTTAAATCTTGCTTCCTTGATTCCACAGGCAACATCGATGGGGCATCATGGTTTTCACGAGCATCATGAATGCCCGTCGCCCTATCTTGACTCCTTGCATTTTCTCTGGATCATATTGACGGGCACTGTGAGATCCCATCGTGTCCTTCAAAGGTGATGTGGCATCCCGCCAGGCTCTAATGCCTTAGCTTCTCCTTCTACCTTAATTAGATCACTTGTCCCACGGGCCTTCATGGTTGTGACGCCCGTGGTGGCATTCCTTTTTCCCAGAAAACTGCAAACTCTTTTGCATTTTCATCTTTTAAATACTCTTTCTTATACATGTGACAAACGACATCAAATCCAACAAAATATACTTAAGAACTCCCCAAAATCCTTAGTTTTAAGAGTCAAAAGTGCCATCAAATCCCGACACATCAGCAACCATTAAGTTTAGAGTTAAGACATGGAGAATTCACTAGACCCATATAAATTTAGCAATTATAAATACAAATAAGCAAAACCCATACACAATAATCAAGTACCCATCATTCACAAACCCCAAGACAAGGAGACTTAGCCACTCATGCTAAAGGAATAAGAAGTAATACCCAGTGGGTAATTCAAATTCCCTATCATTAATGGAAGAAGTTTCCAATATCCAACATCAATTTTTACAAAACAATGGTGAATCCAAGGTTGAAGATGAAGAGAATAGATTAATTCTCTATCTTCCCTGGGAGTAAACTATTCAAGATTCAAAACTATGCAAAAAACTATTGAGTACAATGCCCAAATTGAGTTTTAGAAGGTTCCCAAATCGTCACATGAAAATGGACAAAAATTCCCTTCAGGAACCATATGATGCAACATGCGGTCACACAAGCCGTTATGTGCATTGCACGGCTCTGCTCCAGCAGATAGTGACTTCAGTTGAACTTTGGGTATTGTGCAAAGGGAGGTGCGGACTGCACCAGTCATTGTGTATATCACATGGTGACCGTACCTCTTAGCAGACTCTTCTTCTTCTTTTGATCTTCATGCAGAGGGAGGTGCGAACCACACCAGGCATTGTGCATGTCACATGACCGCCGTACCTCTCGGTAGAATCTTCATCTCTCTTGATCAGTTTCACACTTTAACTCCTTTAAGCTCTTTTGGCTTAAATCCCTTGTTTTCTATTTTTGACCAAAATTACCTACATTCATATTAATAAAGGCCATAAGAACCTCTAAATCTCATCAAAACATGACAATAATTCATGATTAAAGGCTCAATAAGTTGGTAGATTACCCACTTATCAGTATACCGGTAACCTTAAATAAAAGGGAAAGAAGGAAAAGCAACTAAACATAGTCATGCTAGAATTAAATCTCACAAGGTAAGGATGATCAGAGAATAACTCACAAGTAGCCATAATATGAACAAGTACTACAATAGGATTGAGAAAACTAATCTACCTACAGTCCCAATGGGCGTCCATACACTCGAGGAATTCATACAAGTGAAAAAAACCCTCCGGCATCCTATACTACTGGAGTGTACATTCAACAAACAACAAACAAGGGTGGAACCATACAAACAATGCATGATGTGACATGATATAATCAGGTGGTAACATAAGCACCCCCTTCGGCACTCGTAGGCCCAGCAGGTAGGACTCATGGAAGGCTTTCCCCGTATATCTCTACTCCCTCGTATACCCCTCCTTTAGAGTTCTTGGCCCGTAGCCCCTAGTCTGTATTGGCAAGGTCCATGGAGGTCTCTACGACCACATACAAATCTTGATATCTCAATAATTGTGCCCAAAATCTATTCGGGTCTAAAATCAGTAGAAAAGTCTTATCTAGCGCTCCGACCCATTGAACCTAGTATCAGTGTAAAAAATCATCTCAAAAATCTCTTTTACTCTAAGAAGATCCATAAACCTAGTTTAAATGCATTTATAGTCATTTATATGGAAAATAGGCCTTCGGGGTCATGCAAAGTTAGAAAACCGGTGATAATTTGGCCCACAGCCATAGTAGTAATAAAAATCAATGTAGAAAACCCTTTGCATGATAATGATGATATGATTACAAATAATAAATAGCCGAATGACTCACAATCAACGTACCGTCCCTACATAGGCTCATTCTTCTCTACAACAAAGATAACCAGCTCATAATAGTAGATTGATATCCGGGACTGACAGATATTTCCCAATTATCTCACTATCTATGGTCCAAAGGCAAATACAAGGCCAATAGGGATTATACTACAAAACCAATTCAAATACTAAAATGAACGTATGAAATAGGACAGATAGAAAGAAAGCGTACAAGATCTGGGGTGCCAACCAGTAAACCTAACCCAATGGTGCTAAGTAATACAATTATATTCTACATATGCAAAGTCTAAGGTGGGTAAGCCATAAGCTACCTGACATCTGATGATAAGCTGTTGGGAAGCCAAAGACCGAGCCCAAATGACTCTAAAAAGCTCCAAACAATAGTCACCCTATCAAGAATATAATTTACGCGTTAAAATTAAGCTAATGACACCCATATTGCTAAAAGTTTAGTCGGGTTGAAATTTGGGTTTAAAGCGGGCTTGTAGGCCCCATAACCCAAAACTAGAAACAGAAATTACTACAATGTTCCCAACATTGCCAGGAGCACATGCTCAAAAATTAAGCGGAAATTGAGCAACGAAAGGGGTCAAAACAGCCCTTAGAACCACAAGAATCAAGGAGGGAATTAACGAAGAATTAATGGAATTTAAAGAAGAAAACTTACCAATTGAAGTCCAGAAGAAGACCATGGACCAAAAATTATTCACCACAACGCTTTGGAATGGATCAAAACTGAAATTGGAGCTTTGGAGCTCAAGGGATATGGAGGAAAATGTTTTGGGAGCTGTTTAAAAAAAGAAAGTGGAAAAGAACAAATATAAAGACTGACAATGGTGCCTAGGGGCACGCGGCAGGCGCTGCAAATGTGGCCAGGGACATGTGCACGCCATGGTCGGGCAGAGTCCAGGCTAGCAGCATGTCCACGCCAAGGCCAGGTGCAGTCCATGCTAACTTTTATTCATGGGTCGGGTAGTTCTCTGCATCCTTCTTCAACTATCTAGAAGCTTAAGCAATTATATTTTTGTGTTGCGTCAGAACATAAACCATCCTAACGTGTGAATCATCACTATACATTGCGTAACCCTCTGGACCCTCTGGATAGGTCAGAACTAGTGCTAAAGTCAATATATCTTTCAGCTCTTGGAATCTCCGCTCGTAGGCTGTGGTCCACTGAAACTTAGCTTCTTTCTGAGTCAACTTTTTTAGGGGTGCTAAAAGTGAAGAAAATCCTTCCACAAACCATTTGTAATACTCTACTAATCCCCAGAAAGCTACAAAGTTCTACCAAGTTCATGGGTCTAGGCCAAGTCTTCACGACCTCAATCTTCTGTAAGTCAACCTGAATACCAGCATCTAATTCAATATGGTCCCACCAAAAAAAACAACAGGAAGCAACCGAAACTCATACTTTGAGAGCTCTGGAAGTGGTGTCGCGGGTGCCACAAAGGAAACTTCTTTAGACCCTATTGTGGGAGTATCGGTTGATGAAGCTGCACAAGCGGTGGATGTTATTGTTGAGAGGACTGCGGAGGCAGTTCGTATTGGAGATACAACTATGGGCACCAATCTAGCGTGCCTGACTTCTACTATACCCGATGACCATGATTAGGTACCACAGGTATGCCTAGTATTCCTTGCTTATCATTTTTTTAGTGCATTAAGGACAATGCATAACTTTTTAGATGGGGTGGGGGGCAGCTGTGGTCATTTGGTACTTTTGTAGAGTGTTTTAGCAAAGTTTGAGTAGCCAAAACACTCACGTCATGCCATGACATTTAATCAGGTGCTGCATGGGAGGAAACCCATGAGGATACTCACAAGGTACCGGAGCACTTGGGGTTTTCTTGCCTATGTTCTTTCCCTAAGGATTTTTAATTTCTATTAAACCGATATGTTTAGCATAGGTTGTGTGTAGTAAAAAAAGAAAAGGAACTTAGAGCAGTCTATGGTATGATTTTGAACTGGATTTTGATTGAAAAAATAGAGACCTCTCCAATTTTTGTGTGACATGATAGTATCTATTTTTGATAGACTGACCATTATGGATCTGTGTATGACATTATGTTAATCGATCTGATGAATGACTTAAGCTAGAGTATGAACTTGATAGTTATCATGTGTTTTTTGACTTTGTGCCATGTGTGGGTGAGCTAATTTTGCATTGTTCTTGCTTTGTGTGCCAATCTAGAACTTGCCCGGTTAGTCTTGCCTAAGTTAAGTTGTAGGATAGTTGGTTAGGAAAGGATCATAGACTGTTTTTGAAATAGTCCACTTTAGCCTAAATGACCATCCAAATGATGTGAATACCCTTTGATCCCTGATTTTGAGCCTAAATTGACCCTTTTTATTGTTTAGCCTAATTGCCTTCCCTATTTTCTATGAACTTTAATTTCAGTTTGGCCCTGGTCCCTCCTTAGACATTGTGCACCTCAACTCAGGAAAATCGCCTAAGTTGAGGGTGGCTACTGTGAAGGTGAGTGTGAAATATGGGGTATGAAAAGAAAAGGTTAATGATAAAGAGAGAAATAATGGGTGTGGCGGATTTGCTAGAAAAAGAAAAAGAAAATAAATGTGAGAAAATAAGTTGAGTCTGAAACAAAATCCACACCCGTCACTTGATGAAAAAGAAAGAATAGAAAGGGAGAATAAAATAGAGTTGGTCTGGAAAAGTGGAAGAAACATAGCGTAGTATCAAGGAGGGCTTAGTCACTATCTCCCATATCTACCATACCCATCCCTCCGCCTACGTTACAAGCCGAAAAAAGTTCGATAGTGATCCCAACCCAACTGTTCGAAAGCTGAGGCATAGAAAATAAGGGAAAGCCTATGGTATTGTGCATGCATTGCTTGAATATCTTTGTGAGTGTGAGTGTTATAGCTCAGTCCCAGAGATTTTAACTGTATTAGTGTGTGATTGGGACTTATTTGTGGTGAGGGCACTAGAGAAGCTTTGACTGCTAACTGTTAGGGTGAGTCTCATATGTGTATGCTAAGGCGTTTGTTGATAGCATAATGTCATCCATGGATACTTTTGTGTTGTCTTGATAAATGGAACTGGTGCACTTGGTTTGTATTGAAAAATGACGGGGATACTTGTTGTGAGCTAAATTGCTAAATCATATGATTGTCGTAGTTCCTGGTTTTCTTTTGCTAAAGCATCATTTTAGAATGGTTTTCTATTGTTGCTTGAGGACAAGCAACAGTCTTAAGTTGAGGGTGTTGATGTGATGTAGAAGTACGTCACTCTCGATGCTTAATACTTAGGATTATTGCAAGTTCTTTAGCATGTTATTGGTAGATTTGATGTTTTTTGTTAAGTGTGCAGGAAAAATGAATCCTAGAGCAAAGTATTGGAAATTGAGCAAAGTGCTAGAAATTGAGCAAAGACTAGAAGGCTACAGAGATTATGGATCACTTGATGGTCCGTGGTTCAAAACCACAAACCCGTCCTGTGACTCATATACCAAAGTCCAAAAAGTGTGCAAGTGTGGAGGAAAAAGCACGACTCAACAAATTTTATGCAATAAAGTAAGGGGAGTAAAGTTTAATGATAGTTACCTTCTTTTCAAAGACGGGAGCACAGTGATTGGGGGAGGGAAATGAGCATTTCGAGTGAAAGAGGGAGAAATGGGCGAGGAACCCATTTCTCATCCCTTTAAAATGGTGGCATCCGCTATAGCAGCCACCTCCCATTACAACAATGTTGCTATAGCAAAAATATTCTCGCTATAGTGGGATCTAGACCCCCGTGGAGGGAAAAAAATATTTTTCTGTTTCATTTGAAATCTTCCTGAATCAGCATATTGATGAGGCTCCTAATTTCTTGGGTGCTCGTGGAAGGGTTGCGCTAATTAGTCTCGCGTGACTCAAAGAAAGGAAAATTCCTTGACAGAGCAGAGAAGTAATAATTCCAGCTTGAGTTTTTGGTACACCAAGGAAAATAAAACTTTGGTAGTTTGCATAAGGCTATAATTACATTGTCATGATAAGGGCGTTAAGGTTCAAAAATCTGTCTCATTTCTTTTCTTCCATAATAGTGATCGTTCGGGGATGAACGATGGATAAATTGGTATCTATTGTAATAACCTATCTAGTCATTATTAAAAGACACCTCATTATTGTCTACGAGAACTTTTGAAATAAGCTCTCGAATTAATATGGGGTGACATGATTTTTTTTTTTTGAAATATGAAATTTTAGGTTGGGCTGACATGATCCTTCTATAGCGGGAATTTCGCTGTAGTGCTATCACAATAGCGGTTGGCAGGTTGTTATAGCGGGACGATGGGACCATTAACCTAAAATGGGTTTTATAATTCTGTTTTCTCCTCTTTAGTTGCAAAAAGGATAAGGCTTGCTCTAAAAACCCTCCTACGGTGCCTCAGAGCCTGGGAGCAATAGAAGTGAGGGATTTATGCTTGAACGGGGTATAACCCATGGATTCTCTGCTGATTTCACGCTAAGATTCTCCCTCATAGAGCCAAAGTTTGTGTTCAGACTTTTGTAGTAGTTGCTTGGCGTCCAGGTAGACTAGGCTTAACTGAGTAGTTTAGACCTGGGTTGAAAAAGCATGAGATTATGTATATTTATAGGAGATTGCATACTTAGGCATTTGGACACGGTGTTTGGGTGGATTAAATGTATGAAACCTTTATGTTTGGGGTGGAAGATTACTGTTATGAGTGATGTTAACTTTATACTTGGTTTGTTTATGTTTACGCTATTGTTGTTAATCCTCTGAAAATTGGAGTTCGGGTGAGGTCTCAAAGCTAGTACTAACTAAGTGTAAAAGTTGCTAAGTAATAGCAGAATCCCCAATTTAGTATAAATGAAGGGGGATGGAGTTAGTAAAGAGGTACTGTGTATGTTGAAGTAAGGGTTAGACTTTATGTGGACGAATGTGCACACCTAAATGACTCTAGAATCTAAGGTGTATGATTTAATGTCTTAATTGAATAAGCCAGGGTTTAGTCTTTGGAAAGGACATCAAGGCTAGGATAATGAATCATATTTGTTTGTGATTGGTGTGTTAGGAGTTGATTGATGTTACATGCTTAAAAGAAATAAGCGCTAAATGATATCCGAATGGTTAATAACATATCATGAGGTTATATAAAATGCTTGTTGACTGTGCAAGGGTGATTGCTTATTCTTATTGAATTCATTATTGTTGAGTTATCTGTTATTATTATGGGATGTACCGGTACATGGATATATTCATGGGATTTGTTAATATTATTCATTTGTTGGCTCGGGTACCACACCGGTAAAGTATCTATAATTCATTGGTTGGCTTAGGTACCATACTGGTACAATACATGGACAAGAGCTCATCCCGTGAAGGTCATGACTAGTGGGCGACCATAAGACCCTTAGCATGTGTTTACCTGTTCAAGGTGATATTCATATATGTTGGTTCCTTGTGTGAATCAGGATTATTTGTTTAGTTGATATTCATATTTGTTGGCTCCTTGTGTAAACCGGGCTTATCTATTTAGTTGATATTCATATTTGTTGGTTCGTTATGTGAACCGGGCCTATCTATTTAGTTGATATTCATATTTGTTTGTTCTTTGTGTGAACCGGGCTTATCTGTTTAGCTGATATTTATATATGTAGGTTCCTTGTGTGAATCAGGCTTATCTGTTTAGTTGATATTCATATTTGTTAGTTCCCTGTGTGAACTGGGATTATCTGTTAAGTTGATATTCATATATGTTGGTTCCTTGTGTGAACCGGGCCTATCCGTTTAGTTGATATTTATATTTTTTTGGTTCTTTGTGTGAACTGAGCTTATCTGTTTAGTTGATATTCATATATGTTTGTTCCTTGTGTGTACCGGGCTTATCTGTTTAGTTGATATTCATATTTGTTGGTTCCTTGTATGAACTGGGCTTATCTTTTTAGTTGATATTCATAGTTGTTGGTTCCTTGTGTGAACCGTGCTTATCTGTTTAGTTGATATTCATATATGTTGGTTCCTTGTGTGAACTGGGCTTACCTGTTTAGTTGATATTCTTATCTCTTTGTTCATTGTGTAAACCAAGCTATCTGGTTACTTATCATATTCGTGGTCTTAGGGATCCTCGGGAGGTTTGGGTCAGCTACACAATAAGGCATAGCTTCAGGGTGTCCATTACTAGTGTAGTGGGGGTAAAGTGTAAGTTATGATTGTGCATTCATGGGTGTTGACTTGGCTGAGGACTGGTAGTATGAGACCCCATGTTATCTTTTCATAATATATGTAGTGTTGTATGCTTGTATGAGGTGTATATGACTTGGTGTAGCATGTCGGGAGAATAAGGTTTCAAAGGGGTTGTAATATCAAAGAATTAAACCAAATTTTAGGTCAAGCATCCCCTTAAACAAGTTCGAGTTAAAGAAATACCTCGTGTAACACCCAGCCCATTCGAAAAGTTTAAATTAACCAATACCTTTGGGGTAAGACTAAGAGTTCTTTATATGCTAAGAAGGATGTGTTATGAGGTAATATAGTCATGCAATGATCGTAAGTTAAGTTTTGAAGTCAAGCAAGTTCCGAAATAAAAGTTGGTTTTTCTGAAATTTGGGTCAAATGTGTCGGAGCTTTTCTACTATTATATAAAGCTTTGGAATTCCCCCAATATAAAAAATCTAAAATCTACGAGTCTAATTTCCACCGCACTAAACCGTTCGTCCATACGACTTCAAAATAGAGAGATATTCACATTTTTGTGAGACTGCACAAGCAGATACGTGAAAGTGGACCCCTAGACCCTATGTCGGTTTAGCTTTATAACAGCTGATTTTCCTTCGTTTTAACTCACTATTTTCTCCCAAATAAGAACCAAAATAGTACTAAATCCTCTCTAAGGATTCCCCTACCATCCAAGACAATATCTATAAGATTTCGACGTGGTTTCACCCTGGGAATGTTCGTAGAGATTGTGTTACTTTGTTCCTCGTCTTTTGTTGTGATTTGAAGAATTCTTCAAGGTGAAGGAATCTAATTTTAGGTGGTGTTTCTGCTGTTTGTAGGTAATAATTCTCCCCCTTAATTTTATTGAGTGAATCCATGTTATAGCTAAGCTATGTAAGCAAGAACACACGAATAGACTATCGAAAAATCATATTTGGATTGTTATGTGAAGTTGGGTTGTTTTGACATATTTTCCTGATGTTTTTCTTGCTGGGATTTTTTGGAATGATATGTATGTGTATGGTTCTTATTGATATGCATCTGGGAGTGAAGAAGAAGTGTATATGAGTGTTGAATTGTAAGATAAATTAGCGTAATGTTAGTTCTGTTGTTGTATTGTGATTTTCAAATGGTTTCTTCTTGATTCAAGGTCTTGTGTTTGAGGAAATTGTTTGTTATTTGAGGAAACAAGTTAAACTACTATAAATTCCATCAAGTTAAAGTTAAGGTTTCTCCCTCTTAACCCCTAATTGCTTATGAGGAGAAAAACATGATTCTAGACATAATTGTTGTACGAACTCACAGGACAGTGTTCGGAAGCCATGAGTTTGAGTTATTATGGTTATGTTGAACTATTATAGAATTGTATTATATATATTTATGGTTTTAAAGGTTTGAGAACTCATGTTTGGGGTTTGGTTGTGGCTATCTTGGGGTTGGAAAGAAGGGGCGAGGCGATACATCGAGTTTTTATCGTTGTGCAAGCATACTGTCCATTTATTTGTGGTGGACTATTTTGTAGGCCTCCAATTGTTCATAGCTACTGGAAAATGTCTGTTATGTCATTAATTTTTTGTTTTAATTTGGAGAAGAATGTGTAATGAAGCATACATTTAAAAAGGGTCCGACGAGCTAATCACTCTCCTAGTAATCTCTAAATTGATTATTTGACCCTGGCGTGTTAATGTTCTATTTGTAATGGTTGTGTCACTTGGTTTTGTGTAGATTACATACTGTAAGGAAGGGGTAGAATCCATATTAATACGGCAAGACCTAGAATCAAGGTATGTTAAGGCAAAGCTCCGTCTTTCCGTTGAGCACGAATTTTAGAAAACTCCTAATTCATCAAATGTGATATATTACTATTCTATTGCTAGAAAAACCTTCTGGGAAAGGCATTGGGATCACAGGTGAAGAATTTTTTCATGACTCTATTATGTTAATATTCCACTCGTTTAGTTATATAGGGTATTCGGCATCTATATATCATTTTGTCGACTCCCATGACTATAGGTCAATATGTATAAATTCTTATTCTTCTTTGGGTGTTGTGACTTAAAATGGTTATGAAGGAACATTATGAATTTACAACTAGTCCTCCTTCCTTGCTAAAGTATTTTATTTTTGGAAAACTTTAAAATAATACGTCGATTTTCAAAACTCTCAAATGTAACTCATATGTTTAAACTAATAAAGGAATTTTTTTTTTTGAAATGCTTTCTTTTACAAACTATTAAGGATACATATACAGAAACTAAGTGAAGAACCTTAAGCCCTTTATGAACATCCTAAGGTTTAAGTTACCTTTCTAAAATCGAGTTAATGGTTCAAGTTTATTCTAAAAGCACATGAGGTTCTACGATTCTTTTACATGTTATATGAAATTGATTACGAGATTATGAGAATAAAGAGTAACAATAGGCCTAGATTGGCAACATAATTATGATGACATACGTGCATTACAAATCCATGACATGACATGCTATGCATTTTACTCCCGATCAGCAATCAGGAGGTATGAGTCCTATTGCCTATATTTATACGTATGAGACACAGATGGCCACAAGTTGGCAAATATAATATCGGTTAGCTACCAGAAGGCACCACCATTTCTAGCATTTGGTTGGGTATGACATGCATTTGTATTGGTATGTGTACGTATTCACGATATACAATTATATGAGTACACCATGCATATTTGATTTATATGAGATCAAATGTCGGTTATGGAGGTTATCAAAGTTTTAGTTACAGGTGGTATCTCTATTACTCCTTTTACAACAACTATTTATGACTCTACTTTTCGTCTTACATACTAGTACTTTTTTATTCGTACTGATGTACTGTTGCATGGGGACACTACATTTTTTTTGTGCGTTCATGTCTAGGTAGGGATTCTGATCGACCCCTTCACTAGGATTCGAGGTTCAGTTGTCAGTTGGTGAGCTCCATCTCTTCCTGGAGCTTTTATAGGATGTTTACTTTTGTTGTATAGTTTTGGTATAGTCGAGGTCTTGTCCCGACCAGTGCTTACTAAACTCTTAGAGGCTATTATGGACACAATATTCTTGGTTTCTTTCTGTAGCTTCCAGTCTCCATCCCCATATGCTTAGCATATATATATATATATATATGTATGTATGTATGTATGTATGTATGTATGTCTTCAGTTGTGGCCTCGTTGGCCAGCTAGTACTTTATTATTTTTGGATTGTCTAACTTCGTCTATATGACTTGTTGTAATTTAGGTTATGACCTTAATGGTCTAGGTTTAGTATTTTAGATGTTATGCTGCCCAACCTTCTGGCCCACAATTAAGTTACTTAGTATGTTTCAGTGACTAACTCAGTCGAATAAGGTATCGAGTGTTAGCCATGCCTCCCTTAGATTGAGGCGTGACAAACTTGGTATCAGAGCAGGTCATGTCCTAGGGAGTCCATAAGTCATGTTTGATAGAGTCTTGCTTACGGGTGTGTTATGCACCACACTTGTAATCAGGAGGTTACAAGGCATTTAGGAATGGTTACATTTCTTTCAATTGATAGATCGTGCTATAGAGCGGAGTTATAGGTACATATGAAATCTAAGTCGTGATTTGTATTTCTTATCTGAGTGAGTGCTTACACTTAGAAGGATTTATCAATGTTTTACGGTAGAGATTGTTGGTTTTTAGAACTTTGTGGACTTGATAGAGCTACAGATGTGCGACTTTGTTGTTAATATAGGCATAGATTAGCTAGCACCTTATTATTCAAATTTTGGCTAACGAGAGAAGACTGTTAGATTTCAGTTCCCAGGGGAAGTTGTTCGATAGTGGAACGGTAATACGGCAACACCAAAAGACAGGTTTATTTCCTATCATCAGGAAAAGAAAATAGTTGCCAAAGGTTGTATTTACCATATTGTGAGAGTTCAACATATTGATGCTAAGACATCAACTCTTCAGTTTATTCTACTGGTTAATGAGTTTCCAAATGCGTTTCCAAGCGAGCATCCTTGTGCTCCCTTAAAATGGGAAATTGATTTTTCTATTGATACATTACCAGATGCCCAACCCATATCAATTCCCTCATATAGAATTGCACCAGTAAAATTGAAGGAATTGAAAGAACAACTGAAAGATCTATTAGATAAAGGCTTCATCAGGCCTAGTGCATCACCCTGCGGTTGATAACGATCTCAATCGAGTGACTAAAATCGATACCGGAAACACGGAATTCAACAACACAAAATAAAGATAGTGGAGAAATTAAGATGAGAATTAGAAGAAATTGAGATGAGAATAGAAGAAAGAAAGGCTAATTGAATCAACAATCAACCAAGGGAGACGAGAACTCAATCAAATGCATGAGAAACCAAATTGAATGCACAAGATGATAACTCGATGATGAATTAAGCAAAGAAGATAACACAAGCAATTCGGGAATCCACCCTAATCACTCATTCTAAACTAATAATTGGAATTGAACCCAATCAATATCCTAACCTAAAATATTAAGTCTATTCAAGACAATTCAATCATCAAAAATGTCAATATGAAAATGGCTAAGGCAACTATTTATAGTTACTGCCTTTACACAAATAGCCTATTACAAAAATAGCTCAAAAGTGACTATTTTGGAAATAACCCACAAGGGCCCTTCTTGATTGCTCAAATGGCATCTTGATCACCCATGGCCTTGTGTATTTGTTTCTCCATAGCTTCCTCCGGGCTCCAAGCTACCATCCATATGTAGAAGCCCCTCCAATTATGCTCCAAGCTAACCAAGATCATATCATCCTACCCTTCTTCAAAAGGATTCGTCCTCGAATCCGAACCTTGCAAACACATAAGAAGGACAAACAACAAACATATCCTCATAGCATGAGGGTTAGCACACGGGTTATCAACCATAAACTTGCCAAGGAGGCACACATTTAAAATATAACCAACTATCCTTTGTGTCAAATAAGAGCAATGCATTGTAGAACATACAAAGGATCCAGCTATCAGAAATATCATGGAACAAAGAAACCTCAAAGGTCCTAAGACACAATTGCTTCCCTATTCCCCCATAAGACCATATCAAATGTGGTGTCTCCATTGGTTCAAACGCCCATGAGTGTTTACCGGGGTCAAAGATATAAAAGGCCCACATAGTTTGGTAACAAAGGCAAATGGACCAACCCAAGAAACCCCTACCTCTATATAAAACAAATCCCATAGAAACATGGACATCATCATATGCAAAGAGGTAGTAGAGAAAGGTGTTACTTAAATGAACTTCATCCAAGGTGTGCCCACATATAGAATCACCCTTTGATCCACAAGCATTAAGTCCTTGATCAAGAGTGGGGTCACACAAGAATGAAGGGGTCATTAGAGAACATACACCCCTTTCTTTTTGACCACTAACCCCTCCAATAGACGTACTATCATCTTTCAAGAAGAGAGTTTCATCTTTGGAAAGTGTTTCATCATACCATAGTGGATTTTCAATCACTTGGTAGCCTTCAAGAGGGGCTACACTTCCATCATGCCAAAACACATCACTATGCATTTCATATTCATTAGTCATGTGAAGCTCAAACAAGGGATTGTCCTTAAAAACATACTCCACCTCAAAATCCTCATGACAAGAATTAGAAATGGAATCAACACTCAAGGAATCATCACCTCTAAGTAAAGATCCTACATGACTAACTACATGACCAACTATATCAATACCATTACTAAATTTAGGTTCATTTATCACATCACACAACTCCCCAATTAGTAAGTCATCATTACAAGCAAGTTGGTCAACACCACAATGAATACTAGTTGGTAGCATATCAAGCTCAAAAGAATCACACACATGATTACCATCATTATAGCCAACTAGCATTTGACTACCCCCATTACATGACAATACATTTTCACTCAAGTCACAAGTGCTAACCCTAGATGGACTCAAATCGATCTTACTAGAAGAATAAATCAAGTCATCTATAGGATCAACTAGTGTTTGGGCACTCATAACAATGGCATCATCATCATGCAACAAGGTGTCATCAAGATCATCACAAGGTAAAGGCTCTTTAAGCTCACACATATACAAGCTATCACTTACACTCAATTGCCCACTAACCACACAATGATCTTCCAAGTTCAATAAAGTGCAAGAGTTAGCTTTGTTACCTTGTAGCTCATAGGAAGAATTGCCTTCACCTTGGTTACAAACACTTGAGCACAATTGATTCCTTTGAAATCTTTCAACCACCTCATGATGTTCCACATTTTGAGGTTCCACAATAGGTTTGCTTCCAAGAATACCTGTACAAGAATTAAGACAACAAGAAAAAGAAGAGAGGGGACAAAAGTTAGTATAAGGTTGTGACAACCCTCTCACATCACTCCACACAACCTCTCCTTTTTCCACTCTAGAGTTTTCACTTATCACACCCTTACTCCTCTCAATCTTTTCTCTCTCAATTTCATTGGAGTTTGGACAAGCGCCAAGTATCCCTTGTGAAGGGTTAGATGATCCATTCACTTCAAGCTTCTACTTTGGTGCACAAGGTGTGGATGTTTTGACTTCCATGTTCAACTTCTTAGTGGGTTCATCTTCATGAGGAGTAGTTTTCTTCAACATCTTTTGTAACTCCTCGGGCTTAAGATTGGCAACCCATCGAATGACCTTATCAACTCCTCTTTGTATGGCATCCCCTAATTCTTTAATTCTTAAAGATTCAAGATCTCTCACCGGAAGGGGCTCATTTGATTTCACTCTACTCTCATGGCTTATTGATCCTTCAATTCTACCTCCAACATCATTACCATAAGGAGAACAACTCACATTATAAGGAGAATAAGAAGTATAAATTGTTGCATTCCAAGAAGTAGAGGATGTTCTTCTCCTATGGTTCACACAACGTCTTCGAATTGGTTGCACCCACACATCTATACCCCCTCGACTAGTATAGGAAGTAGCACAAGACAAGGATGGTAATTCATCTTCACAATATCCCCTTCTATCACAATCTTTCTCAAGTGATTCATAAGAAATATGGGAGAAAACATCGTACCTCACATCGTCTTCATCACCATGGTGTGTATTATGAGAATCCCCATACTCTTCATCTTCATTATCGGATTTACTATAAGATACTTCTACTCCTTCATGTTCATCATAAAAGCCATAAGCCCCATTCATTTCACATTCATTTTCGAAGTAGAAGTTCTCACAATAATATAACTCATGATCACAATCATAGCCTTCATAAGATTCCCCTTCAAAAGATTCTGAGTCTATGGATGACATCCTTCCTTATACCTCCTTTTGTACCTACAAAACTAGCAAACAAGTTAGTAATAAAATCCTCACGCCACTCTTTATGTAAGCTCTCAAGTCACCTACTATGGCTTCTTTCCCAAATTGATAGTGTTACTAGTTTTGCTCAATCAATTCAAGGTTATCTAACCTTGTGGAGGAATGGATCCTTGTGACTCTTGAAAGAAGGATGACTCAAACAAAACTAAAAGGACTTGAATCAAGAAATTAACTAAGAAATAAAAGAGAAAAGCACACAAAGAAACGCACAAGAAAAAAATAGACTCAAAGAACTTGATAATATTTAGTAGGGTAATCTACTAATTAAAATCAAGTTATGAACCTAAAATAAGGTAGATTTAATGAAAAAGAAATTAATTTACCAAGATTTGAGCTAAGAAAATCATTTGGGAAGAAATTTGGTTGAAATCCATAGAGAAAAGCTTCAAAAAGTGGAGAAAAACATGAAAATTGCTCCAAAAACAAAGCTGGCAGGGCGTTGGAGCCGTCTAGGCCATCGGCTTGAGGTTGGAGCCGACTATAGGGGGCCCTGGAGCTGTTGGCTGGGGCGGAAGCCAGCACTAAAGGCTGGAAAATGGCTGGAGCCATCGGGGAGAACCGGCTGGATGCGGAAGCTGACTGTTGATCGTCTTGGAGTCGCGGAGATGGCCGAATGACGTGTCTGACGCGGCTTGGAGGGGCCTGGGCGGGACCACAACAGCTGGCAGCGTCCTATTGGGCGTGGAAAACAGCTGGAAATTCCTTCTTTTTTTCCCTCAATTTTCAGATATTTTTTGTACTCCTTTGGCCCCACAAACACCTTTACACTTTCTCCTTCTTTTCATTTTGGATTAAACACCACCTTTTCGAAGATTCTTCCTCAACAACATATGAATTTCATGAAGAACACCATAAACATTGATGAACTTCAAAAATTCATAACTCCCTCAATTTAACTCCGATCTTCACCAAATTTTAAACATGAGCTCCTTTTGACACTACGAACAAACCCCAATAAGTTTTACCCCTCAATTTCAAGCCAAAAATAAATCTATTTTCTCCATCTTCAAGCTACGAAGAACATCATGAACAATTGAACTTCAAATCTTCATAACTTCTTTGTTTTAGCTTTAAATTTCATGAAATTCGAGATTTAGGCTCCCCTTGCTATAGAGAACAAACCCCAATACTTTTCAAGCTCAAATTTAGCTTCAAAGAACAAACCCACTTCACCTTCTTCAAACTTTTTCAAGCTCAACAATGGTGACATTTTGAAACACCTCCAAATCAACTCGAAATCGTCTCAAATTTTAGGAGAAAACTTCCTCTTAAGCTAGAAAAAAAATTTCATTACTTTTTCTAGCTCAAATCTCTCCGAATCTTCAAGACCCATTTTCAAGTTTTCAAAGTTTCAAGCTCCTTTAATGGTAGAATCTTTCCTAAAACTCAAAATTACTTGAAATCTTGGATTTAGACTCAAAAAATACTTGAGAATACGAATCTAGTGACAAAAACAACAAATCAAACCTAAGCTCTGATACCAAGATGATAACGATCTCAATCGAGTGACTAAAATCGATACCGGAAACAAGGAATTCAACAACACAAAATAAAGATAGTGGAGAAATTAAGATGAGAATTAGAAGAAATTGAGATGAGAATAGAAGAAAGAAAGGCTAATTGAATCAACAATCAACCAAGGGAGATGAAAACTCAATTAAATGCATGAGAAACCAAATTGAATCCACAAGATGATAACTCGGTGATCAATTAAGCAAAGAAGATAACACAAGCAATTCGGGAATCCACCTTAATTACTCATTCTAAACTAATAATTGGAATTGAACCCAATCAATATCCTAACCTAAAATATTAAGTCTATTCAAGACAATTCAATCATCAAAAATCTCAGTATGAAAATGGCTAAGACAACTATTTATAGTTATTGCCTTTACACAAATAGCCTATTACAAAAATAGCTCAAAAGTGACTATTTTGAAAATAACCCACAAGGGCCCTTCTTGATTGCTCAAATGGCATCCTGATCACCCATGTCCTTGTGTATTTGTTTCTCCATAGCTTCCTCCAGGCTCCAAGCTACCATCCATATGTAGAAGCCCCTCCAATTATGCTCCAAGCTAACCAAGATCGTATCAGCGGTGCACCAATGTTATTTGTGCAGAATAAAGATGACTCATTGCAGAAGTGTATAGACTACCAAAAACTGAATAAGGTGACTATAAAGAACAAATATCCACTACAAAGGATTGATGGTTTTTTTTTACCAACTATATGATGTCGGATGCTTCTCAAAGATTGATTTATATTTAGGGTACCACCAAGTACTTTTTCGAGAGAGTAATATTCCAAAGACAACCTTCAATCTTAGATATGGTCATTTTGAGTTTCTTGTAATGTTTTTTCGATTGATGAATGCCTCAACAATATTTATGAACCTGATGAATAGTATGTCTAGGCCATTTTGAGACTTGTTCATCATTATATTAATTAATGAAATTCTGGTGCATTCTCAATCAGAGTCAAAGCATAGAAATCATTTCCAGGTAGTGCTTCATATACTCCAAGGTTAGAGGTATTACCGATGATAGATGGGGTAACATCTATCTTAAGGGAAGTCGTTGAGTCCTTTCTTGCTTATGTTTGTGTCAATGAAAATACGGGGAAATCTGAGTACCCAAAAGTTAAGGTCATAATCCTTTTTCCCCTTTGTTTAATGTGATTTGGTTATTGTGTAGTGCCAAGTGCCAAAGCACATCTTGATCTATGAATCATATGCGTGATTCAAAAGAACACAAGGAACTAAAAATTCCAATTGTGCCATTGTTTGTTTTTGCATATGATGCATAAATCTTGATGTGTGGAGCACACAAGGCATTGCACCAAGTTGAAAAGAAAGAGCAGGTCACTGATCTGAGGGGAGACATGTGGTGAGATACGCACTTCTAATGGTGAAAATCGCACCTTAGTTGAAAAAATCCCTGAAGGTTCTATGGGCTTGTGCGACAGCACATGTGACACACACTCCTCCTAGTGCATTTCGCATGTGGTCTGCACAAGATAACAGTTACCTACTTTGTTTTTCTAATCCATTACATTCCATCCCTTGTAGTTGCTAACTTCTTTTTAGGTTTTGTTTTTGCTTTGGGCTCACAATCTCTGTATACAGAATATGTCTTCTAACAGGAGTAACGTGGAGAGGAGCTCACGTAGGCCAACCGATCCCTCCTCCTCCAAGCCAACTTCAAAGGGGAAGAAGAAAGTCTCATCATCCCGTGACCAAGTCTCAGAGGAGGAAAGGCTCCGGTTTGGAATGGAGGTCATGAAAGTGATAGGGGAAGGTCCTTCAATGAGGATCTATCAATATGGCTCTATCAACATGGCTCTATAATCTTCCTAACATCGCCACTCAGTTTGCCAACCGCCTGTGGCACCCATTTCAGGAAGTGCCCAGGAACTATTACAATGAGTTGGTCCAGAAATTCTTTGCCTTATATCAGGCCATGCAAGACGCTCAGGGTTACAAAGGGGGTTGTGAGAAATTCCCCACATTGGACTCAATTATAGTTTGGGGAAAAGAGTTCAAGATCACTCTAACTGCAATTAATGCCATCTACTGGAGAAATCACGTCGAATCAGCACATATCCTCATGGAGAAGTTACTTCTCAGACGCAAACCTCTCAAATGGGTTGCCCTCATCATTGCTCCTAAGTCACCTTCCTGGGTTACTATGGGAGGCGCTATTCCCGGCCTGACTTTGTACTTCGAGGCTCACTTATGGTATGACTTTGTGCACTCCTATATCATACCATCTCTGAATAACCAAAAGATCACACACGATGGAGCCATATTGATAGCTACAATCATGGCAGGAGATCATATCAATATGGAGGAGGTTATAGCCTTAGTGATAAATAGGAATTCTCGAAGGAGTAGTGACGCCTTTCCCTTCCCGGTGTTGATCAACAAGCTATGTATACAAGGCAGTATTTACTTTATTGAATTTGACACCCCTACTCCTGGTGTTGGTGTGTTGGATCTTGACAAGAAAACTGGCTGGGATGCTCCCCGATTTAAAAGGTCGAGAGTGGAATCATCAATGTAAGCCGATAATGATGATTCAGATGTTTAAATACATACCTCTCCTCCTCATTCTCATCCTACCTCTGAAGGACACACACCCTCAGCCACTACACCTAGGGAGCCACTCAGCCTCCTAAATATGGTTGACAAGTCATACAATCACGAGAGGCAGTTGTAGGATCTATCAAATGATCTACCGGGTTTAATTGATAAGGCAGTCAAAGTAGCCATGAAAGAAGTTATGGAAAGCACTCTAAATCTGAGGAAACAAGTGGATGCTTGCGAGAAATCTCTCAAGTACCTTCAGAAAGACATGGACAAGAAAAAAGGAAAAAACCCGGTAGAGCATGAAGATTTTACCACATTGCCTCCACCTCGAAAGATTCCTGGTCCCTTGGATAGCTTATTTTCCACTTATGCGGATGAAGACCTTCCCGATCATGACAATCAAGAGCCGGATAATGATGAGAACCCCGAGTTTCATAGGATTCTTCATGACTCCATAATTTTGGCAACCTCTCGAAGGGGTGGAGCTGGCCAAAGTGGGAAGGATGTTAACGAGGAAGTTGCTACTGATGATAGTGATGATGAGGATTAAGTCCTCGAGGGAGTTCCACCCTTTTTCCCATTGCACTATGAGCATTGAAGGCAATGCTTCTTTTATAAGTAGGGGTGGCTTTACTTACTTACTTTAATGATGCCTGTGAGTGGGCTTGAGACAATTTATTGCCTTTGTCCGGCCTAGTTGACATTTCTGCTTAGTTTTATTTGGCCCTTGTCGGGCATATTTTGGATAATGATTGTGATGCTATTGCTTTTCTTTTCTTTTGATTATGCTTTCTTTTGCTTTACTTTGAGCTTATTTGTGCCCTCGTCGGGCCTGATGTTTGTTGACTATGCGCTGGGTTGGTCATACATGCCCTATTGTTCCACTACTCGTGCCTTGCAAATGTGCTAAATGCCTATGTCGAGGCATGTTCTTGAATGAAATTATGAGTGCAAATTTAGTTTTTGCCTTGTTAATAGTTGGGTAGAAATAAACTCCGAGGGTTTTCTTAATACCACGGTTCTTTCCCAAGGAGCAAAAGTTTTGATTATTTTCTTTTTTCTTTTCTTTTGTTTTTGTGTGTCGAACCGGGTTGGGTTTACCTATGATAGATTGAGAGGCAACTTTTTTAAGGTAAAATACCAAGTTTTAGTTTAAAATTGAGTCCATAAGTGCTTGTCTCAAAATGGGCCCACCGAAATATTTTTTTCATGGCAATTTATTTTTGACAATGAAAGGAAGAAGGGAAATGAATTTTTTAGGAAAAGCATTCTCTTTTCATGACATGCACACTCTCGCTTTGGCTTGATTGACTCACAAACGAGTATGTAATGAACTCAGAATAGCTTGTCAAAAGTCATTTGCCCTAATTGATTGTGGGACTAATGAATGAAGTCTTATGGCATGATGCCTTGTGTGGTGAGGTTGTACCTTGATTCTTGTACATAAGTGTCATCTAGAACTTGCCCTGAATGTGATTCAAGGCAAAATTCTAGGTGTAATTGATGTGCCGCCACTTTACGGCACTTTCGACTCCTTTTAACTAAGAACAATCGTACGTTTTCAAGCAACCGTTGTCGTTTTTGATGTTTTTATGTTATATTTGTAGGAAATGGAGACAAACGTAGAAAAGGAAGGAACTACGATCAAAAGCGCGCCACTGCCTAAGAGTAAAGGCCATCATGACGGGCCGTCACACATGTGACGGTTCGTCACAGTGACCGTCAAGTTGAGCTGCATCACTGCCTAGTGGTGACGGCCAAGGCGACGGTCTGTCAAGCCAGTGACGGTCCGTCAGCCTGACCGTCAACCTGAGGCAGCCCACTGCCTAGCCACGACGGCCACAGTGACGGTCCGTCAAGCTTGTGACGGTCCATCACCCAGGCCGTCAAGTTGAGACAGAACGCGACGCGGAATCCGAACGTTTTTGGGTTTACTTCCTGGACTTCTATAAATACCCTATGTTAGGTTTATTTTACATGTTGCTTCCAATAGTTTTTACATACATTACCCAATAATTTTAGGAGAGTTTTGAGCGATTTTTGAGAGCAAGAAACACGTTTTCTACTTCTTGAATTCGTGTTCTTGATTGTTCTTGAGATCTTGGTTTTTCTTGTTCTTGGATTATTGAAGATTGTTTTCACTATATTGTAAGAATCTCTTCTCTTTATTATGAATACAATTCTCTTCTCTTTTCTATATAGCATGATTAACTAAACCTCCCACAACTAGGGTTGTGGGAGCCATGGCAAACGTAGCAAGATAGATTCCGGGTAGCGACGGGTTCAAGATATATGATTGTCACGTCATTAATCATTCATGCTTAACGTTTTCTAGTGGTTGTGGTTGCAAACATTAGAACATGCCTAGGTTTAATTTGCTTGAGTAAAGAGATTAAAACCGGGAAACTTGATTAACGACGAGGATTCGAGACTACCAACTCTCGTCTTATGATTAATGCTGTAACTAGATTAATCTACTTGATGTTTAGGATTGAAATCTAAAAGCACACCTTTTCAAGTTCGAGAGAATTGAAAAGTAAATTCGTCTATTTTGGTTGAGAAACGTTTAGATGATACCATTAATTCAATCACATCGTGACACATATATAGAAAGAACCCTGTTAACCCTAGAATCGATTGTTACAACGCCATGGTAAACACTTCCCTAGTTCTCTCTCCTATTGATTTTCACTCATACGTTATTAGTTGTTTTGTTTACACATTGTCGCACAAACCCCCCCCCCCCCTTATTTACCGAAAACGATTGACCATTAGTCATCTAATTCACTAAAGACTTAACTTTCACCATATTCCCTGTGGGATTCGACCCCAACCTTTGTTGGGTTCTATATTTGACTACGACCACGTACGCTTCGTTAATTTGAGGTGTAGTTTGGGCGTTATCAGTAATCGAGCTTAGAAGATGAACTTATGCCCTTTTTGATAAGCCACTTCACCCAAATGACTTCCCAATGACATCAAATCCTAGTGAACCCCTTTGATCTTGTGACCATTCTTTGGCACCTTGTCAACACCTTGACCTTTTTGGAACCTCTATCTTGGCACCCATCCTCCCTAATTGCTTGAAAATGAAATATAGTTTAAAAGCCTAAGTTTGGGGGGGGGAGGACAAAAGACAATATAGGTAAATGCCTAAGTTTGGGGGTGCATATGTCTAAATGAGGAGAAGAAAATAAGTGCACTTCAAGTGCAAAATAGCACCTTAATTTCAAATTGAAAATTGTTCCAAAATATCAATCGAATGAGCAAATTGAAAAGCAAAAAAAAAGTGGTGCTACCAAGTGAAGGTGATATAAGGTGTGAATGATCATGAGTTAAAAAGGAGAAATCTTGGGTTGTACGAGGGAGGAATAAGGTAAAGCTCAAATGGAAAAATGTGAGTGGTGTTCGAAATGAGAACAAAGAGCATTAGGGAGGTGTAGTAACTTGAACCAAATGATATCCTCACCTTATCCCTAGCCAACATCGTAATCTGCACGTCCTTGGTGATTCAATCTTGGCTACCCCACATTAGTGGCAATTTACATGAAGGGCAAGCCTATGGTTCGATGCGTATGCACTTGAACTTCCTTGAGAGAGTGAGAGTCTTCTTGGTTCTCTTATAATCCTGTGTTTTGTGAATTGAATGACTGTGAGTGGGATTCTCTCTTTGTGGTGAGTGGCATCATGCACTCAAGTTGTAATATGAGTCTCTATTTCAATTGAGGGGAATGAATGGGACAAGTTGTGTGGCGAATCTCGAGGCCAACCTTGACGGTCCATGCCAATGACTTGAGAATCTTAAATGTCTTGTTTTGAATGGCAACTTCCCTTTATTTTAAATAAGAAATGATCTCCTTTTGAAAAAGGTTTTAAAATGACCAATTGCCTTGAACTTGTGGTGGTCCAAATTGAGATGAGCATAGTAGTTTAGTCCTTTGTTTGAGTCTTTTGATTGTTTATTTTTCTTAAATTTTTAGTGTAGAGTAGTCTTTTGTGCCTTGATTGAACCTTAGCATAATTCATTCCTTGCCTTGTGAGTATCTTGCTTGAGGACAAGAAATAGTTTAAGTTTGGGCGTTTGATAAGTCGGTAATCTACCAACTTATTGAGCCTATATCCATGAATTATTGCTATGTTTTGAATCGATTTAGAGGTTCTTATGGCCTTTATTGATGTCTATGCAGGTACTTTTGATAGAAGATGAAAAGAAAGGATATGGACCCAAAAAGAGCCAAAATGGTGCTAAGTGTGAAGAGTTGAGAAAAGCTGAAGAATCTGAACCAAGATGTGGTGGTCCTGCGACATATATAAGTCGAGGTGCGGTTCACACCTACTCTGTGTAAAGCTGCTAAAGTTGCTGATGATTCTACTATGAAGTGCGGTCGCTGTGTGACGCGTACATCCCATGGTGCAAAAAACACCACCCTCGTACAAAGCCCATAATTTCAGCTCAAGTCACTGGTCGAGTTAAAGAAGGTATGCTACGCGCGCATCATGATGTGTGAATCGCACGTTGCATCGCACACCTCCCAAAGGGAAAACTTGTCTTAATTTTATATAACGACTTGGAAACATATAAAAGGCCATTTTAGGCTCAATTTGTATAGACAATACTTTAAACCTGAGTCTTAGAGATAGTTTTTTGTTTGTAAACAATTTTCCACCTCCATTGAGAAGAGAGTTTCAATTCAAATATCTTGGTTAAAAATTTGTGTGCCTAATTTGATTCTAGAACTTGAGATTCAGCTACAATGGATGGGAATTTTACCTACCAAGATGATATCTCTTCTTCTCCTACTATGAGTGGCTAAATTCTCTTGTCTAAGTGTGTATTGATTATGGGTGCTTAGCTAATGGGTGTGGGTGTTGTTAAATCATCTCTATAATTGCTTATTTGACATGGGTCTAGCAATTCCACCAAGTTTTAATCATAATATTGATGGTTGCAAACATTAGTTTACCTTACTTAACTATGTGATTGCTTGAAAGTGGATTCCATGGTTGTGGATGTGAAATTGCTAGTGGGTACTTTGGAATCCATCTAGATTTGAGGCTAGAAATAGCTCTTATCATAGGAATCTCCCATTTAAGGGTTTAAGCTAGAAATAGTGTGACCTCCCCAAGCATATGTTGGTTGATTGTTGATCAAACCAATGGTGTTCTACCCGAAACCATTGGAAATGTGGATGTTGATCCAGTGATAAACATTCCACACCTATAACGAACGCTACTTGTGTCAAATAGCGAGAATAGAAGTGAATTGATGATCACCCTATCCCATAAGCAATGTCCTATCGGATGTGCATCCCTAGTCTTCTAAATAACTTGGTACACCCATCTTTAGTTTTATTGCTTTTTGTTGAATTATGTTAGTAGTGACAACTTTCCCAATTACCCCCATCCTTTTACTTTTTGGTTTAAGCAATTACTCTCACCTTGAAATCAACTCATACAATCTCTAGTTGGCTAAGTCAAGTCCCTTGGGTTCGACCCCGACATCCGTTGGGTTTATAAATTTTATTTTGTTGCACGATCGTCATGGCCTCCTAATTGGACAACACGATTTGAGCGTTCATCAGGCACCTACTCTAATTCACCTAGGTAGGAGAACCTTTATCACCTAATTAAAAACAGGTATGCAGAAGTAAATAAGAAAACATAAAATTTACTTTTATAAAAATACCAACCAGTCTCAGATCCTTGAATACAATGAAACCCCTTTTTAACATATAACGGAAATCCTTCCCTAGGAACGAGTCTAAACCTGTACAAAATCTACTAAGAGAAGTGGAAAAGAAATAATACACAACTCACACCATAGAAAGAGATGAGTAGAAGCTCTGGAGATTTCCGTCCTCGTCACTTGAGAAACATCGACTGATCTTGCAACCAGACTATACCCAAAAAAGGTATAGCAAGAGTAGTATCAGTACAAATAACATGTACTGGAAGGCCTCATCGATCGACCTGAATTCACCATATATGTAACACCCCAGAAATTGAACCCGCTTTCTAAGTTTGAAACTCTTAAAATTTTTATGTTCCCAAGGATTATGGGTCCAAACCACAGATCGTGGTTGGACCTATAAGTCGTGGAAAGGATCTGTGGAATGTCTTCTGCAGGTTAGCCTCTGGTCTGAGAACCATGAGTTGATTCTATGGACCGTAGTTCACTCTACAGATCGTAAAGTCAACTCGTGGAACTTGATCTGAGGGTTGCCTGTTTCCTTAGGAACCACGAGTGACTTCTACGGACTGTGGTCTGAATCATGGACCGTAATGTCCACTCGTGGTATTCAATCAGAGGCCAGATCAGTTCCCCGAGATGATGACTTAGGTCTACGACCCGTGATTCATTTTATGGGTCCGTCCTGTTGACCCGTAGTTTGTTTTCTGCAGCCTATATTTTTGGCCAGGAACGATGGATGGAAACCACTAGCTGTGGTTTGATCTACGATCCATGGAACCCATCCGTGGTCCCTGAAAGTCAACTTTTTCCAACTTTTTCCTAATTCTATCCCAGGGGCATTTTAGTCATTATTCACTCTTTTAACTCCTAAGTTAGGTCATTTTGACCAATTTTAGCATGATTTCTAAAACTATTATCCTAAGTCCATTCTCATTACCTCATTCATCTACCAATTGGGAAAAGAACTCCTTCAAGCTCCAAGTCTCAAGTTCAAAGTTCAAGTCTTCTTTTCTTTTCAATTTCAAGTGGGTTAGCTTCAATTAAGGTATATGGGTATTCAACAATGAGTTTCTTTCACCCTTGTGCCCAAAACCCCAAATTTCTAATTTTGATTTCATAGACTTTCAAATTAGGGATCTTACCCAAATTCTTATGGGTTTTGCTATAAATTGTCTTCTCATGATTTTATTATGAAATTACTAGTAAATTGCATGATTTTGCATGGGTTTTTTACATGTGAACTCCTATTTCATGAATTGAAAGCTAATTATGGCAAATCCTACATGCATGAATTGATTTAAGCTAATTGGGTATTTGATAGCATATTTTTCATGGATTTTCAAGTAAGTGCATGCCTAGTTTCTATGTTCTATGAAAGAATATGTTATTATAAAATTGAACTAGAGTCATGTAAAATTTCCAAGTATGAAGTATTATGCAAGATAAGACACCCGATTTGCCATTAATGCTCATGAGTAATTTTTTCTAAAACCAAGATTCGTTAGTAGTATGAAGATCTGGGTTATGAACATGTTTATAAACAAGTGTTGACATCTAGATATGTCACATGTATATGAGCCTCATGTTATATATTTTGGGAGTAGTATTTAGCATCGAGCGATGAGGGTTCTAGATAACCCAAGTCCAAAACTACTCTACAACCGTAGGTTTCCCTCCGTGGGTTATGAAAGGATCCTTATGACATGGTTCTAACCTTGGACGGTTAGGACAACCTTTTTTCAGTGTGGGTGCATGACACTGGACTTCATGTAGCTCAACATGGTTTATGTCGGTTAAGAGAAACTCCCACATGATTATTTTCAAGCTATCAAGTTATATGATACTATACTTTGAATCTAGACTTTATTTCATGTTTTATGCCTTATGTCCTGATATCTATTTATGTCCTCTTTTAAAGCTACGAGTTCATTTTAAGCATGTTTTAAACTATTTTTATCATGATCATGCATATCTCACATGCTCAGTACATCCTATAGTACTGACGCACATTTTGCACTGCATCCTCTTGATGATGTAAATTCAGGTGTTTCCCATCCACCCTCAAGGTGGGGTAGCATCCTGAGTTTGTGATTTTGTCCGTATGAACTCACCGAAGTTCTGGAGTTCGAAAGTGAATGAGGATCCGCTAAATTTTATTGATAAAGTGAAGAAAATAATTGATGTGATGCAAGTGGTTGGTGTGGATTGTGTCGAGTTGGCATCCTATCAACTCAAGGATATAGCTCATATCTGTTTCACACAATGGAAGGAATCTAGAGCTAGGGACGTGGTTCCTATGACCTGGGAGTGCTTCGAAAGGGCTTTTCTCGACTGGTTCTTTCCCCGAGAGTTGAGACAAGCGAAGGCCAAAAAGTTTGTGAACTTGAGATAGGGATCTATGACTATTCAGGAGTACAGTTTAAAGTTCACTTAGTTGTCTAGGTATGCCCCCTCTATGGTACCGGACTCGCATGATCAGTTGAGCAAGTTTATCTATGGGGTTTCAATTTTGGTGAAGAAGGAGTGTAGGTCCGCTATGATATTGAGTGATATGAACATTTCTAGACTCATGACCCATGCTCACTAGATCAAGGGAGACAAGCTTAGGGAGATGGCTAGGGGGAACAAGAGGGCTAGATCCGAGGGTTCAAGTTTTGTCCATCAGAGGTCCGGTGGCGGACATCTCTCCTCATTTCAGAAGAAGTCATAAGGACCCATTCATTCTTCTGCTAGTGCTCCTACCTAGGCCTAGAGGCCGCGTCATGATCAGACTGGTATAGGATCTGGTTCCTATTCACAGTCTCAGGGGAGTGGTGCTAAGGGATCTTCCCACCCTATTTGCATCAAGTGTGGGAAGAATCACCCGGGAGTGTGTTGTTTGGGCACATAATGAACCCTCAAATCATGCTCTCCAATTAGGAGGCCACGATGATCGTGCAGCAAAACTAAATTAATAAGCCCAACGGATGTCGAGGTCGTACCCAAGGGACTTGACTTAGCAAACTAGAGTTTGTATGAGTTGATTTCAAAGAAAGAGTAATTGTTTAAACAAAACAAATAAAAGGATGGGGGGAATTGGGAAAGTTTTCACTACTAACACAATTCAACAATAAGGAATAAAACTAAAAATGGGTGTACAAAATGATTTAGAAGACTAGGGAAGCATATCCTATGGGGCATTTGCTATAGGATGGGTTAATCATTAATTCACATATACTTTCACCTATTGGCATGAATAACGTTGGTCATAGGTCTGGTATGCTATCTTCCGATCGACATCCACATTTCCAATGATTTTGGTTAGAACATCATCGGTGTATTAAACAATCAACCAACATTAGCTTTGGGAGGTCGTCCTATTCCTAGCTCGGACCCTTAAATGGGAAATTCCTTTGGCTAGAGCTATTCCTAGCCTCCAATCTAGATGGATTCCCAAGTACCCACTAGCAATTTCACATCCACTACTATGAAATTCTCTCCCGAGCAATCACATAGCTAAGTAATGTAAATTAATGTTTGCAACCACCAATTTTTAGGATTAAAACTTGGTGAAATTACTAGACCCATGTCAAATAAGCAATTATAAAGGTGAATTAACAACACCCACACCCATTATCTAAGCACACATCATCTATACATCCTTAGACAAGAGAATTTAGACACTCATAGTAGGGGAAGAAGAGATACCATCTGGGTAATTCAAATTCCCATACATTTTAGCTGAATCTCAAGTTCTAGAATCAAATTAGGCACACAAATTGTTAACCAAGAGATTTGGATTGAAACCCTCTTCTAAATGGAGGTGGAAAATTGTTTACAAAGCAAGAACTCTCTTTAAACCTCAGGTCTCCAGTCTTCTATATACAAATTGGGCCTACAATAGCCTTTTATATGTTCCTAAGTCTTCACATAAATTTAGGACAAGTTTTCCCTTTTCTGAAGGTGTGCGGTGCAACATGCGATTCGTACATAGCAATATGTGTGTCGCACACCTACTGCAAATTGACCAGTGACTTTAGCTGTAATTGTGAGCTTCGTGCGAAGGTGATGTGTGTCTCACTACGGGATGTGCGCATTGCACAGCGACCGCACTCCTTTGTAGAATCTTCAGCAACGTTGACAACTTCATACGGAGGAGGTGCTAACTGCACCTCGGCTTATGCATGTCGCACAACACCGCATCTCAAGGTAGATTCTTCAACTTTTCTCAACTCTTCACACTTGACTCCTTTTTGGATCTTTTTGGGTCCATATCCTTGTTCTTCATCTTCTATAAAAAGTAACTGCATAGACATCAATAAAGGCCATAAGAACCTCTAAATCAATTCATAACATAGCAATAATTCATGGATATAGGCTCAATAAGTTGGTAGATTACCGACTTATCAAACCCCCAAACTTGAACTATTGCTTGTCCTCAAGCAAGATACTCACAAAACAAGGAATGAATTATGCTAAGTCTCAATCAAGGCACATAAGACTACTGTACACTAGAAATTTAAGAAAAATAAACAAATAAAAGAGTCAACTACTATGCTCATCTAATTTGGACCACCACAAACTCAAGGAAATTGGTCATTTCAACACTTTTTTTCAAAAGGACATCATTTCTCATTTAAAATCAAGGGAATTTTCCATTCAAAACAAGGCATTTTAGCTTCTCAAGTGATTGGCATGGACCATCAAGGTTTGCCTCGAGATTTGCCACACAACTTGTCTTATTCATTCCCCTCAATTGAAATAGAGACTTTATGCTTCAATTCGAGTGCATGATGCCACTTACCACAAGCGAGTATCCCACTCACAATTATTCAATTCTCCAAACATGGGATTAGAAGAGAACCAAGAGGACTCTCACTCTCTCAAGGAAATTTAAGTGCATATGCATCGAACCATAGGCTTCCCTTCATGTAGATCGCCACTAATGTAGGGTAACTGAGCTCAGAATCACCAAAGACTTAGGGGTTACGATGTTGGCTAGAGCTAAGGTGAGGATATCATTTGGTTTAAGTGACTACACCTTCCTAATGCTCTTTGTTCTCATTTCAAACACCGCTCACATTTTGTTTTCAACTTTACCTTATTTCTCCCTCGCACAATCCAAGATTTCTCTTTTTTAACCCATGATCATTCACACCTTATATCACCTTCACTTGGTAGCACCAATTTTTGCTTTTAAATTTGCTCATTGGATTGATATTTTGGAGCAATTTTTAATTTGAAGTTAAGGTGCTACCTTGCACTTTGAAGTGCACTTCCTTTCTTCTCCTCATTTACTCATAGGCACCCCCAAACTTAGGCATTTACCTATGTTGTCTTTTGTTCCCCCCCCCCCCCTCAAACTTAGGCTTTTAGCCTACTTTTCATTTTTGATCTATTAGGGAGGTTGGGTGCCAAAATAAAGGTTCAAAAAGGTTAAGGTATTGACAAGGTGCAAAAGAATGGTCATAAGCTCAACGGGGTTCACTAGGATTTGATGCCATTGGGAAGTCATTTGGGTGAAGTGGCTTATCAAAAAGGGCCTAAGGTCATCTTCCAAGCTCGGTTACACATAGAATTTTACTTTGAATCACATTCGGGGAAAGTTCTAGATGACACTTATGTACAAGAATTAAGGTACAACCTCACCACACAAGGCATCATGCCACAAGACTTCAGTTATTAGTCCCACAATCAATTGGGGAAATGACTTTTGACAAGCTATTCTGAGTTCATTACACACTCGTTTGTGAGTCAATCAAGCCAAAACGAGAGTGTGCAAGTCATGACAAGAGAATGTTTTTCCTCAAAAATTCATTTCCCTTCTTTCTTTCATTTTCAAAATAAATTGCCATGGAAAAAATTTTGGTGGGCCCATTTCCATACAAGCACTTACGGACTCAATTCTACACTAAAACTTGGCATTTTCCCTTAAGAAAGTCACCTCTCAATCTATCATAGGGAAACACCAACCCAGTTCGACACACAAAAATAAAAGAAAAGAAAAAAAATCAAAACTTTTGCTCCTCGGGAAAGAACCGTAGTATTAAGAAAACCCTCGGACTTTATTTGTACACTACTATCAACAAGGCGATAATCGAATTTGCGCTCATAATTTCATTCAAGAACAAGCCTAAGCATAGGCATTTAGCGCATGTGTAAGGTGCGGGTGGTGGAATAATGGGTCATGTAAGACCAACTCAGCACACAATTGATAAAATTCAAGCCCGGCGAGGGAACAATTAAGCTCAAAGTAAAATGTAAAGCAAACACATACTCTAAAGAAAAGAAAAACAATAGCATCATAATCATTTTCCATAATGTGCCCAACAAGGGCCAAATATAACTAAGCAGAAATGTCAACTAGGCCCGACAAGGTCAATAAATTATCTCACACCCACTCACGGGCGTCATCAAAGCAAGTAAAGCCACCCACTCCCCATAAAAGGAGCATTGCCCTCAATGCTCATAGTGCAATGGGAAAGGGGTGGAACTCCCTGGAGGACTTAATCCTCATCATCACCATCATCATCAGCAGCCTCTTCTTTAGCATTCTTGTTGCTCAAACCAGCACCACCCTGTCGGGAGTTCGCTGAAAGAGTGGAATCACGAAGAGCTCGTTGAAAATCAGGGTTCTCATCATCATCCGTCTCTTGGTCGTCATGACTGGGCAGCTCTTCCTCCCTATAAGAGGCAAACAAACCATCCAAAGGTCCGGGGATCCTCCAAGGTGGAGGCAATTTAGCCAAGTCTTCGTACACCACTGAGACCTTACCTTTAGCTTTGTCAACATCTCTTTGGAGTGTGGTGATTGCACCCTCCATGATATCAAATCTTTTACACAGAGTGTTCAAGATATCAACTACCCCCTTTACAACACTCTTGACAACTTTGTTTATCATCCCTGGTACCTTAGTGGCTAGATCGGCAAGTTGCTTCTCATGGCTATGAGTTTTGTCGACCATGTCCTGGAGGCTATTTTTTTTCATTGAGGAGGCTGGTATATGTGTGCATGTCTCAGAGGTAGCCCGGGAGGGAGATGAAACATCTGCTCTATCATCAAGGTCATCACTCGCAGCCGCCACTAATGCCTCAGTCCTTTGTCTGTTAAACCGTGGTGCATCCTTGTCAGTTTTTTTATCAAGATCAATCACCCCCCACAGCATGGGTGAATTTTTCACAACTGAGGTAGGGAATCTCTTTCTTGGAACACAACTTTCTTATCAACACTGGAAAAGGGAATGCATCCTTGCCTCTACGGGCTTTTCTCTGAATAACCATGGCTGCAATTTCTCCAAAATTCACATGTTCACTTGTCATGATGGCAGCAACCCAAATGGCACCCTCTTGAGTTATTTTCTAATCATTTTGAGAGGGGAGGAACTTGTTACAGACTAGATCATACCACAGTCAGGATTCAAAGTGCAATGTTTTTCTCGGGATATCACCCCCCATAATAGACCAAGAAGGAACATCTCAAGCAATGATTGGGGTTGTTTCTTGATATGGCTTTGAATCGGCTATTAATTTAGCCATGAGGGTTGGTTCAGGTTTGATTGGTTGGCCCCAATAGATAGCATTGATGGCAGTGGGGGTGATGTTAACCTTCTTACCTCTGACCATGACTGAATTCAAGTTAGAGAATTTCTCCGCAGGCCCTTTGTATCCTTTGGAGTCTTGGGTAGCCTGATACGACGCAAAGAATTCCCATACCACTTCCTCATAGTACCCCCCGGGTACATCTTGAAAGGGTTACCACTCTCATTCAACAAATTGTCGGTGCATGTTAGGTAGTTCATCTCCGACCTCTCCTAAGTTAAAACTTTGCTCCTCATTAAATCCTTTATCTTTGTCCCGTTTGTAGAGGGCTTTCATGCCCTCTACCCTGAAGTGGATCCTTACTTCTTTGGTAGCAGATCTTTGCCTAGGTTGGCTTTCTATGCTTCACCTTCTAGAAGACATATTCTGCATCCAAGGATAGTAGCTAAAAACAATAACAAAACTTAAAAAGAAGTTAGCAACTACAGAAGATAGAATAGAATGGATTAGAAAAACAAAATAGGTTATTGTTGTCTTGTGCGGACCACATGTGAAATGCACCAGGAAGAGTGCATATTGCATGTGTTGTCGCACAAGCAAATAGAGTCTTCAGGGATTTTTTCTATTGAGGTACGACGCTGGTGCGATCTGCACCATCGGTCATACGTGTCACACCAAGCTTCGCCCCTCAAGTCAGTGATTTGCTCATTCTTTTTAACTTAGTGCGATACGTTATGCGACCCACACATCAAAATATATGCACCATATGCAAAATTCAAAAATGGCACAATTGGATTTTTTGGCTCCTTGTGTTCTTGTAAGTTACGCATATGATCCATACAAGCACCATACACAATCAATTTCACAATAACAAAAAGGGGGAATAGGGGATTCATGAACATAACTTCGGGGTACTAAGACTTCCCCGGATTTCCATTAACACAAACCTAATAAGAAAGGACTCAACGACTTCCCTTAAGATGGACATTAACCCGTCTATCATTGGGAACATCAAGCCTTTCTTGCAACAATGGGCACCAATAAGCATATCAACAATTAACCTCTTCCCCGCACAGATTCATATAACCCTAATTAGATTTTCAACAAAGATTATGGGCATACAATCAATAACATTCAACCTTAATAATCAACTATCAATAAAAACCTCATGACAAATGATGATTTTCCCTTAAGAACGACGTCACCCAATCTATCATCGGTCCAAATCAAGCACTAGTCACAAGTGGGTTACTCAGACTTCACTCCAACACAGATTTTAAGGCTAAACATTGCTACCAATCAACATGCATAGTTAAAATTTACAATCTACCAAGTTGACACTAAGAGAATTAATCATTACAACTCAAAATTGGGGACCCAAAATTTTTGGATCTCACCCAAAATCAACATGGCCAATCTACTAAGCATGCTTCACAATATAAGTTCCCATCAATCACAAAAACAACTATTTATCATCGGGGAACTTACCACAAGTGAAGATGATGAGGGGAAGAGCGAAAATCAAAGCTTTTTAAACTTCCAACAGTGGTGACCCACAAGACCTCTCGGAGAATGACGGCGGTGACAGTGGAGAATTAGTGGAGAAGATTGAGTGAGAAAATGAGAAGATTTTTGTGGGAGTTTGAGGAATTGAGAGAGGATTTTGGGACAGAAGTTTGAGAGTTGTGGAGAAATATGGTGGAAAAAGAAAGAAGAGGTGGTTTTAAAATAAAAAAAAGTAGCCGAGTCATCTCTGGGTCAGGTCGGTCAACGGGTTAGGTTAATTTAAAACTCACAATTACCTTTCGTGTGCCGCAATATGCGATTCGCACTAAGTAAGGTGCGGACCGCATGACGTATCACAAAAGTCCCCCTGTTTTACCCTTGAGTTTGCCCAGACATTTGTGTCATCGTGCGATAGAGGTGCGACGCGCACTTGGGCTCGTGCGGTTCGCACGGCCCAGCGCACGTCACCTCTATTTCTCAAGTTTTCTCTAGGACATCTGTTTTGGTGTGCGATTGGTTGTGTGACACGCACAATTGCTTATGCAGTCCGCACAATCCACCGCACGACACCTTTTTTCCTTGCTTTCCCTTATTGAGTTCTCTATTCCATACATTCCCTACAAAATATCAAAAAAAAAAAAAACGATAACCAAAAATAAAGAAAGAAACTTAGGTTGCCTCCCAAGCAGCGCTTAATTTAATGTCGCGGCACGATGATACTACCTCAATCCTTATTTATTTTTAGGGTTATTAATGGTGTCACTAGGCAATGTTCCCTTTATCTCTGGGTTCATTTGGCTTGACAGGTGGGTCAGTTAGGCCTCAAGATGCTTGATCGAGGCATTGTGGGAGCTCACAGTTTGGTGAAGTGTGGAAACCTAACTCTTAAGCTCACTTACTCCCGAATTTATGTTTTCCACCTTCTTAAGAACCAAGGACAACATGTCCTCTAACTTGGATTGGCCGGGATTGCTAGTGCCCAATTGGTAGAGAGAATTAGATTTGTTTGGAGGGACGTAAGGATTAGAACTACAGTGGTTGAAGCGATCACCATCTTTATCTCTATCACGCCAATTGCCATCCCTCTCTTTATCTCTAATCTAACCTTGATTCTCCTCCCGCGAGCGATAATACCCAGGGCGAGAACCCACCGACACAAAGCATAGCTGACCATCAACCTCAGTCATAAGCTCAACATCATTCACCTTAATCTCCAGTGTACTCACTGCATTCACCTTCTTCACACCAGCTCCCATCACATGCTTGGCCATCAAATCAATTTGAGTCATTATTTTCGCCAGAGCTTCATCTTACTCCTCATCTTTCTTTCTTATTTCATTTGTTAGGATTGTTGAGGGTTTCGAAAAGTTGGCACATCCTCTTCTCTTGTATGCCAAGCTTGATTGGTTTTCATCATTTGCTCCAACAAAGTCGAGGCTATGGGAAACTCTAAGTCCATGAAGGTACTACCTCCAAGATTATCATCCACCAATTTGTTCATAGAGTTCAATGACCTGTAGAGGCTTTGGAGAAATATATTATCTGACAACTCATGGGTTGGGCACAACAGAAGCTTTTTTTTAATCGTAGCCTAACTTCATGAAGAGGCTCATCCGAGAGCTGCCTAAAGTTGGTAATCTCATCTCTTAACTTCATCATTCGAGATGGAGGAAAGAATCTCGAGGTAAATGCCTCAACCAACTCGGCCCAAGATATGATAGAGTCATCCGGTAATTCTTCCAACCACGTTGTGGCTTCCCCTGTCAAGGAGAAAGGGAAGAGGCGAAATTGGATGGACTCTTGGGAAATATGTTGAAAGATGAACGGTTGGAAAATTTCCATGAAATTCAGAATATACTGGTTGGCATCTTCATGGGCAGCTCCACCAAATAAGCCCTTCATCTAAATCAGGTGGAGCATGATACTTGTCACGTGGAACACAATATTTCCCACAGTGGGGGGAGGGGGGTAGGCGGATTGCACCTACACCTTCTTGTATCATAAGCTCGGCAGCGTTGGAATTGTCGAAGCCACCAACACTCTCATTATCATTGGCTTCGTCCATAGCGAGCCTACTTAATCACAACACAAATAACAAACAAAATTAAAAGAAGCAACTACTCTCAAGTTGACTTCAAAATAATAATCAAGAATTAGCTAACACTAAAGTCCCCGACAACGGCGCCATTTTTGATGAACGCTTAAATTGTGCTCTCCAATTAGGAGGCCACGACGATCGTGCAGCAAAACCAAATTTATAAACCCAACGGATGTCGGGGTCATACCCAAGGGACTTGACTTATCCAACTAGAGATTGTATGAGTTGATTTCAGAGCAAGAGTAATTGTTTAAGCAAAACAAATAAAAGGATGGGGGGAATTGGGAAAGTTGTCACTACTAACACAATTCAACAATAAGCAATAAAGCTAAAGATGGGTGTACCAAATGATTTAAAAGACTAGGGATGCATATCCGATGGGGCATTTGCTATAGGATGGGGTAATCATTAATTCACCTATACTTTCACCTATTAACATGAATAGCATTGGACATATGTGTGGTATGCTATCTTCTGATCAACATCCACATTTCTGATGATTTCGGTTAGAACATCATCGGTGTATTAAACAATCAACCAATATTAGCTTGGGGAGGTCATCCTATTCCTAGCTCGGACCCTTAAATGGGAGATTCCTTTTATTAGAGATATTCCTAGCCTCCAATCTAGTTAGATTCCCAAGCACCCACTACCAATTTCACATCCACAACTATAAAATTCTCTCCCGAGCAATCACATAGCTATGTAATGTAAATTAATATTTGCAACCACCAATTTTAGGATTAAAACTTGGTGAAATTATTAGACCCATGTCAAATAAGCAGTTATAAAGGTGAATTAATAGAACCCACACCCATTAGCTAAGCACCCATCATTTATACATCCTTAGACAAGAGAATTTAGCCACTCATAGTAGGGGAAGAAGAGATACCATCTGGGTAATTTAAATTCCCATCCATTGTAGCTGAATCTCAAGTTCTAAAATCAAATTAGGCACACAAATTGTTAACCAAGAGATATGGATTGAAACCCTCTTCTCAATGGAGGTGGAAAATTATTTACAACGAAAGAACTCTCTTCAAAACTAGGGTCTCCAATCTTCTATATACAAATTAGGCCTAAAATAGCCATTTATATGTTCCCAAGTCATCACATAAATTTAGGACAAGTTTTCCCTTTTGGGAGGTGTGCAGTGCGGCGTGCGATTCGCACGTCACAATGTGCGCGTCGCACACCTGCTTCAAATCAACCTGTGACTTCAGCTGCAATTATGAGCTTCGTGCGAAGGTGATGCATTTTGCACCATGGTATGTGCACGTCGCACAGTGCACTCCTTTGAAGAATCTTTAGCAACTTTGACAGCTTCATGTGGAGGAGGTGTGAACTGCACCTCGGCTTGTACGTGTCACACAACCACTGCATCTCAAGGCAGATTCTTCAACTTTCTCAACTCTTCACACTTGGCTCCTTTTTTGCTCTTTTTGGGTCCATATCCTTGTTCTTCATCTTCTATCAAAATTACCTGCATAGACATCAATAAAGGCCATAAGAACCTCTAAATCAATTCAAAATATAGCAATAATTCATGGATATAGGCTCAATAAGTTGGTAGATTACCGACTTACAATATGGGGGGGACTGTAGGTAGACTCTTGTTACTTTATCATGATATTATCCTCTGTTACGGTTACATTTACGAGATCAGATATTGCAATGTTGTTTGTTTCTGAATTGAGATTGGTATGATTACTTTGGTTATTAATTCCTGTTTTTCGAGTATGCCTATCTTTAGTCTTCTCCTCCCTTCCCTTGTACTTTAGGTTACTAGTTTACCGTCCATTTCTAAAACTTATTATGTATATACTTTTATTGCAAGGACCCCAGGTTCGTCATTCCTCACTTTCACCTATGCATGTTGTCTATATATTCTTCTTGCTACCCTTGTATGTTGTTTCTATTGTCTTCTCTCTAGGCTAGTTCCTGTGTACTTTTTCATAGATTTATGTTTTGCTTCTACTCTGTCTGTTACTACGCTTTTATCTTATATGTGCCCAGTCGGCCTATGATACTTACTGGGTACCTTATACTTCGCATTTGGTGCTCATACTACACTCTGCATCTTCTGGTGCAGATCGTAGTGTGGGATATTGACGCTAGATCATTGTGAGTTGTGCTTCAAGATTTTTGACTATCCAGACTGAGGGTGAGATCTTGGCGACCGGAGCTTAGCTTTAGTTTATCTTTTGCTTTATGTGCTCTGCTATTACTCGGAGATATTTGTGCATATTTTATTTTGGATCCTTTAGTACTCCATATATGTAGAACTGGCTCTATACTATGATACCAAATTTTGTGTTTGGTTTAACTTTTGTATATGTATGTATATCCCTGTTATCTATTTCCTTTATCTTGTTTCCTTGCTTTCGCGTATTAAACTGTTCTTTCGCTTAAATTATTAGATAGTAGCCCATTACTAAACATTCCAGGCTATGGGGATTGGTTCGCCTACTAAGGGGTTGTAGGTGCCATCATGACCGGGAAATCGGGTCGTGAGAGAGACGCCTTGGCCGAGTTCGCATAGGCCAAGCCAATCAACTTAAGTTGGCTAATTCTATTCTTCTTCTTCATTTTCCCAACACACCCAACTCTGTTCATCCATAGTCAAAAACCCCAAATACTCCATATTTCACAATTTTGACCCCAACTGGTTGGAGGATATTATTTCATCGATCCTAGCTCATTTATTGGCTTCTAAGATGGGTAAGTCCTCTCTTTAATTCACGTTTTCTCCATTTAATTTCTCATAAATTCATAAATGGGTGGATTATTTTGGATCCCCATTTCATGTCCATTTCCTCTACAAATTTTGAGCATGTGCTCTCGGGATGGTAAGTTACACATGGGTGTTTTTCTTTTCTAGTTTCTGGTTGCGGAGCCCACGAGCCCATTTATGACCCATATTTTGACCCAGTTAAGTTTATAACAATATGGGTATCGTTAGTTTTGTATTAATGTATATTATTGTATTGATAGTGGTTTTGTGAATTGGAGATTCTCGAAGTAGTTTGAGCTTGGATGACGCAATCCCTGCAACTAGTCATCAAACGACAGGTAGGTTATGGCTTTCCTACCTAGACTCTGCGTATATAGGCTATAATTGCATTAATTAGTATCCTTGGGTGGGTTGTTTTAGGTTGGTACCCCAGACCTTGTCCGTCTCTTCTACCCGTTTATTTCATACGTTGATTGTAGTATTCGTGTAGTATTGTATATTACCCTTATAGTCCAGTGTGGCCTTGTATTGACTCTGGAACATAGATGGTGGGTTATTTGGGAATGTCCGCTAATCCCAGACATTGAGACATTATTCTAGGTTGGCTATGCCTGTTGTAGAGTTGTGGATCCTATGCAGGGCCGGTAGGAATATTTGTGACTTGTTGGGCTAACCTATTACTTATGAGCATATCATTCATGCAAATAAAGGGATTTCTACATGATTTTACTATGCTTTGGCTTCAGGACTACTATTGATGGTTTTCTAAACCTTGCATGACCCGTGGGACTCATTTTCAGTAAAAAGGATTGTAAAGAAGTTTGGTACGATTTTAATGGACCTTCTTGGGGTAAGAGAGAATAAAAGTATGTTTTATCATTATTTCCACTTATACTAGACTCGGCAGGGTCAAGCTATAGACTTGTTTTATGATAACTTTCGAGATGATACTAGACTCGGTGGGCCATGCGTTAGTCCTATTTTGACTTACTGCTTTAGACTCGAATACCCTTTGGGCACCCTTTGACTAGTTTTTGTGATTACTATCACTGATTTTGACCCGGGTTGAAGTCGGGCATGTACTACGAGGTTTTGATTATTAAGATTCACTTTGAGATTTGCAGGTTTTAGTATGTAGTCTATGAGTAGACCCCCATGGACCCTGTCATTCTTGGACCTCGACCCATGAGCTCAGGGTGCCGGAAGAGGGGTGAATGATGCATGAGAGGTACTTGAGAAAGGGCCTTTCATGTGTCCTACATACTGGGCCTATCGGCATCGGAGGAGGTACATATGAGGTTACTATCACACCAGGTTCATCATATCATTATGCATGTTCCACCCTTGTTTGCTGTGTGTTCAGTGTATGCTCCGGTCGTATGGGCGGCCGCATGGTTTATTTTCACTTGATTGCATTCCTCGGTTATATGGGTGACCATTAGGATTTTAGGTATATTATATCACTCCTGTCACTTTATAGAGCGTGTTATGGCTTTTGGTTCTTGATGGATTAGCAGCGGTTGTTAGCCTGTTGAGGCTCCGATTATTGGACTTGGATTATTGAGGGGATAGTTAGTCCTATATTATCGAGGCACTATTATATGGTCTTCTATGTGGATTGTGCATTTCTGGTTCTATTCTTTAACATGATTTCGAGTAGTATCTCTCAGTTATTGTGGTTTAGTTATTCCATCCTAGGGTTGTACTTGTGAGGTGGTTTCCTATTTATGTTATCTTGAAGTTGGATTTGTATTATGAATTTCCTTATGCATTTTGATTCCATCTTGAGTATGTTAAACTGCTTTCCTTCTTTTCCTTTTACTTAAGATTACCGGTATACTACCATGTTTCTAAACTCTCTCCTTTTATATACTAGTGTTTCAAGGATTATAGGTGCATTCTTCCTTCTTACACCTGTGTTTTTTGTGTTATGTATATCTTTTGTGCTAGCATTGTATGCTTATAACTCTTGGTTGTCTATTTTCCGTGCTAGTTCTTTGTGCTTTCTTTATTGCTTCAGTGACTATTTTCTTGCTATCTACTATATTACTATTTCTATATCTTATATGCGCTCAGTCGGCCGATAATGCCTACTGAGTACCCGTTGCTTTGCAATTAGTGCTCATAGTACACTTCTGTATCTTCCTGGTGTAGATATTAGTTGAGCTTTTGTCATTGATTGCGTTGGAGACTCGTGCAGCCTTTGGATCTTTGAGATTAGGGTGAGCGCCTGACGACCGGGGCTTGTCCATATCTCATCTTTTGTACTATTACTCTTTATATATTCGGAGACAGTTGTACTTATCTTTTGTTACTTCTAGCACTTGTATTCTATTAGAAGCTTTTGTACTATCGATACCAAGTCTTGGGGTTGGTGTAGTTTCATTATGTATATATTCAGGTTATTGCTTCCGCTTGGTCTATCCTTATATTTTGCTTCTGCTTATTTTTTGCTTATTGTGTGTATCAGTTAGGTAGTAGCCCATTACTAACTGTTCTGGTCTATGGGAATGGTTCGTCTACTGAGGGGTTATAGGTGCCATCATGACCTGAAAAATTGGGTCATGATAGCTTGGTTTCAGAGCTCTAGGTTCACCGGTGTTGTGGTACAGAAGCAAATGTCTAAGTAGAGTCTCGCGGATCAGTACGATAACATTCGTATCCTATCTCTGGGAGGCTACAGGGCATTGTTAGGAATAGTTCCATCTTCTTGTCTCCTTATCGTGCATTCCTTGCTCTATCGACTTCTAAATCTTGATTGTTTGATTCCTTCTTCGATGCCTAAGATGAGTTTGAAAGCGGGTGATGTTGAGGCTTCTGTGCCTGTTGCTTCAGTGCTTTCGTCAGTACCAGGACTTCGGAGTGAGAGTTTACCGCATCAGATAAGGGGTGTGGGACCAGCCTAGCCTTTGATTGGATTCTTGGCTACCCAGTTCTTTAGGGCATCGTGGCTAGGACTCCGAGTCCTCCGTTGGGTGTTTCAATGCCCGATTCTTTGAGCGATGCATCAACTAGGGTTGAGCTTTCTGTTCTTCAGGAGGGTTGTATGTCAGTGTTGGACTATGAGGCGAGGTTTCATGAGTGTAACACTCCAGAAATTCTAAACCAAATATGAGACGTCCTTCATGTGTTTATAGACCCAAACTAGATAAATTTTCTATGTATCTAAGTAGTAAGACCTATTCTTATGTTTTGAAGGTGTATTAGATATGAATTAGGGTCATAAAGAACCTCTAGCTCAAAGTTGAGTTGAAAGATTCCTTACCGATTGAGTTTTAGTGTAAGATTTTTCAAGGGTCAACTTCAAACAATCATAACTCCTAGAATATAAAGAGTTAGGTGGCCTAATACCGACCAAATTAAAGGTCTTTGAATCTTCTTTCCAACGCCACAAACCGCGCATTATTACTAATTCGTAGTAAAAGGTTATCAACATTTTGCTAAAATATATATGTCTATCAAAATGACAGATAGAAACCACGAGAGCCATCTACGGCTCGTGCATCAAACCAGGGCTCATGGATCAAACCACGACCCGTGGTTTGAATCCATGGAATCGAACCTGCAGATCTATTTTTGGCATGAGATTCACGAGTTTGATCCATGGGTCATGGATCAAACCATGAACTGTGGTTTCAACTCGTGGAAATCAGTCCAAAGCCCTGAAAAGTCCCGTGGAACCACAACTTTCATTCCACGGACCGTGATTCATTCCACGGGCCGTGATTTGTGTCCATGAAATCCTTTGACAAAATTTTCTGAAGTTTTTAAATTTTTTTCCCAGGGGTATTTTGGTAATTTACCACTCTTTTAACTCCTAAGTTAAGTCATTTTGGGAAAAACACTTAGCCTAAGTTCTCTTTCATTCTCTCAAACAAGTTCCAAGAGAAGAAAAGGGTCTCCATTCTCCAAGCTTCAACCTAAGGATTTCATCTCTAAGTCTCCATCCTCAAGTCCCAAGTTAGGAAAGCTTCAATTCAGGTATGTGGGTATTCAATAAGGGATTTCTTCCACCCTTATGCCCAAAATCCCAATTCTTCATATGGATTTTTTCATGAATTTCAAATTAAGGTTCTTACCCAAATCTTATGGGCTTTCATATAAATTATTTTCTTATGATTCTACTATGAAATTTATGATTAAATTACCCGATTTTACATGGGTTTTTACATGTGAACTCCTATTTCATGAATTGAAGGCTAATTATAGCAAATCTTACATGCATGAATTGATTCAAGTAAATTGGGAAAATTGATAGCATGATTTTATAAATTTCAAGCAAAGGCATGCCTAGTTCCTATGTTTTATGAAAGTATATGTTATTATGAAATTGAACTAAGGCTATGCAAGTTTTCAAGTTATTAATTATTATACAATACAAGACACCCGATGTGCCATCAATGCTCATGAATCATGTTTCCTAAAACCAAGATTCGTGAGTAGAATGAAGATTAAGGTTAGGAACATGTTTATGAACAAGCTTTGACATCTAGATATGTCACATGTATGTGAGCCTCATGTTACATTTTGCGAGTAGTATTTATCACCGAGCGATGAGAGTTCCCGATAACCCAAATCCAGAATTACGTTGCCACCGTTGGTTGCCCTCTGTGGCCCATGACAGGATCCTTATGACATGGTTCTAACCTTGGTCGGTTAGGATAGCCTTTTTCAGTGTGGGTGCATGACACTGGACTCCATGTAGCTCATCATGGTTTATGTCGGTTAAGAGAAACTCCTGCATGTTTATTTTTAAGCTAATAAGTTATATGATACTCTGCTTTAAATCTTGACTTTATTACACGTTGTATGCCTTATATATTGATATTTACTTATACTATTTCTTTATATGTATGAACACATTTCAAGCATGTTTTAAGTATGTTTTCATCATGATTATGCATATCTCATCTACTCGGTACATTCTATAGTACTGGCGCATATTTTACGCTGCATCCTCTTGATGATGCAGACTCATGATCCCTCCCTCAGGCACGTGTCTAGAGACTGCAGGCTATTCCAGTCAGTGTTGGTGAGTCCTCATTATTCAAGGGCTAGTTATGATCTTAGTATTTTATATGGCTGTTTACTTTCATACTTTGAGTTTTCTAGGGTCTTGTCCTAGCAAATCCTTATGTCATGTGTAGAAGCTTTTCAGACATAGACAGTATTTGAGTCTCCCTTTTGGGTTACGTTTCTTATTGACTTCATGATTTATGGATTGGGTTTCCTAGCTTTATATTTATGCTTCCGCTATGTTTCCTTGTGTATGCTTATGTTATGCCATGACCAAGGATTAACTTGGGGCACTTATGGTCTCAAATCTCATATTACGTCTAGGGGGTAGCGTCGAGGCGTGACAAACTTGGTATCAGAGCAAAAGGTTCAAGAGTCCTAAGGTGTCTGAAAGCCGCATCAAGTAGACTCTCTTTTTTAGGTGTGAAGCGCACCACATCTATAAGGGGGAGGCTATGAGATGTTTTAGGAATGACTTCACTTCTTTTATGATTAATGTCGTGCGATAGAGTTTAACTCTATTTATCTTCCAAAATTATGCGTTGTTCCTAGTTCCGCTGTATATACCTCATATATGAGATTCCAGAAGTAGTAAATCTCAGATTATCTATCAGCGAGGTTCTCTCAGATTATCTCCCATAAACTTGTTACTAATTTTTTCGTAAGAGATAAAGTGTGTACCTAAGTCCTTAGGTAGTGTTGCCACCTTATAGATGTTGAGTTGTAAGCTACTAGTAGTAGAGCGAACCTAGAGCAAGAAATATGAAGTCAGAAGTATGGTAGCCTAGACAGGAGAATGATAGTTAGTTGGAGTATGTATTTAGAGTTGTGTTTTATTAGATGGGTAATGGGATGATACATCCCTTGGTGTTTATTAAAGAGTGGTAAGTTGTTGTGATAGTATAGGCATAGTATAGGATGTGAATGCAAGGATAATAGTATGAGAGTGATAATGATAATTTTGTGGGATTTATCTGGTAGGCGTGGTATAGTGTAATGTAAAAGTTTAAGTTGATAAGTTACATCAAGTGTGAATATGTTAGAATGATACATATATATATGTGTGTGTGGGTGGGTGGCTAGAGAAGGATAGATGATTTTTAGCCTCTCGGTATAGTCTTTAACGCATTTGGTTTAGTGGGAAGTAGGAAGAGGGAGCTTTGGGAGTTAGAACCAATTAAGATTGGCATGTTATTGCAAGGGATATGTTGGAAGTTATTGAGTGTGATATGTACAACCCTTATATGAGATAGAAAGATTGAGGCCAAGATTTTTTTTAGGTAAGGGTGAGCCTTAGACTATAAAAGGAAGTGTATATTCAGATAAACTCCTAGAGTAGTGTTTGCTCTAATAGAGTAAAGTGATCATAGTTCTGTTTAGAGGTTAGCGAGAGATCCACAGACTTAGAACGTAGCATGAATCTAAGGGGGAGATGGTGGGATGTAGAATTAGTCAGATTTTGGAGACTCAGGTAGTGATGCTCATGCTCCCACTCTATTCTCTGAGTGATCTTGGCTTGTGTTGTCATAGCTATTAGTAGAGGAAGCTAAGTAGTATCCTAGATGGGAAATAGTAGGTTGTAAGCGTGGAAGAAAATTTAGGTGAGGATTACTCATGTGAAATAGTTCGATGAGCAATTTTGGTATGTCTCTTTTTAGAAGTTCTTCAAGTTACAGCTCCTAGATATGCTAGGGAAGAGAGGAGAAGTCTTCAAAATACATGTTGACTTTTGCTTTGTGCGCCTAGTGACCCATTGATTAGAGCTCAAGGTTAGCTAATTTTTGTGATAAGAATGAACACCATTCTTTTAAGGTAACTCTAGATGTAAGAGATTTAGTCAAGATGGGCTTGAACATGATGAAAGCAGGTAGTTAGACTCATACTTTAGTATTTAAAGGAGTTAGTGTAGTTGAAAGGTGTTTCTAAGCTTAAGATTTATCAACTGTAGTATTTAAGGCAAGAATAGTCTTGTTCTTACTCCTAGCCCAGGGTGCTCATATCTTAGGTCCAGTAGCTTCAACTTTCAATATACGAGACTCCTCATATCAGATCAGTTCAGACCTATCGATAATCATTCCTAAGTCTAGAAGGCCCTACATTCAGTTTAGTCCAAGGTGGTAAGTTTAGTTTAAAAGAGAATGATTTTCTTGTATAGTTAGCCCTCTCAGTTTGGTGTCCTTTCCAGTTAACTACAATTTCTAAGAATGCACTCGTTCATTATGAGTTTCAGTTGAGTCCCTAATCTTAATCTAGACCAGTTATCACGTTAGGTATTCAGTTTCATGTTCCATCAGTTATGCTTATGCTCCCCGCATGCATATATGCCCCATGAATCTATCTCAGTTTATATTTCAGTCAGAAATCAGTTACCATGAAATACTTCAGCTCTTAAAACTCCATTGATAGTATTCAACCCCTTTTTCCCTCCATTCTCCACTTAGTAGTCTTCATTCGAGGATGAATGATCACAAGGGGGAGATATTGTAACACTCGAGAAATTCTAAGCCAAATCTGAGTCGTCTTTCATGTGTTGATAGACCCGAACTAGATAAATTTTCTATTTATCTAAGTAGTAAGGCCTATTCTTAAGTTTTGAAGGCGTATTAGATATGAATTAGGGTCATAAAGAACCTCTAGCTCAAATTTGAGTTGAAAGCTTCCTTACAGATTGAGTTTTAGTGTATGATTTTTCAAGGGTCAACTTCAAATGATCAAAACTCCTAGAATATAAAGAGTTAAGTGGCCTAGTATCCACCAAATTAAAGTTCTTTGAATCTTCTTTCCAACCCAATAAACTGCGCATTAATATGAGTCCGAAGTAAAAAGTTATCAACATTTTACTAAAATGTGTCTGTCTGTCAAAATGAAAGACAGAAACCACAAGAGCCATCTACGGTTCGTGGATCAAACCATGACCCGTGGTTTGAATGCGTGGAATCAAACATGCAGATCTATTTTTGGCCTGAGATTCACGAGTTTGATCCACGGGTCATGGATCAAACCACGAACTGTGGTTTGAACTCGTGGAAATCAGTCGATAGCCCTGAAAAGTCCTCTGTAACCACGACTTACATTCCACAGACCGTGATTCATTCCATGGGCTATGATTTATGTCCGTGAAATCCTTTGACAAAACTTTCTGAAGTCTTTAAATTCTTTTCCCCGGGGTATTTTGATAATTTACCTCTCTTTTAACTTCTAAGTTAAGTCATTTTAGGCAAATTAGAAGAGGTTTTAGTCTCACTTAGCCTAAGTTCTCTTCCATTTTCTCAATCAAGTTTCAAGAGAAGAAAAGGGTCTCCATTCTCCAAGCTTCAAGCTAAGGATTCCATCTCTAAGTCTCAAGTTAGCAAAACTTCAATTCAGGTATGTGGGTATTCAATAAGAGATTTCTTTCACCCTTATGCCCAAAACCCCAATTCTTCATATGGATTCTTTCATGAATTTTAAATTAGGGTTCTTACCCAAATCTTATGGCTTTGCTATAAATTATTTTCTTATGATTCTACTATAAAATTTACTATTAAATTACATGATTTTACATGGATTTTTACATGTGAAACACTGCAAGAAAAAGAATCATTAGAGACCACACTTTAGGGACAGATTAAAAATCTGGTCCTTAAAAGTATACTTATAGGGACGAGATTTTTTTCTGGTCCATAATTCACGAAGAGATTAAATGTGGTCCTTAAATTGATGAATATTTGGTCCCTAATACACTAAAGTGTGAGGGATTTGGCGTCCCTCCATTTTCCTCCTTAAAATAAAAGACAAAAAACCCTCAAAGTTAAAAAAAAATAAAAATTAACAAACACGCTCTAATTATTCTGTATTTTTCACTTTTCAGATCTGAAGAATCCGTCTCCCAAAATCCCTTAAAGCTCCTAACAGATAATTTTCAATTTCTACTACTGTAGTTCTCACTATTCAGTGCCCGAAAAAGCCCTAATATTTTGAGTGAATTCCACTGTGGCATATTTCTGATAGAAGGTAAACTTGATTGTGTCAAATTATTTGATAATGGGATCATATATCTGTGAAATTCTATATTATCTAGATCTTTATCATGTTCATTTGCAGTGTCATAATTGTTGTAGAAAATGTCTTTAACCTCAAGATTTTTCTATATTATCTAGATCTTTTTCTCGATCTGGTCAATCAACTCATGGATTTTTTGTTAAACCTCAAGATTTTCTTGATTCTGCTATCTTTTTCCTAATCAATGTGGCTGTCTAGCAATAAAAGAAAAATGGTGAAAAGTATAATGAAATGTTTGATTAAGTTTTGTTAAACCTCATGATTTTCTGATTCCAGAGAATAAGAGAACTCCAAACTAGAAAAGATCTATAATGATGCCAGCATAAATTCAGAAAAATAACCCTCCTAAAGCCCTAGGTTTGTCTCTCAGACACCATAGCCAGCTCCAAAGTCTATCTCAAAGTTATCGAGTATTGCAGTCGTTCTTTCCGAGTGCCTGAGGTAACCTATCTTTTAATATTTCTATTTCTATTATTTATTTTTCTAATGCCTTGGATAAGGAATGGAGGACGTTCCATCGATCTTTGAGTGGGCGATTTTATGGAAATCAAATAAAATTAGAGGGCATTAGGGTTTCTGCTATGTAAATCAATGAGGGAGCAGCCACAAAAAAGAACGCCAAGTATTAACTCATAAAAGCCCAAAAATTAAACCCCTATGTATATGTATGTGCATAATATTCTTAAATTATTGTTGTCTTTCATGAGATTTAGAACATAAATTACTTAGACCTTGACGTGACTTGTTCGTATAGAAACAAAATGCAATTAGCTTGAATTTGTGAAAAGCTTTGGATTTTTCAATAATATTAGGTTGTTTTTAAGAAAAGTTTTGTTCTGTTCCTTGCTAGATCTATGGATTATTTATCAAGTGAAAGTAGATACAATAATACTACTGTAGCTATTTTAAAGATAAAGTAACCATCCATTTAATTAAAAATTTAGATAAAAGAATTGAGATTTCTTGAAGTTTCTGTTAGAAGTCTTGAATGTTGTATACCTAGTTGTATCGTTGTACTCCATAAAAATAGAAAAGGATAAAAAGTATTTCGCTTGTAGAAATGAATCTTACTAGGGAATAATCTATAATTTTTATCAACAATTAAGATTCATCTAAGGGATAGTCTATAATTGATCTTTGAGGTCTAAAGATCTTATAATATATGTGAATTTCCCCACATTCACTCAACAAAGTATTTGACTTAAATAAACTTATGCAATGTATTTTACTACTTAAAAGAACTTGACATTTGAGTTTCAATTTACAAACTCAACATATGTTTTGTTCTAAATGCATATTTGAGATGATGGGAAAGTGATCATGTACTTTAGTGGTTACATGCATTATAGATAGGTGTTTTTGTAGGTTTTGAAATTTGGTAAGGAACACTCAAATTTGTTGGTCTAATTGAAACTCGCATCTATTTGCTTGAGTTACTCTTTATCTAGCCTCTTTTTTAGTACTCTTGTTATTCTATATAGATTGGTGTTTTTGTAGGTTTTGAGAATTCAAGAAGTTATTATTTACGTGAAGTTGATCCAACTACAATAGGCCTATAACATTAATTCTCCCATCAATCTACACAATAGTATGAAATGAAAACAGGTCAAAGTCTACTCAATGAAAAACCTAGCCTACCTGGATGCCGAGCAGCTGTTCCATGCCCTTTATGGCTCCGTGAAGGCATTCCCTGTCAATTCTACAGGCCTGAATCCATGGTTCCGCATCCCTTTAGTCAGAATCCCTCCTCCCCATGGCTCCCAAGCTTTGGAGCAGCCTAGGAGGGTTTTTGGAGCAACCCTCATCTATTTTTGACTAAAGAAGGGAGAATGAGATTATAAAACCCGTTTCTAGGATTTATGGTTCCGTCATTCCGCTATAACGGATGGCCAACCGCTACGGCGGTTCTGCTATAGCTACCTAAATCCTGCCACAGCGGACCAAATTTTTCAGCACGGACAATCTTCAGTAAAATAGTCATAACTTTTATTCGGGAAGTGGATTGACGAACGGTTGGTGGAGTTGGAAAGAGGACTCAGAGATCTTTAATTTAGTGGGTAGTGAGACCCCTAACTCTTTATATTCTAGGATAAATGCTCGTTTGAAGTTTACCCTAGTTTGAACTTAGCCCGTAACTAAATCGGTAAGGAAGCTTTCAACTTAAATTTGTGCTAGGAGTATTGTAAGACCTTAGTACATATCAAATGTACTCTCATACTAAAGAATTAATCCTAACTCTTATTATGAATTTAGGGGCACCTGCCTTGATCGCAGATATTTTCAGTAACCACGGAACAGGTCGTTACACTTCTTCTTCTTCTTCTTTATTCTTTCTCCTCTCCCAATCATTATGAGTTAGGACCTTAATGAATTAACTAACCAGTAGGCAGTAACCACTGCTGCACTGTTCAACTTCTTCTTCCTCTGTTTTTCCTCTTTGATTGACTTGGTGGTGTATTTCATCTTTGCCATAAATTTTTAATATTTTCTAAATAAATAAATATATCAATGCTTTATATTAGAGATAATTAACCAAATGGATCTTCTAAAGTGAACTTGGTTATAAAATGGCTGAATGTAGTAATAATTTTTTTATTTCTTCATCATATGTAAATGAATCTTTTAGAATTTTGTTTCAACTTATTCCTTGGTTCTTTTTAGTCACCTGAATACAATGAACAAAAATATTTTACATGCCAAAGCTTTAAATGGTGTATCTCCTCTTGGCCAGAACATTACATTGAATGGTGAACCTCCTCTTGGCCAGAACATTCCTTTTGTCTTCTTACTATGGAATGCTGACTCATTTTCTGTATTCCTTCTTTGTTTATGAAAGTTATCTTTAGGTAATTGTGATACCTAGTAACCAGTAAATACCAGCTTAATTTCATCTGTGCAAAATTTTCTACAATCTCTTTCGTCACCTGAGTAGAATTTTCTGCCGCCTTTTTTGTCATCATCGGCCCTTGAGAATATTCACTATTATCCTCAATCTCTATGACCACCTGTTCAGTTGTTGTACCCTGTGCGTTCTTCTCTTTCTTTTGCAAGATCCCTCTCTTTTGCCAAATGAAACTTTGATCCAAGGCTTACATGGGACTAATGTTTTTTCAGCTGCTACAACCTCTATTCTTTTTTTTGTTTGCTCCCCATCATTATTCTCAAGGACACCAAAGTTGTTGCTGGTTGCTACTTCTAGAACTTGGTTGGTATTCACCTTTTGTTTTTGTTTGCTTTTATTTGATGGATCCGAGAAAACTCTCTTATCCAACTTTTTTGGCGTTATAAAATTTGCAGTGCATCATTACTCCTTTATATCCCTCTACATTGTATTCTTATGTAAAGTGGGATAATTGTGCAGAAAACTATGCATGTTCTTTGTTTAGTATCTCGCTTCAAAAATGTCGGGAAGGAGAGTGAAGTGTTCCTTTCCATTGTTGTTCTTCAGGTATGCAATTGTTGCAATTATCTTTAATTATTATGTGATCTTTATAATTATAAAGGAGCATCTATTTTATATTTTTTACAGGTTTTGAAGACTTAAAGTTAAAAGTCAAGCAACAAGTTTTCAAGAGTTGATACAAATGATAAATTGGTTATCTTTTCGCTAGGGCGCTCTAGAGAAAATTTATATTTCTGCTAAGTAATTTTGTAAATAGTTCCTTATTGCTAGGCTATACAATAAATAGTAAAATGTTAATAAATTTTTTTGTAAATGATTATGAATTATGTATATTTGTTATGCAAGCATGACATTATTGATAATTTTATGTATGTTGTGATTATCTTTATATATATTGAAGAAAATTATATATTATACAGGTATCAAAATTTATGAACTATTAAAGAGAACTTTCAAGGACCAGATTTCTTGTTATTAAAGACTTTTTAGGACCACTAAAAGCTATTCTATCTATATGTTTAGGACTAGAAAAGTAGTCTCTAAATGTACTTTAAGGACCAGTTTTTTCCTGGTCGTTAAATTGCTTTTAGGACCAGTTGTCAGATCCCGTCGTTATTGACCTTTAGCGAAGAAGCCTATAGGCACGGGCGGCGACCAGATTTTTCTGGTCGCTATTGACTTTTAGGGACCAGATTTAGACTTTTAGGGACAAGTTTTACATTCGCTAATGGACAGTTTTCTTGTAGTGAAATTCTATTTCATGAATTGAAGGCTAATTATATCAAATCTTACATCCATGAATTGATTCAAGTAAAATATGGGAAATTGATAGCATGATTTTATGAACTTCAAGCAAGTGCATGCCTAGTTCCTATGTTTTATAAAAGTATATGTTATAATGAAATTGAACTAAGGCCATGCAAGTTTTCAAGTTATGAATTATTATGCAATACAAGACACCCGATGTGCCATCAATGCTCATGAATCATTTTTCTTAAAACCAAGATTACTGAGTAGTATATACGGGTTATGAACATGTTTATGAACAAGCTTTGACATCTAGATATGTCACATGTATGTGAGCCTCATGTTATATTTTGGGAGTAGTATTTGGCACCGAGCGAAGAGGGTTTCAGATAACCCAAATCCAGAACTACGTTGCCACCGTAGGTTACCCTCTGTGGCCCTTGACAGGATCCTTATGATATGGTTCTAACCTTGGCCGGTTAGGACAACCTTTTTTAGTGTGGGTGCATGACACTAGACTCTATGTAGCTCATCATAGTTTGTGTCGGTTAAGAGAAACTCCCGCATGTTTATTTTTAAGCTAATAAGTTATATGATACTCTACTTTGAATCTCGACTTTATTACAAGTTTTATGCCTTATGTCTTGATATTTACTTGTACTATTTCTTTATATGTACGAACTCATTTCAAGCATGTTTTAAGTATCTTTTCATCATGATTATGCATATCTCATCTACTCGGTACATCCTATAGTATTGACGCATATTTTGCGCTACATCCTCTTGATAATGCAGACTCAGGTTCCCTCCCTTAGGCACGTGGCTAGAGACCGCAGGTTATTCTAGTCAGTGTTGGTGAGTCCTCATTATTCGAGGGCTAGTTATGATCTTAATATTCTATATGGCTGTTTTCTTTTGTACTTTGAGTTAGCTAGGGTCTTGTCCTAGCAACTCCTTATGTCATGTGTAGAGGCTTTCCAGACATAGACAATATTCGAGTCTCTCATTTGGATTATGTTTCTTATTGACTTCATCATTTATGGATTGGGTTGCCTAGCTTTTTATTTATGCTTACGTTATATTTACTCGTGTATGTCTATGTTATGTTATGACCAAGGGTTAACTTGGGGCACTTGTGGTCCCGAGTCCTGTGTTACTTCTAGGGGGTAGCCTCGGGGTGTGACAATGAGATTGTTAGGCGTATTGCTAGGGCTATGCCTTTAGAGTTTGATAAGGTTCAGAGCTTTTTTGGGGTTTGATTTCAGCGCTCCATTTAGCTACCGAGCATTTGGTTACTATTGGGACTACCTCTCTTCAGGCGGTCGATCATGCTTGGGCTATCGAGGGATTATGCCGTGAGGCTTATGGGTATTGCTAAGAAATTTCATCGCCAGGATAATTCCCGAGGTTCTCAGACTTGAGGTAGGGGGTTCTCTACCAGAGATAGGTTCCATTAATTGTTGTCTACCCAGCCAGTTTGAGTTACTCCACAGGTTTCAGAGGGTGGTGGTACAGGGAATCTTGAGCTTAGTGGACATAGTATAGGTCAGATTCATCAAGGTTTTCTTTCACGTTGTGTAGGCCGTGGTGGCCGATCAGGTTTAGCGAGATCCTCTCGTTCAGCTTTATTCTATGGGTTTAACTTTCAGTGCAGTGAGCGTGGCCACTGTGTTAGGGATTTCCCCACGTTCACGCATTCCAATCGGTGTAGTTGTTATGATAATGGGGTGACTGGTCCCTATTTCATAGATTATCCTCGGCGATCGATGGTTGAGCCTTCAGCTTCGGCTACTCAGTCCGAAGTTACACCCCGTTAGTCTGATGCCCTTTCTTGTGGGCCAGAGGTAGAGGTTCCTGATATCGTTGCTCTAGGTAAGGCTTTTGTTACCTTTGGTTTGTGATAGCCTTGCTCGCATTGATATTATTCCCTTTTCGTGTAATTGCTTATGTGCCTTCCTATTTTTACTTGTTTGGTTGTTTTATTGATTGAGCTTGTAGTTTTATTCGTGTGTTTCTTGGTAGATTATTTATTTTTAGTAGTGGATAGGGTGAGTTGTCCTTGAGAGGTGTTTTCCCGGAGTTATAGCTTGTGGGTAAGTCTTGTTTAAGCTTGCTTCCTGTGCATTATAGTTCTGGTCTTGGTTGAGTCTTCCTTGTTGAGCAGTCCTAGATGGTTGTTGCCTAGGCTGTTATCTAGCATTTGATACAAGTCCTTGTATTGGTTTGGTGTTACCAGTGGTTTTGCCAGAGTTTAAGCTTCTATCTTGAGTCGAGAGGTGTCAGTTATGCCAGCGAGCATAGATTGGTTTTTTTTTCCGGGTGATTAGAATCGATACTATTTGTTTGGTTGGCTTAGGAGCTTGGCAGGTATGTGGGTTGTTCCCATAGTCCCCTTCAGTTTCTTGTCCGGATGGGCTGTCTTCTTGTTTTCCCCAGTTCCACTTGGAATGAGTTTCGATTGTAGTACTTAAGTGGAGTTTTTGATTTCAATAATGTGGGTGAGTTTTGACTATGGCTTTTTGGCTAAGTGTTAACTGTGGCATCATCGTTGAGATGTGTTCATAGCATTTTGGGTGAGTTGGGCATCCAATCCATTCTTCTCCTGCCTTATTGAGTTTTGACAATATAGATGTGAGAGCTAAGGGAATGGGTCCATATTTTATATGAGAAGGAGTTTTTAAGGTTCAGTATATGCTAAGGAATATTTTTGTTTAGTTAAAAAAAGGAGGGAGATGACTCCTTGTATGTGCTTATGTGTTCTAGTAGCTGACTGAGGTGGCTACCGAGAGTTTTCTTTGGCTTGTATATTTGTGACTTGTGTCGACTGAGTTCAGGTTGTGATGTTAATTCCTTTGATAGATTTGAGGCTAGAATTCATTCTAGTCTGAGATTGAGGTAGTGGTCATTCCCAGTACTAACTTTGAGAGTTTTTTGCATCAACCATCGTTTCCTAGTACTACCTTTGAGAGTTTGTTGCATCAACCATGGTTTCCTTGTTATCTTCTTTGGGGGAACCAAGTGTCAGTAGCATCTATGGATTGGGCAAATTATGTAGTCATGGCCTAGTGGGATCCGATACCTGAATGTTTATCGACAGCGTATAGGTCTACTTATGGGTTCCGACAGAGGCATTGATTGGCAATTAAGATTGAGTTTCAGAATCGTGGGCTAGTAAACCACTCCAGATAGTTTATGGTTGTTTCGCTTTGGTTGTAGCTTCTTGGGTTGGAAGGTAATGATTTCAGAAAACTTAGCTTCCCTATTTTCAGTTGTGGAGTGACAGTCGGCCTTGGACACCTAGTCATTTGCTAACCTTTGTGTTAGGCTGGACATTCCAAATTTTTCAGCGGTGTTCTAGATAGTACGAGGTTCCTTCTACATGGTTGGATAGACTCCAGCAGGGTAAGTTTGAGATTCAGCAAGTGGTGTATGCTATATGTTATCAGGTGGTGTGGGTAGAGGATATTTTGAATTCTAATGCTACTTAGAGACTAGTCGTCACCATTCATTTGCCGAGAGTTTGAAAGCTTATTTAGTTGATTCTTCCAGGGTTGTCTTTTATGTGGGGTTCCAGTGTTGGTTAGACTTGGCCAGTATGGACTAAGAAGTTTGGTATGTGGTATTCTTCAGGATGGTTGGGTTGTGTGCTGATACAGTAGAGCAGTTTATTCGAGCCAAAGGGATGAGTTGAAGGTGCATACAAAAAATTCTATGGCTAGATGGCAACCTTGAACCCTTGGAACCTTTTCCTTTGCCTACAGGGTGTTTTGACTTGATATTCGTGGCATGGTGGAATTCTTCGTGAGGTGATATTAGTAAGAAGATTTCAAATTTGAATGTTGTTGAGTATTCATAGAGTTTGGAGCTTAGCTGGTGATTTTGGACTTTGTGGTAGGCTTACCACACTCCGTGCAGAGGCTTGGTTTTGGTTTGGGTCTGTTGGGATGGTTTCCCTGGTTCATTTTCTTCCAGTTGATTTAGACTTGACATGGTGTAGCAAAAGTTGGGTTCATTCTACAGTTTAGAAATTTCTCCTTCAACACAGAGTGTTCATACATGGCTTTCCTAACCCTGGTGTGCAAACTTCAGTCGGGTTCAGATGGGTTGTTCAATTGGGTCCAGTTAGCGAGTTTGATGTTAGCAAAAGTGTTCGTCCATTGGTTGATGGTCAGCCGGGGTAAAGCTACCACAGTTTTTGAGTATGTGCTTGGGGTTAGTATTTTGGATGTTAAAGGATAGTAGGCTATAGCTTGGCTTAGGAAAAGATAAAGTAAAAAGGGAGACTTCGTTTGAAGTTGAGCACAGCGGGAACTATGGATCTCTGGTGGGTCAGTTGGTGCTTTCAAGAGTGGATCAAGTGTTTGACTTACATAGAGCTTCGTAATCATAGTACAAAGGATTCAGGTCAGAATAAAGAGTTTTGCGGATCAGCAGGGTCATGAGTTAAAGTATTGGTTGGTGGCTTTGTGGGTGGTCTTGTTGTGGTATCGAGGATTTGATTTTTGTGTGCCATCTGTAGTAGTTCTTTTTTTTAGATGTTGCATCTGTGCCTTTTGGTTGTGATTCTCGAGGTTCATTTTGTGTTGGCAAACCCTTGGAGTTTTGGAGTTTAAGTTTGGAATCTAGCATGGCTAGTATGAAGTATAGGCTTGGTTACCTTTTATGGTTTTGTTCTGTTGGGTGCCGTTCGGTCAAGGAGGCTACCCGGGTTGTCCGAGAGAGTGGTGCGGGCTTTGTATCCTCTATTCTTAAGTCCCTAGTATTTCCTTTGTTCCTGACTTTCAGGGACAAATGTCTTTTTACTAGTGGATGATGTAATGACCCTTTCGGTCAATTACACATTTTCGCCTTTCTTGTGTTGTTAGAGATTGCATGTAGCTGCCCCAAGTCATTTATGGCTTGCAGGGACTGGTAGTTCGGTTCCCTGGCCGTCTGTCTGGTCTTTTTGACCGTTTCATGTTTTAGAGCTTTAGGCTTCTGAAATCATTGACTTTAGTCAATACTCTTGGTAAAAGTGCTCGTAATTAAATTCTGATAGTTCCGTTAGCTCCTAAGCGTGGACTTTGGTCTAGTAGGACCTTTGGTCGGGATCCGAGAGCTTTTCAGCTTAGAATTCTCTCTCGTTCTATGTTTTCAGGCCAGTTGGGCTTGCTTGGTTGACTTTGGTCAACATTTGGAGAAGAGGGCCTCAGATGGAAATTTCGTCAGCATTGTTAGCTCTGTAATGTCAATTTTAGGCTAGAGGGACTATTGGTTAAGGTTTAGGGGCTTTCAGACTTGATTTCGACCATTGGGTTCTATTTTAGAAGTAGTTGGCCTAAGGTTGATTTTGGGCGTGGGGCCCATATTTTATTCAATCGACCTTCGATGAGATTTTCATCTATTCCATTAGATACGGAACACCGTTTCTAGTTGAAAAGCTTAGGTCATTTTTGTTCGCGGGACCCTGAATGCGTTCCCGGGGACCCAAAGTATGAAAATCTGCCCTTGGCAGCTGGTTGCTGTCATAGAAAAATTTTGTTCTTCGCCTTTGCGTGGGGCTGGCCACGTAGGCATAGGGCAATTATAGCCGCCCCAATTTTGTTCTTCCCCTACATGGGGAACTTGCCGCGTAGGCATAGGGGAATTCCAGTTGCCCCAAAAAAATTTCTTCGCCTACACGGGGAGCTGGCCGCGTAGGCATAGAGCAATTCCAGCTGCCCTCCATTTTTGCCTTCGCCTAGGCGATGCCTTGGCCGTGTTCGCATAGGCCAAGGCAGTCAGCTTAAGCTGGCTAATTCTATTCTTCTTCTTCATTTTTCCAACACACCCAACTCCGTTCCTGCATAGCCAAAGACCCTAAATACTCCATATTTCACCATTTTTAACCCCAACTGATTGGAGTATAATATTTCATCGATCCTAGCTTGTTTTTTTTGGCTTCTAAGACGGGTAAGTCCTCTCTTTAATTCCCGTCTTCTCCATTTAATTTCTCTTAAATTCTTAAATGGTTGGACTATTTTGGTGCCCCATTTCATTTCTTTTTCCTCTTATATTTTGAGCATGTGCTCCTGGGATGGTAAGGAACACATGGGTATTTTTTGTTTCTGGTTTTGGGTTGTGGGGCCCACGAGCCCATTTGTGACCCGAATTTTGATCTGATTATGTTTATAGCCTTATAGGTATCATTAGTTTCATATTAATGTGTATATTTTTGTGTTGATAGTGGTTTCACAAATTGGAGCTTCCCGGAGCAGTTCGAGCTTGAACGACGCCATCCTTGTAGCTAGTCGTCAGACGACAGGTAGGTTATGACTTTACTACCTAGACTCTATGTATATAGGCTATAACTGCATTTATTAGTATCCTTGGGTGGGTTGTTTTAGGTTGGTACCCAAGACCTTGTCCATCTCTTCTGTCCGTTTATTTCATACATTGATTGTAGTATTCGTGTAGTATTATATATTACCCTTGTGGTCCTGTGTGGCCTTGTATTGACTCTGGAATATAGATGGTGGGTTATTTGGGAATATCCGCGAGTCCCATACATCGAGATATTATTCTAGGTTTGTTATGCCGACTGTAGAGCTGTGGAGCCTGTGCAGGGCCAGTAGGAATGTTTGTGAGCGTGGGCCAACCTATTGTCTGCGAGCATATCATTCATGCATATAAATGAATTTCTACATAATTTTACTATTTGGGTTAGGGCCTACTATTGATGATTTTCTAAACCTTGTGTGGCTCGTGGGGCCTGTTTTTGGTAAAAATGATTTTAAAGAGGTTTGGAACCATTTTAATGGACCTTCTTGGGGTAAGGGATAATAAAATGATGTTTTATCACTATTTTCACTTATAATAGACTCGGTAGGGTCGAGCTTTTGACTTACTATTTTAGACCAGAATACACTTCGGGCACCCTTTGATGGGTTTTTTAGATTACTACCACTGATTTAGACTCAGGTCAAAACCGGTCATGTACTACGAGGTTACTATTACTGAGATTCACTTTGAGATTAGCGGGTTTTAGTATGTGGTCTACGAGTAGACCCCCATAGACACTGTCGTTCCTAGACCTCAAGCTGTGAGCTGAGGGTGTCGGAAGAGGGGTGTACGACACATGAGAGGTACTCGAGAAAGGGCCTTCGATGGGTCCTACCTACTTGGCATATCGGCATCGGAGGAGGTACATACGAGGTTACTATCACACAAGGTTTATCATATCATCATGCATGTTCCACCCTTGTTTGATGTGTGTTCAGTGTACGCTTCAGTTGTATGGGTAGTCAGAGGGTTTGTTTTCACTTGATTGCGTTCTTCGATTATATGGGGGGCCGTTGGGACTGTAGGTAGATTATATTACTCCTGTCATTTTATAGAGTGTGTTATGGCTTTCGGTTCTTGGTGGATTAACAATTGTTAGCCTGTTGAGGCTCTGACTAATAGACTTGAATTATTGAAGGGCTAGTGAGTCCTATATTATCGAGGCACTATTGTGTGGTGTTCTATGCGGATTATGGGTTTTTGGTTCTATTCTTTATCATGATTTTGAGTAGTAGCTCTCGGTTATTGTGTTTTAATTATTCAATATTCGGGTTGTACTTGTGAGGTGATTTCCTGTTTATGCTATCTTAAAGTTGGTTTGGTATTGTGAATTTCCTTATGCATGTTGATTCCATCTTGAGTATGTTAAACTGCTTTCCTTCTTTTCCTTTTACTTGAGGCTACCAGTATACCACTATGTTCCTAAACTCTCTCCTTTTATATACTACTGTTGCAAGGATTCCAGGTGCGTTCTTCCTTCTTACACATGTGTTTCTGTGTTATGTATATCTTCTGTGCAAGCATTGTATTCTTATAACTCTTGGTTGTCTATTTTCCGTGCTAGTTCTTTGTGCTTTCTCTATTGCTTCGGTGACTATTTTCGTGCTATCTACTATATTACTATTTTTATATCTTATATGCTCTCAGTTGGTCGATGATGCCTGCTGAGTACCCGTTGCTTCGCAATTGGTGCTCATATTATACTTCTGCATCTCCCTTATGCAAATATTAGTTGATCTTTCGCCGTTGATCGAGTTGGAGACTCGTGCAGCCTTTGGATCTTCGAGACTAGGGTGAGCGCTTGACGGCCGGGGCTTGACCATATCTCATCTTTTGTACTGTTACTCTTTGTATATGTGGAGACAGTTGTACTTATCTCTTGTTACTTCTAGCACTTGTATTCTATTAGAAGCTTCTGTATTGTCAATACCAAGTCTTGAGGTTGGTGTAGTTTTATTATGTAAATATTCAGGTTATTGCTTCCCCTTGATCTATCTTTATATTCTACTTCCGCTTATTTTCTTCTTATTGTGCGTATCGTTAGGTAGTATCCCATTACTACCTGTTCTGAGCTACGGGAATTGGTTCGCCTACTGGAGGGGTTGTAGGTGCCATCATGACCTGAGAAATTGGATCGTTGATATTTTTTAAATGAATACATAGAAAATATAAGACACCATTCTAAAAAGCAGAAAGAATTTAGGTAATAAGACTTCATTGAATTAATATTGCTAGGACAATATTAAATTTTTCTTATACATTCAAATTTAAGTAACAAGCTATGTTAAAAAATTCAAGATACTCATCATTTCTAAATGGAATAGAGGTATGAATATTAAAAAGAGAAGTCTACTTGAACAAAAGTTTAGTTTCCAAGTAAGGTTTTAACTTTATTGAAGAAATTTTAGCACTAATCATACTTCAGTGTAGTTAAAGTTAAACGGATGATGTTAAATTATAAATTAAACTTAAAATATATATTAATTAAATATCATTTAGTGATAAGAACGTTAAGATATGTGTCATGTATTTATTCGATTGGTATAAATATTAGTGCTACATTTTTTACAACCTTTAATTTCATAATATTTTCGTTTTGAGGGACATTGCATAAGAAGCAAATTTACAGTTACAAATTTATCAAATAATTTGATTTAATGTGCCCAAAAAACAAGTTAACAAACTTTCATAATTAAGTCCTTTTAATATTGGTTGTGTGTCGTGCAAATACAACTACTAGTTAGTAAATAACTAAATAAAAATAATTATTATAAGAAAATTAAAATAAGACCGGTAGATGTAGTATCTCAAACTACAAGAGATATCAATGTCTGAGGGCAAAACCTGAGGGACATTCTTTTAAATTATCTCTATTACAATATGTAACCAAAAGGAGACGCGTTATGTAACTGAAAATATATGAGTTATGGTTAGATGAACTTGTATTATTTAACAAATTATTTAATTATTCAATAACTCAATAGTAATGGTGAAATAAATGCAACATCCTAATTAATACAATTATTTTTTGAATACCACAATGATATAAAATCAAAATCTCTTGATAAAAAATATGTAAGAGAAACAAAAAGGAGAAGCTAAAAATGGTGCGTCTCATTAGCACCTCTAATTTCATGCTCATGTGTTTTCCTAATAGTATTCACATTTACCATTCTCCAAATATCTTTAGCTTATGATGATATTGAAGAGTCTATCCAATCAGCCCAAAAAATAGCTCATATGTATTTATTTCCGAGTGATTACTGGGAATGTGCGCGTGAATTAATGTTGAATGTGGCTAAGTATCTTGAGTTTGCACATAAAAAATACCATGAAGGTCAGTTTAAAGACCTCATCAATAACATTGATGAATTCCTACACGAGATGAATGATTGCTATATGGATATTAAATCCTACATCATTGTGAATCCAGAAATTATTGATAAGCTTCTACAACTTCTTGAAAAAATTAAGAAAGATTCTTTCTCAAGATTAAGAAGCCAGAAATTAGGACCAGTCTAGCCTGGCAAGCTCAGTGACTTATTATTGAGCTACATCGTATATTTTAATTTAACTACGAACACAAAATTAATATTTTGGACTAGCTACACATAATCTTATGATGTATTTCATCAATAGCTCTTGTTTATTAAAATTACTCGAACCAAACAATATTAGTTTGATCTCCCAAAAATAATTCATTTGCCGTTATTAAATTTCATTATCTTCTTTTCATAGTAAAAATACATCATCTAAATTTTATTGTATTCAAGTTTTTTTCCTTATACTATATCATTCTATGAATTAACATATATGCAGATTAAGTTTATTGGATGCTATTTTGGAGGTTCAGATTGTACTAACTGAACTGGCTGATGCATTATATGATATGTTTGTCAGAATGAAAATTGACTTTGAATAGAAATATAATGATTTTAGGCCTTGATTTATTATCTTAGTCCGATTTTGATACTTGTGTAACTTGAATTCATATTAAACCTTTAATGAAATAAAGTGTGGAGATTTTTATCCCAGAACTAATATTTGAATTAGCGATGTTAGGTTGTTAGTTTGATCCTTTTCTTACTTTTGTTTTGTGTAAAATGAACTCTCATATTGTAATGACCCTCTAGGTAATTTTCTTATTTCTCATGCCTTTTTTGAGTTTTGAGCTTTCCCACAGTGGCTACAGGTTATTTATGACTTGCTGGAATTGACGGCTCGGTTCCCGAGAAGTTTGTTTGTGTTTTAAGCCTATTTTCCTATTTTGCAACTCTTAAGATTGGTAGAGTTGACTTTGATCAACATTTAGAGATTACAACCTCGAATGGAAATTTCGTTAGCGCTGTTAGCTCCAGAACGTTTACTTTGGGCTAGAGGGACCTTTTGTTTGGGTCCCGAAGCTTCTGGTTATTTCACTTTATTTAGAGTTCTTGGTTATTTCACTTTATTTAGACATAAGAAAAATATTGACTTTAAGTAATACAAATTGAAAGTATAGTGACAAAATATATATTCAGAGTGTATGAATTATTTTTTAAATGAATACATAAAATATATAAGTGTCACGATCCAACTACCGAGTCGTGCGGGCAGCTACTCTAATCCACCTAGATAGGGGAACCCTTACCACCTGATCAAACAGATAATGCAGAAAAAAAGTAAACTATGAAATAAATCATTTTTGTCACGCCCCGAGGTTACCCCCTAGACGTAACACGGGACTTGGGACCACAAGTGCCCAAGCTAACCTTTGGCCATAACATTCTCAAGCATAACAAAGATAAGCGGAAGCATAATAGATAAAGTCGAAATAACATAACTGAATAATCAAGTCAAAATAGGAGTACAAGATCCAAAAGAAGACTAGAATATTGTCTATGTCTGAAAGCCTCTACTCATAATATAAGAGTTTCTAGGACAAGACCCTAGCTAACTCCAAGTACGAAAATAGGAAACTACACACTAAAGACATAACTAGCCCTCGATCTAAGAGGACTCACCAACTGGAGTAAGATATGGCCTGAAAGCTCTAGCCACGCGCCTGAGGAGTAACTCCTGAGTCTGCATCATCAAAGGATGCAGGGCAAGATATGCGTTAGTACTATGGAATGTACCAAGTATGTGAGAAATGCAAAATCACAAAGAAAACATGCTAAGTATACTTTAATAACTGAAATCATGCTTTTAAAGTAAAGTTGGATGCAAAGACTCTAAGAAATACCATGTCAGTACTATGGAATGTACCAAGTATGTGAGAAATGCATAATCACAGAGAAAACATGCTAAGTATACTTTAATAAGTGAAATCATGCTTTTAAAGTAAAGCTGGATGCAAAGACTCTAAGAAATACCATAAGCTGAAAAATGATTATAAACAATGAATCTGAAATTTGAATAAGAGTCAAATGCAATTTAAAAGCATAAACTGTTTCTGTGGAAGGTTCTCTAACCGACATAGACCATGTGAGCTACATGGAATCCGATGTACCATCGAGAGGACCCAATATACCTTGCCAGGGTATAAAGGCAAGACTGTGGCGTGATCACTAAATCGGATGCCCAAGTGAGGGGACTTAGAACCTATGGAGGAACGTAGTTTTGGGACTATGGGTACTCTCACACTGTCCAACTCGGTGCTAATACTACTCCCAAAAATCATATACGTATAGCTCATAAATTCATGAAAGTATAATCGAATACCAAATCTCTGTTGAAAAGCATGAGGACACATCGGGTACCATACAATTCTCATATCATAAGTTCTTCAAATAAAACATAGCCATAATTGAAATCATACTTTTCTTTCTAATTTCATACTTGAAGAATTAAGCATGCATTTACATAAAGTTCATAAGGTCATGATATCTAATCATGCCCAATTTCACTTGAAATCATGCAATTTAATGCAAACATGCTAGACATCAACTATAATGCTTGGGCCTTTAAGTCTAGTAAAGGAATCATAATCAAATCATAAATAAGTAATAAGAACCCATGAATTTAAGCATATAAACTGATTTCACAAGTTTTCCCCAATTTAGCTCAAAACCCTAGATTCATAAGTTCATAAATTCAAATAAGTAATTGGAGTTTTGGGAACAAGGGTGATAGGAACCCATTGTTGAATACCCACATACCTTAATTGAAGCTAACCCACAAGAATTGGAAAGACTTAGGAGACTTGATCTTGGAGCTTGGAACTTGGAGCTTGGAGAAGAACTTTTTCCTCTTTTGGGAGTTGTTTGAACAATTTAGGAGGAACTTAGGCTAATGAGGGTGAAAACCCATCTTGAAATAGTCAAAATGACATCACTTAGTAGTTAAAAGGATGGGTAATGACTAAAATACCCTTGGGAAATAATTAGGAAAAGTTTCCTTAAAGACCCGGCTTCAGGTCCCACGAGTCCATCCCACGGATCGTAGAACTAATCACGACTCGTGGAATGGAGTCGTGGTTCCTGAGCCAAAATTTCAAGCCTCTAAAGATGTTCTACGACTCAAAAAGACAACTCGTGGAAAGTCCCACGAGTCGTAGGATGCTGCCGTGATTCTAGGGAAACTTGGCTGGTCTCAGGTTCAGTTCCACGAGTCAAGTTCACGACTTATAGGAACTTCCACGAGTCGTGGAATTGACTCGTGGTTCCTGGGGGCATGAACCACTCTCTATTTTCGTTCCACGAATTGGTTCCACGACCCGTGGAGAATACCACGACCCATGAGACTGATCCATGGTTCTAACAATTAAGACAACAATTTAGACAAGTCTGCAAGACTGAAATCACGAGTCACTTCCACGACTCGTTGAACCATCCACGACTCGTGGACTTGATTCGTGATCCCTGGAAGTTCAAAATTTTTCTGCAAGTTCTGACTTTAAAAGCTGACTCAACTTCTGGGGTGTTACAATATCCCCCCCTAGGATCATTCATCCTCGAATGAAGGCTAAGTAAGGAAAATTTGAAAGAAAACAGCCCAACCAAACATCAAAACATGGAAATCAAGGAGAAACATGAAAACTGAACTTTTAAACTTTGAAAACATGATAAATTGACTTCATAAAACATGCATACATACTAAGATCATGAGGGAAACCGCTGGAATAGGATCCGAGAAATATACTAAGGAGGAAACTATTACTTCAAGCTGTAGCGGAATCAGAATGGAAGAGATGAGCATATTTGGCCTTCATGGCCTCTTCCGCTTCCCAAGTAGCACCCTCTACAAGCTGATTCCTGCAAAGGACTTTCACCAAAGCGACTTCTTTGTTCCTCAACCTCCAGATCTGATGATCAAGGATCTCTACAGGAACCTCCTCGTAGGTGAGGCTATCCCTCACACCTACATCCTCCAAGGGAACAATCAAAGTCGGATCGCCCACACACTTCTTCAACAAGGAAACATGTAAAACCGAATGAACCGCTTCTAACTCCAATGGTAAATCCAACTCATAAGCCACTTTCCCAACTCTCCTCAGAATCTGATAAGGACCTACAAATCGGGGACTAAGCTTCCCTTTCTTGCCAAATCTCATCACACCCTTCATGGGTGATACTTTCAGAAACACCCAATCATCCACCTCGAACTCTAACTCTCTCCTCCTCACATCAGCATAGGACTTCTATCAACTCTAAGCTATCTTCAACCTTTCTCGAATAAGCTGAACCTTCTCCATAGTCTAGTGAACTGAATCTGGGCCAATCAAGGCTGCCTCACCAACCTCGAACCAACCAATGGGAGATCTACATCTCCGACCATAAAGGGCCTCATAAGAAGCCATCTGTTGGTGTAGGCAAACTCGATAAGAGGTAAGTGATCATCCCAATTACCTTTGAAATCAATCACGCACGCTCTCAAAATATCCTCTAGAGTCTGAATGGTATGCTCTGCCTGGCCATCTCTCTAAGGGTGAAAAGTTGTGCTATGCTTCACTTGAGTGCCAAGACCTCTCTGAAACGACCTCCAAAACTGAGAAGTAAACTGAGGACCTCTATCTGAAATGATGGTCAATGGGACACTATGCAATCAAATTATCTCCCGAATGTAGAGGCTGGCATAATCATCCATTGAATCTGTAGTCTTAACAACCAAGAAATAGGATGACTTAGTCATCTGGTCAACAAGCACCAAAATCGAATCATGTTGCCTTCGAGTGCGAGGAAATACAGTAATGAAGTCCATATTAATCGCCTCTCACTTCCAAGTAGGAAGATCAATATCCTGAATCATGCCACCCGGTCGCTGGTGCTCTAACTTTACTTGCTGATAGTTGGGACACTTAGCCACAAACCCGGCTATATCCTTCTTCATACCATTCCACTAATAGACTTCCCAAAGATTACGGTACATCTTGGTGGCACCCGGATGAATGGAATATCTAAAACTGTGAGCCTTGGTCAAAATCTGATGTCTTTAATCATCCATATCTGGCAGACATAGATGACCCTGATAACGAAGTACTCCATATCCCCCTTGGGAGAAAAACTCAACTCACTGCTGATGAACTGCACCCTTAAGCTGAAGCAAAATAGGATCACTATCTTGTTTTGCCTTCACTTCAGCTGCCAAGGAAGACTCATAACCATTCTGAACAATAACACCACCCACAGTAGAGTCCATAAGTCAAACTCCCTATCAGGCAAGTCGATGAACTTATTTCACCAATTCTCTCTTCCCATCTTCAATCAAAGCCACACTACCCATGAATAATCTACTCAAAGCATCCACCACAACATTGGCTTTACCCGGGTGGTAAAGCACACTCATATCATAATCCTTAAGGAGATCAAGCCATCTCCTTTGTCGCAAATTCAACTCCTTCTGAGTAAACACATACTGAAGACTCTTGTGATTAGTGAACACATCCACATGAATGCCATACAAGTAATGTCTCTAAATCTTCAAAGCAAAGACCACGGCTGCCAACTCAAGATCATGAGTAGGGTAGTTCTTCTCATGAGTCTTAAGTTGTCTAAAAGCATAAGCAATTACCTTACCTCGCTGCATCAATACACAACCCAACCCAACTTTGGAAGCATCACAATAAACCACAAAATCATCTAAACCCTTGGGTAGGGTCAACACTGGAGCAGTGGTCAATCTAGTCTTGAACTCCTAAAAACTCTTCTCACACGAATCAGACCACTGTAATTTTACCTTTTTCAGAGTCAATCGAGTCGAAGGCGAAGCAATGGAAGAGAATCCCTCTAAAAATCTCCTGTAATAACCATCCAAACCCAAGAAACTCTGAATATATGAAGGGGAAGTGGGTCTAGGCCAGTTCTTCACTCTCTCTATATTTTGAGAATCCACACGAATACCATCTACTATCACAATGTGACCCTGAAAAGCCACAGACTTCATCCAGAACTCTCACTTGCTAAACTTAGCAAACAACTGATGATCCTTGAGAGTCTGCAACACAACCCTCAAGTGTCCCGCATGCTCCTCCTCACTCCTATAATAAATAAGGATATCATCAATGAACATAATCATAAATAAATCCAGATATTGTTTGAACACTCGGTTCATCAAATCTATAAAAGCTGCAGGAGAATTGGTTAGTCCAAAAGACATAAAAACAAACTCATAATGACCATACCGAGTCCAAAAGGATGTCTTCGGAATATCAAACTTCCAAACCCAAAGCTGATGATACCCGGATCGAAAGTCAATCTTAGAGAAACAACTAGAACCCTTAAGCTGATCGAACAAGTCATCAATCATAGGAATGAGGTACTTATTATTGATTGTGACCTTGTTCAACTGTCAGTAATGAATACACATCCGAAGAGAACCATCTTTCTTACCCACAAACAACACTGGGGCACCCCAAGGGGATATACTAGGCCTGATGAAACCCTTATCAAGAAGATCTTTCAACTGATCCTTCAATTCCTTAAGTTTTGCTGGAGCCATTCTATAGGGAGGAATAGATATAGGATGCATATCTGGAATAAGGTTTATCCCAAAGTCGATCTCCCGCTCAGGAGGGACTCCGAGAAAATCATCGGGAAACACCTCAGGAAACTCATTCACAACAGGAACTGACTGAAAGGGAGGGGTCTCGGACTCCGTGTCCATAACCTGCACAATGTGATACATATAACCCCTAGAGATCATCTTCCTAGCCTTAAGATAAGATATGAAATGACCTTTCGAGGATGGGGGACTACCTTGCCATTCTAAGACGGGTTCATTAGGAAACTTGAAATTGACAACCCGAGTACGACAATCAACAGAAGCATAACGTGCATACAACCAATCCATACCAAGAATGACATCAAAATCAGTCATCTCTAACTCTACTAAATCCGTTGAAGAGAATATATGAAGGACTGAGATAGGACAATTTTGATAGATTATTTTGGCTAGGACTGACTCACCAACAGGAGTAGAAACATAAAAGGGTTCTAAAATCAATTCAGAACAAACTTCGAAAATACATACTACATAAGGAGTAACAAAAGATAGGGAAGCACCGGGATCCAACAAATCATATACATCAAAAGAGAAAATCTTCAACATACCAGTAACAATACCTAGGGAACCCTCCTGATCCTGTCAAGAGGACATAGCATAAAGATGGTTCTGGTGTTGTCTACCAGAACTAGAAGCTATACCCCGCGGGGCTGGTTGACCTCCTGAAACTACTATGGTAGGCTTAGTCCTACCTCCCTGTCCCTTCTTAGCTGAAGGGCAATCCCGAATCCTGTGGCCAACCTAACCATATCCAATGCAACCCTCTCTGCCAGCTAAACACTCACCGGGGTGATTCTTCCCACACTTTCCACAAGCAGGGTAGGTAGACCCCTTGGCAATACTCCTCTGAGAAATAGAACCAACTCATCTACCAGTCTGACCGTGATGAGGCCTGGGGGCTTTAGTAGGAGTACTATCTGAAGAGTGAATGGGGCTTGATGATTTCTTCTGAAATGAGAAACGATGTCCGCCTCCGGACCTATGATGACTGAAACCTGAACCCTCAGATCTAGCCCTCTTGTTCTCCCTATCCATCTCCCTAAGCCTATCTCCCTCGATCTGGTGGGCATAAGTCATAAGCCTGGAAATAGTCATGTCAGCCAAAAGCAAAGCAGACCTACACTCTTTCTTCACTAAATTTGAAACTACATAGATAAATTTGATCATCTGATCAGGTGGGTCCGCTACCATAGAGGGGGCATACCTAGACAACTGAGTGAAGTTTAGACTATACTCTTGCACCGATATCGAACCCTGTCTCAAGTTCAAAAATTCCTCCACTTTCACTTGCCTCAACTCTCGGGGAAAGAACCTATTAAGGAAGGCCCTTTCAAAACACTCCCAAGTCGTGGGGATCGCATCTCTCACTCTAGTCTCCTTCCATTGAGTGAACCAAATATTAGCCACATCCCTGAGTTGATAGGATGCAAGATCAACACAATCAACCCCAACCACTTCCATAACTTTGAAGATCTTCTTCACTTCATCACTAAAGTTGAGCGGGTCCTCACTCACTTTCGAACCCCAAAACTTTGGCAGGCTCATACGGATAAAGTCACGAACTTGGGCCGCTACCCCACCTTGAGGGTGGACTAGGGCAGGAGCCTATTGATTTTCCAAAGTATGGGCTAGCAAATGGATAGCATTCCTAAGCTCATCATTCGTGACATCAGGAACCAGAACTTGATGAGCAACATTTTGAGCAGCTCGGGGAGGCATAGCATATCAAGGAGGCATAATATGAAATGTTCAAGGCATAGATTAGAGGAGCATTAGAGTTAAGCTCTATCGCATGACATGATCATAAAAGAAGTGAAGTTTTCTATGACATCTCATAGCTTCCCTCTCATATATGTTGCGCTCTTAACACACATGAAAGATACTCTACTCGATGCGACTTTCAGACATCCTAGGACACTTGAACCTGAGGCTCTAATACCAAGTTTGTCATGCCTCGAGGTTACCCCCTAGACATAATACGGGACTTGGGACCATAAGTGCCCTAAGCTAACCCTTGGCCATAGCATTCTCAAGCATAAAAAGGATAAGCGGAAGCATAATAGATAAAGTTGGAATAACATAACTGAATAATCAAGTTAAAATAGGAGTACAAGATCCAAAAGAAGACTCGAATACTGTCTATGTCGGAAAGCCTCTACTAATAATATAAGAGTTGCTAGGACAATACCCTAGCTAAATGGAAGTATGAAAATAGGAAACTACACACTAAAGACATAACTAGCCTTTGATCTAATAAGACTCACCAACTGGAGTAAGATATGGCCTAAAAGCTCTAGCTATGTGCCTGAGGAGTAACTCTTGAGTCTGCATCATCAAAGGATGCAGCGCAAGATATACGTCAGTACTATGGAATGTATCAAATATGTGAGAAATGCATAATCAGAAAGAAAACATGCTAAGTATACTTTAATAACTGAAATCATGCTTTTAAAGTAAAGCTGGATGTAAAGAATCTGAGAAATACCATAAGCTGAAATATGATTATAAACAATGAATCTGAAATCTTAATAATAGTCAAATGCAATTTAAAAGCATAAAATGTTTCTGTGGAAGGTTCTCTAACTGACATAGACCATGTGAGCTACATGAAATCTGATGTATATGCCTCATCGATAGGACCCAATATACCTTGCCAAGGTATAAAGGCATGACTGTGGTATGATCACTAAATCTGATGTCCAACTGAGGGGACTTAGAACCTACAGGGGCACGTAGTTCTGGTACTATGGGTACTCTCACCCTGTCCAACTCAGTGCAAATACTACTCCCAAAAATCATATACGTATAGCTCATAAATTCATGAAGGTATAATCGAATACCAAAAATCTCTATTGAAAAGCATGAGGACACATCGGGTACCATGCAATTCTCATATCATAAGTTCTTGAAATAAAGCATAGCCATAATTCAAATCATACCTTTCTTTCTAATTTCATACTTGAAGAATTAGGCATGAAATTACATAAAGTTCATAAGGTCATGATATTTAATCATGCCCAATTTCACTTGAAATAATGCAATTGAATGCAAACATGCTTGAAATAAACTTCAATGCTTGGGACTTTAAGTCTACTAAAGGAATCATAATCAAATCATAAATAATTAATAAGAACCCATGAATTTAATCATAGAAAATAATTTCACAAGTTTTCCCCAATTTAGATCAAAACCCTAGATTCATAAGTTCATAAATTCAAATAAGTAATTGGGGTTTTGGGAACAAGGGTGATAGGAACCCATTGTTGAATACCCACATACCTTAATTGAAGCTAACCCACAAGAATTGGAAAGACTTAGGAGACTTGATCTTGGAGCTTGGAACTTGGAACTTGGAGAAGAACTTTTTCCTCTTTTGGGAGTTGTTTGAACAATTTAGGAGGAACTTAGGCTAATGAGGGTGAAAACCCATCTTGAAATAGTCAAAATGACATCACTTAGTAGTTAAAAGGATGGGTAATGACTAAAATACCCTTGGGAAATAATTAGGAAAAGTTTCCTTAAAGACCCGGCTTCAGGTCCCACGAGTCCATCCCACGGATCGTAGAACTAATCACGACTCATGGAATGGAGTCGTGGTTCCTGAGCCAAAATTTCAAGCCTCTGAAGATGTTCTACGGCTCAACAAGACCACTCGTGGAAAGTCCCACTAGTCATAGGACACTTCCGTGATTCTGGGAAACTTGGCTGGTCTCAGGATCAGTTCCACGAGTCAAGTTTATGACTCATAGGAATTTCCACGAGTCGTGGAATCGACTCGTGGTTCCTAGGGGAATGAACCACTCTCTATTTCGGTTCCACGGATTGGTTCCACGACCCGTGGAAAATACCATGACCCCTGAGACTGATCTGTGGTTCAAACAACTGAGATAACAATTTAGACAAGTCTGCCGGACTGAAATCACAAGTCACTTCCATGACTCATGGAACCATGCATGGCTCGTGGACTTGACTCGTGATCCCTAGAAGTTTAAAAATTTTCTTCAAGTTCTGAGTTTAAAAGCTGACTCAACTTGAGGGGTGTTACAGTTTTGATACAAGAAAATCGTTTACAATATTTGAAGAAATAAACCATTTACAATTAGAAAACAGCCCTCCCTAAAACATAGTCTAAGCCGGTACAAGAGCTACTACAAGTGTAAATCAAATTTAAATGGGAAAAGGACACAACTCTACCATAGAAACAAGAAGTAGGAGCTGCTGGAGATTTTCATCATCGTGTACCTATGAAACATGACCAGCCCAACAACTAGACTATACCCAAAAAGGTATAGCAAGAGTAGAATAAGTACAAACACACGTACTGGTAGGTATCATTGGTCGACCTGAATCCACTCATACGATCATATAAGAAATCAAGGGAAAATACACATTTAAATTATAAAACTTTAGTCCTTTAACATCCACCCTAATCCAATCCTCTTCGACCCCAAGGCTTCTTAATACTTTTGCTACCAACTCCACTCTCTAGCCTTACTCCCCACCTATGACTTCTCAAGTCACACTTACTTCCTCGACTTCCCAAGACTTACTATCACCAAGACTTCCCAAGTCCTACTAACCTCTTAGACTTCCCAGTTTTAGTATCACTGAGACATCCCAAGTCTTAATAACCCCTCAGATTTCCCAAGTCTGAGTATCACCGAGACTTTCCAAGTCACCTTATCCCTTGTCCCACCACTAAGTTTAGACCCGGACTAACCTTTCGTTACCCAAGTCAACCCCTATGACCAATCACCCAGAAGAACCCAGCTACCGCCCAACCGGACCAAAGCCATTTATGGTACTACTTACAAGCATCCGGACCCCTTGAGGATCCCTAAGGCCATTTCCCAATATAACAATAATATTAACTCATAATGACTCCAGACTCCAGGTCTTTCTCCTAGCTTATCAATCACATCAGATCCCATTAACCACTACTTCCATCCAGTGATAACAACCTTAGAGTCAAACACTCTACCCAGTCTACACCAAGAACAAACTCACAATCAAATATAATAACCCGACCTCTCAAGGACCATATACAAATATCACTATTCAGAAACACAACCTGGTCCACTAATGGAACCATCGTCAGAATGCAACAATTCAATAAAATAAACTCGTACCAGGCGTGATACTCGAGCCAACCATTAGTATACCGTATCAGGTGTGGTACCTGAGCCAACCATTTGTTATCCCATACTAGATGTGGTACTCGATCCAACAATTTTTTATCTTGTACCGGGCGTGGTACGCGAGTCAACCGAATGTCACACATAAATCCAACAGTCACGAAAAATGAACAATTCAACAATTATAGACCAACAAGAAATAATACCTAGTTCATTTCACAAGACTGATAACCGGACACCTAGACATTCATAAAACACTCCCTAAGCATGCAACTCATACAATACTTAAGGAAAAATACACAAACATACAATGCATAAGGGAATCAATAGCCATCACCTACCCCTATCAGGGATAATAAACTCAACCTTGAATTCTGTCTGAAGACCCATAACCCATTTACTCCCTTACACATACTAGTAGACACACCCAATCCTGACCCTTCTTCTAGGACCAACTTACAACATGGGGAAAACCTCCTCTAAACTAAGAAATTCAACCAGTTTAGCTATTCTACCTTTTTTATGCCAATTCATTCTGGAACTCCCGTTCCTTTATATACTCATTTAATTACCAAAGACCTTCTGGTTCCCCAAACCTTCTCGTCACTTTTGTCCCTGAACACTATCATCATAAAATAATTATAAGCATACACAATCCAGAATATATCAATCCAATATCCCAACCCAACCATTTCTTAGTTCAACCAATTCAACCCTAATAATCCTCCAGACTCTGTACCCGAAGGCCTATGCATGGATTCTCCTTTTTAGTCTATACAATAAATATGAAATAAAAATAAGTCAATCTACTCAACGAAGGAAACCTAGCCTACCTGAACGCCAAGTAGCTGCAAAAATGCATTTTTGGCTCCGTGAAGGTTTTCCATGCCAGATGGTGAGCCAAAATCTGTGGTTTCACGTCCTTTTAGCTGGAATCTCTTCTCTCTGTAGCTCCCAAGCTTTGGAGAAGCCTAGAAGGGTTTTTGGAGAAACTCTCGTATGTTTTCCAATTGATGAGGAGAAGTCTTTTAAGAAAACCCTAGTATGTTTTTCAACTGAGGAGGAGAAGTCTTTCATTAAAAAAAGAATTTTGAGGCTACTGCCTCTCGTCACGTTAGCCCGGATGATTTCAACAATCTTAAATTTTCCGTTATGTCACCCCACTTAATTCAAAACATTTTTGAATTACTTTTGAAATGTTATAATATCGTGATTTCTAAAGTAACGACAGGTCCCATTGTTACAATAGATATCAATTTACCCATCATTCATCCCCGGATGATCTCAAAAATGAGAAGATGAAAGAAAATATCCCAGGACCCTCACTGTCCCAAGTGACCGCATATTTAGGAGCCTACGCAAAATATCAAACCACCCCTTATTTAATTGAACCTGACCCGAGATGATGAAAATAGGTTCCCGCTCAGACAAGGAATTCCCCCTCTCCTTATCTATCCAGAGAAATTTATGACATGGACCCTCCTGAGTATCCAAGAATTTTGGGCCTCATAGAATTTCAGAGCGAAGAATTTTGAAAGACCCAAGAGAAACCCTTCCTATCCCAAAAATGACACATGTCTGCTATAGCGGTAATGTTATGGAAGAGTACCGACCCCTATAGTGGTAGGCAACAGTTGATATAGGGGAGAAAATCAGTTTTCACCTTATTCTCGTCTATTATTCTTCCAAAAATTCTCTATTCTCTCCTGATCACCTCGCTCCCAAAGTTCGAATTTCCAGGTAACAATCGTTCTCACTTGCTACTTTAATTCCCCGCACGATTATAGATAAGATTGTGGTAGAAAATAGTGACTTGGGGTATACATTGTAGTTGGTTTTTGAACTTGAACTTTGGTTTGATTTTTGGTCAGATTTCCAAATAATGGATGCTTCCCTTACGTTTACAACACCTTCACTGCATTCTGGGCGTAAGGATTATGCAACTTTTTCCCAAAAGTGGGCCAAAAACAATGTGGGAGGTGAAGGGTTGTTCTTGAATAAAATTGTAATTTGGATGAAAAATTAGGGGTTATAATGCCCAAACTTTTGTATAAAATAGTAATAGGATACTTTAGAAGCACTGATCTGAACTTGGATTGTTAAAAATAGAGTTTTGGGTCAAAGGGCGCCATTGTTGCACCCCTTGGAGTTTTTGGGATGATGAATACCGCTATAATGGTTGGGTTCTGCTATAGCAGTCCCGCTATAGTGGAGAAATATCCGCTATAGTGATTCTGCCGTAGCGGACTACAGCAAAACAGTAGCCCGTTCATGCTAACACTTAAAAATAATTTCCCATTTTTTTTAATCCCTATGCCTTATCGAGTTCTAACCCGACCCCCTTGTTACGTTGCAGGTTATCACACCCAATGGCTGAAGGACAATTGCCCGAGTATCCTTATGAGCGTTTCCCCGACAAAGCTAGCCGGGAGTGGTTCATGGATTACCAGAGACTGGTCTTTTTCTTGGGGTGCAAAATTGTAGGTATGGATGGAAAAGCATCCACCTTCCATCGCAGACTCGAAGAGTTTGACTATGCTCATTGGAAGTGGCTCCCCTTCCTGCGCATAGAGGTTGCGTGTGGAAGTTCTACATCATACTCCTACCATCCATTGGGATGATCCCAACCCTACTATCCGAATCTGAGTTGTAGATATACATGTGGACTCTCGGACTATCAACGAGGTGCTAGGACTGCCTCACATCTCCAATTTTGTATACGAGGCCAAAGCTAGACATTAGTATATGACATGGTTGAGAGATACCTTGGTAGAGGCACAGTTCAGATATCAGGTATACTGGCCCAGTCCCAAGGGCATCACTAGTGCTTGCTTCTCTACTGATGCTAGGAGGTGGTTAAACATGGTGTCCCAAAGAATCCGCCAGTTGGGAAATAAAACTGATGTGACTTATGCCAGGGCCCTGGTGATTGCTTATGTCATGCAGGGCATTATCATGAATTTGGGGGAACAAATCATTTCCGAGTTGAAGGAATTATACCGGGGTCATAGGAAGGGCCCCAATATTTTGGGCTTTGTGTCTGAATTGTGCAGGTGGGTTGGAGTTCCTCAGGACCATATTGACTTGGAGGGGGCTATCGACGACCCCTTTGACCCTCTCTGGGTGAAAATGATCTCTTCTAAGATGAAGAGGAAGGTGGATGAAGCAGGAAGCAGTCAGCCGGTTGAGAAAGCTGAAGATGATGATGATGACACTCATATCCCTTCCCAGGCTCAGCCTTCGATTTCTAGCCTCCAACTCGAGGAGAATCTGGACACTGTTAGAAAGTTCATGGAGGACACTAATGCTGGAGGTACAATCCTGCCCCCTTCTGCTCAGGAATTTGCAGCACTTCGCAGGGAGTTAGAGGAAGAGAAAAAGGAGAGGCACTCTCGGGACCGCATGTTTGCCCAGATGTGGAAGTCCGTTAAGGTCATGTTCACATATGTTGCCCCGGGTCAGGAGCTTCCCACCATTTAGCCCAAGGATATTCAAGAGTTCTCTTTCCTGAGTGATGATAAGGCTTAGGAACTCCCCTTCCCCCTTATATGGAAAATTACTGCTTTTTGGTTTTCGCCCCCGTTTGGGGCTTCTTCTAGAAATTATTTTCCTTCCTTTCCCATTTGATCTTCATACATGGATGCTAGTTTCAGACATTATTTCCCTTATATGCATACTATGTTAGTTCTATTGCTGATTTCCTTGTTTTACCTAGCAATTTATAGCTTAACCATTGCGTTTTCAAGCCTCGGGAATGACATGAAAAATAGGGGAAAATAGGGCAGGAATTCTTCCCCGTGCCCTTTTTCTATAGAGGTTGTCACTCTGCTATAGCAGTTGTCACTCAGCTATAGAGGTACCACTATAGAGGAGAAAATCCTGCTATAGTGGGATCACCATAGTGCTACCATTTCCTTTTGGCTGTCCCAACGTTACCAGCCCAGAAAATTTCAAATTTTCAGCAAACAATTCATCCCCCCTTCCCGGTTATCATGATTTAACCTCATTGCTCCCATGGTTCCCAATCAAGTTCCGACTATCCTAAAACCAAAGCTTCCATACAGTCATAAGTCTTTTCCCCTTACCATCTTAACCAATGATGAGTCCCTTTTTCCAAAATTAATATGAAATTTTTAACTTCACAAACATAGCATTTTATCACAAACCAAATCATTCCAATTAAAATTATGACTACCTTTAGACCCACCAATTCACAGCAAGGCCACCAATCACATACCAACCAAGTGAATCATACAAGCATTGTAACACACAAAAATTTTAGGTTTCACGTCACAACAAAATCAAGCCATATAAATTACTCCCTATTCATCCCATGGATGACCTTTAGTCGATCCTTCGTGTCTTACCACAGCCCCTCAGGCCAGATACAAATTGGAACCTTCTCGGTTCCAACTTCTCTTGCTTGTTTCATCGCAAATAGAGTCCAATGGCATCCTACACCTTATTAAGATACCAGTTGGAATTGGGAGATACCAATTAGACTCAAACCATACAAAAAAGTAATCAAACCGCATGAAGAAGAATGAAAGAAGAGAGATGTTTCCTAGAATACTTCATAGCTCCCCAAGGATTATATGTGGACGTCAATACACCAATCCGCAGGACTCTATTTGACATTTTGCTCTTGTACTGGAGACTGGTAACCTGGGCTCTGATACAATTTTGTCATGACCCAACTACTAGGCGGTGTAGGAATCTACTCTAATCCACCTAGATAGGAGAACCCTTACCACCCTATCCAACGGGTAATGCGGAAAAAAAAGTAAGCTATCAAAATAAACCTTTTTGATACAACAAAATAATTTACAATATTTGAAGAAATAAACCATTTACAATTTGAAAACATCCCTCCCTAGAATCTAGTCTAAGCTGGTACAAGAGCTACAACAAGAGTAAATCAAATTTAAATGGGAAAAGGACACAACTCCACCATAAAAAACTAGAAGTAGGAGCTGCTGGAGATTTCCATCATCGTGTACCTATGAAACATCACCAACCCTGTAAACAGACTATACCCAAAAAGGTATAGCAAGAGTAAAATCAGTACAAATATACGTACTGGTAGGAATCATCGGTCGACCCAAATCCACTCATACCATCATATAAGAAATCAAGGAAAAATACACATTTAAACTATAAAACATTAGTCCTTTAACATCCACACTTATCCGATCCAGTTCGACCCAAAGGCTCCTTAATCTTTCCGCTACCAACTCCCCTCTCTAGACCTACTCCCCGCCTATGACTTCTCAGGTCACACTTACTCCCTAGACATCCCAAGTCTTACTATCACTGAGACTTCCAAAGTCCTACTAATCCCTTAGGCTTCCCCCAGTCATAGTATCACTGAGATGTCCCATATCTTACTAACCCCTCAGACTTCCCAAGTCTGAGTATCACCAAGACTTCCCAAGCCACCTTATCCCTTATCCCACCACTAAGGTTAGACCTAGACTAACCCTTTGTTACCCAAGTCAACCCCTATGACCAATCACCCAGAAGAACATAGCTACCGCCCAACCGAACCAACTACATTTATGTTGCTACTTACAAGCATCCAGACCCCTTTAAGATCCTTATGGACATTTCCCAAAATAACTATAATATTAACTCACAATGACTCCAGACTCTCGGTCTTCCTCCTAGCTTATCAATCACATGAGATCCCATTAACAACCACTGCCTAATTAGTGACAATGTCACACCTTGAGGTTACCCTCTTGACGTAACACGGGACCTGGCACCATAAGTTCCCCAAGCTAACCCTTGGTCATACCATAACTCAAATAATTCAAATACACAAGCGGAAGCATAAAATGAAGAGCCTAAATGAAATGTATAGATAATCAAGTCAAATAGTAATACAAATCCAAAAGAAGACTCGCATACTGTTTATGTCTGAAAAGCCTCTAACTGTCATAATGAGTTGCTGGGAAAGGACCCTAGCTAACTTGGAATATAAAATCAAAGCATAAAGATAAATGCTCTAACTCTAGTCCTAGAATAATGAGGACTCACCAATGATCAGCTGAAAGTCTGGCGTAGTCTAGCCACGAGCCTGAGGGCAGGTTCCTGAATCTACATTGTAAAAGGATGCAACACAAAATGCATCAGTACTATAGGATGCACTGAATATATGAGCCTATACAACAATAAATATAATTGTGCTTGAATCATGCTTGAAAAACTGAAGCCATGCATAATAAGAGAATTCATGAGTAAAATTATAGTTAAACATAAGACATTAAAATAGAAGATCAACTTCAAAAGTAGAGTATCATATAACTTAAACTGAAAATATTTCATAAGGGAGATTCTTATAACCGACAATAGACCATGTGATCTATATAGAATCTAACTATATAAAATCTATTCCGAACCCTGCCAAGGTAAAGAACACCATAATCCAACTATATCACCCTAGTTGGAAAAGCTGCCTATGCCCGGCTAAGGCAAGGGCACCATGATAATAACGAGTGGAACCACTCTCATAAGCCCATAGGGTGATACATAACCTATGCTGGCAACATAGTTTTTGGACTTGGGTAATCGAACCCTCGTTGCTCAGTGCTAAATACTACTCCCAAAACATGTACGTATAACTCATAATACTTGTGACATATCCGATGTCAAAACTGTTCATAACTTAGGTAGACATATCTGGATTCTAAACCTTTCATAAAATATAGGGACATATCTGTCACGACCCAATTTCTCGGTCATGATGGCACCTACAACCCCCGGTAGGTGAAACAATTCCCGTAGCCCAGAACAGTTAGTAATGGGCTACTATCTAACAAATAAAATAACAAGACGAAGAGAACAGATAAAAGGACTATAAATATATACATATGCGGAAACTAAACCAAACCCCAAGACCTGGTATCATAGTATAGAGACCCAACTACATACATGGAGTGCAACTAATCCAAAACAATATATACAGATGTCTCTGAATGGTAATAGAGTACATGAAGTAAAAGATAAACTAAAGCTAAGCTCCGATCGCCAAGAGCTCACCCTCAGTCTGAAGTATTCCCCAGCAGATTTTCAAGCACGAATCACAGCGATCTAACGGTGATAGCCCACGCTAGGATCTGCACCCAAAGATGCAAGGGGTAGGGGTGAGCACCAAATACGAAGCATAAGGTACCCAGTAGGTATCATAGGCCGACTGGGCACATATAAGATAAAAGCGCAGTAATAGACAGAATAGAAGCAAGCAGTCACAGAAATCAACGAATGGTACACAGGAACTAGCCCAGAGGGAAATCAACAGAACCACATGTGAGGCTAGTAAGCAGAATATACACACCATAGGCACAGGTGAAAGTAAGAAACAACGCACCTGGGGTCCTTGCAATAACAGTGTATACAAAATAAGTTTACGAAATGGACGGTATACCGGTAACCTCAAGTGTAAGAAGAAGAGAGAAAGAGTAATGATAGGCATGCTCAGAGACATGAATCAAACTCAACTATTCATATCAATCTCAAATCCAGAAACTAACAGTCTAGCAGTAACCAATTTCATACTTAACCGCAACAGGGAACAATTCTGTAAGTAAATAGCAAAAGTCTACCTACAGTCCCCCGGCCGCCCATACAACCGAGGAACACAAACAAGTGAATACAAACCCTCCGGCATCCCATACTACCGGAGTGTACAATCAGAAAACAACAAACAAGGGTGGAGCCTCGAACAATGAATGATATGATGCATGAAGATCTCAAGTGCCATGGTATCTCTGTATGTACCTCCTCCGGCGCCGATCCAGCCCAGCAGGTAGGTTCCATGGAAGGACACTGCCCGTATACCTCTACTCCACCGTATACCCCTCCTCCGGCACACGCAGCCCGTAGCCCCTGGCACGGATGGCAAGGTCCATGGAGGTCCCAGACCCCATACTAAAACTCAGTATCAGAACATGTCGTCCGGAAGCAAGTCCGGTATCAAGATAGAGACCCAGTCTCTAATATGCATGCCCAGACCCTGTCCAGGACTAAAATAGTAGGAAAATAGCTCAAAAACCCCTCCAAGGGTGCCCGGGCATAACCGGGTCTAAACAGTAGAAAGTTATCTCAGGTGCTTGATCCGATCGAGGCTAAAAATCATCTCAAGTAACAAAAAAACTCAACTAGCACTGCGGCCCTGCAGAGTCTAGCGTTAATCGTAAAACTGATGATTTAAAACATAATTTACTTTCTTTTACCAAGAATACTCACAAGTCAAATCAAACCATTTCCAAATTATTTCCATTAAAAACGGGCTCCCGGGGCCATGCAAGGTTTAGAAAATGGTGTCAGTAGGCCCGAAGCCCAAACTGTAGTAAAACCTGTATAAAACCTCTTTTTATGCATGAAAATGGTATGTTCAAACACAATAGCTGCCCAACATCTCACAATCAACCTATCGACCCTGCACAGGCCCACAGCTACTCAGCAAGCATAACCAGCCTAGAAGGATAATTCTATGCCCGGGACTCGCGGACTTTCCCAAAATCCCACCTTCTATGTTCCAGAGTCAACAAGGCCTCACAGGACCACAAGGGTAAATAAAATATATCGGCAAAATACTACAAGCAACGGAGGAACAAAAGTAGGCGGACATGAATAAAGCGGTCAAGGTCTGTGGTACCAACCTAATAAACCAACCCAAGGATGCCCATTAATACAATTTTATTCTATATATGCGGAGTCTAGGGAAAATAAATCTTAACCTACCTGTCGTCCGATGACAAGCTTGAGCCTCTCCGAAAAACTCCAAAATGCAATTAAACTCGAATTCGGGCTTTTGAATAATTTGACGTAGATAATCAATTTCTTTTCATGGATCAAACGAAGTGTCAACGTAGTTTCTTTCCACAAAATACTCTCCATGGTATGAACATATATCCTAATTTGCAACTTCTGCTGACCATATATCACAATAATACCTAAGCTAAGTTAAGGATAACTACTAATATTATTATTTAATTAATTAATTAATGGAAGCCACTAATCCTAATATGAAAAGCCCACCACCATCCTTACAGGTTGTTGTCAACTCCCTCCACTTCCACGTGGGTGTGGGGTTGACACACCCAAGGATATTTTGTTCCGGTTAATACATACTCGGGTATTGCATAAATTCGTGGTAAAATAAATATAATATTTTAAATATACCATAACTTATAGAAAATTATTTCAAACAAAACCTACTATATTATAATAATAATTTTCAACATAACTAAATTTACTATCTCCGTTAAAATATTACAATGTATAAAAACCTTATAAAATAAATACATATATCATTATATCATAACAAAAATATTATTCATAAACCTTTAAAATATTTTAAAAAGGTAATAATAATATAATTTTTACCAAATTCAACTTTCAAATAAAATATTTTCAAATACACGCGATGTTAATAAAATTCTTAAACCTAGACTCGCAGTTCACCAACGCACAATTTTGATACTCAAGAATTCTCTCGGGATCCTCCCTTATGTTTTATCACTGTTTCGAAACTGAAATGGCGTTTTAAAACGTGAAGTTGAGGCTTAAATCGAGTTTAACCCGACCCGATTCGCGACCCGGTTCGTAACCCATTTTCTGCTAGATAGTCCGCGGTAAAATAGTCATAACGTTTTACTCCGAGATCAGTTCGACGTGAGGTTTTATGCATTGGAAACTAGACTCGTAGACCTTCGATTTGGTATTTCGGGGGACTTCTAACTCTCTATATATTGAGTGAAAAGCTCCGAGACATTTGACCTAAAGTTCAGAAAATTTATCAAAGAACCTTACGATCAAACAAATGGACCCGGCGCCGAAATACCGGTCCTGACGAGCCTTAGGTGGCTTGGGGCTGCTACAAACAAGCTCTAACTGTTCAAGGAAAACGTATATGTGGAAATGACCGAAAGGGTCATTACAATATCTAATGTCCAAAACTATTGGAAAAGCATAAAGACATGATGTCATGCAATTAACAAATCATGAGTCTTAAAGCTTTGCATAACCATAATTCAAAATATACTTTCCTTTCTAAAATCATAACTTGAAGATTTAGGCATGCAATTTCATGAAAATAGAGGTCATGTTATCTAAACATACCAATTTTACTCGAAGACATGCATTTCAATGAAATCATGTTAGAATTCATCATTAACATATGGGATTTTGTAAACACTTAAGGAACCACAATTAAAACATGGATAATGAATAAGAAATCATGAATTGATACTTTAAAACAAAGCCTATCAATTTTCCCCAATTTAGGTCAGGACCCTAATTTTAAAATCCATAAATTCCATTTAGAGGATTGGGGTTTTAGGCATAAGAGTGAAGGGAATCCCTTATTGAATACCCACATACCTTGATTGAAGCTAACCAAACTGAAATTGAAAAGAAAAGTAGGCTTGAACTTGGAGCTTGAGACTTGAAGCTTGAAACAGTTCTTTTCCCAATTTGGTAGATGAATGAGGGATAATGAGAATCTTAGGATAAATGGGGTAGAAACCCTACTATAAGGGGTCAAAACGACCTCACTTAGGAATTTAATAATGGTGGAAAAGACTAATTTACCCCTGACTTTAGAATAAAAAGTTACAGGAAAAGTCATCTCACAGGCTGCCCGACGAGTGTCGTGCCCATGATGGACTATCGGCCAAGACATCAGGCAGGGGTACTTTAGTCTGGGTCTGCTGGACCATTTTGACGACGATATCCCATGATCCATTGCACCTGCAATGCCCGTGGGGTTGCCCATCAGGGAAAGGAAGACGGGGGGAAAATCCCCTGGATTAATTCGATGGCTTGTTCTAACAGGCCGTTGCACCTGCGACACCCATCATGACTATCCATCGGGCTGAGAAAGACTTGGTGCCAGTTCCCTGTTTGGTTCCCACGGGGCACCCCACGGCCATCTGAGCTGCGACGCCCATGGCACTGCCTGTGGTGACCTACAGTCATAGAGAGTTCACTAGATTCAGAGCTTGATAGCTGGTTTAGATTTATGGAGTGTTACAATATTTCCCCCTTGAGATCATTCATCCTCGAATGAAGACTAAGTGAGGAAAATTGGAAAGAAACAACCCAACCAAGCAACAAAACATGAAAACTGAAGAATAAGCATGAAAATCGAGCTTGCAACTTAAAACATGACTGAATCAACTTTGAAAACTTTAATTCATACTAAGATCATGAGGGGAACTGATGGAATAGAATAAGATAGACATACTAATGAGGAAACTACTACCTCAAGCAGAAATTGGATCGGAAGGAAAGAGATGAGGGTACTTGGCCTTCATGGCTTATTCTACTTCCCAAGTAGCTCCCTCGACTAGCTGATTTCTCCAAAGAACTTTTACATAAGTGACTTATTTGTTTCTCAACCTCCGACTTTGACGATCAAGGATCTCTACTGGAACCTCCTCATAAGTGAGACTATCCTTCACACCTACATCCTCTAAAGGAATAATCAAGGACGGATCACCAACACACTTTTTCAACAAGGAAACATAGAAAACTGGATGAATAGCTTCTAAATCCGATGGTAAGTCCAACTCATAAGCAGCACTACCAACTCTCCTAAGAATTCGATACGGACCTACAAAATAGGGACTAAGCTTTCCTTTCTTGCCAAATCTCATCACACCCTTCATACGTGAAACCTTCAGAAAAACCTAATCATCCACTTCAAATTCCAATTCCCTTCTCCTCACATCTGCGTATAATTCTTGTCGACTCTGGGCAGTCTTCTACCTCACTCTAATGGTCTGAAACTTCTCCATAGTCTCATGAACCAAATTTGGACCAATAAAAGCTGCCTCACCTACCTCAAACTAAATAATAGGAGATCTACATCTCCGACCATAAAGTGCCTCATTAGGAGACATCTGGATGCTAGAGTGAAAGTTGTTGTTGTAGGCAAACTCAATAAGAGGTAAGTGATCATCCCAACTACCCTTGAAATAAATCACACAAGATCTCAACATATCCTCCAAATTCTAAATAGTACACTTTGCCTGGCCATCTGTCTGTGGGTGAAAAGTTGTGCTTAGCTTCACCCGAATACCAAGACCTCTCTGAAATGATTTCTAGAACTGGGATGTAAACTGAGTACCTCTATCTGAAATGATGGACAATGGAACACCATGAAATCAGACTATCTCACGAATGTATAGTCTGGCATAATCTTCAGCCGAATCAGTAGTCTTGATCGCCAAGAAGTGGGCTGATTTGGTCATCCTATCAACAATCATCCAAATAGAATCATGTTGCCTACGAGTATGATTCAAACTAGTAATGAAGTCCATATTGATCTCCTCAAACTTCCAAATAGGTAGATCAATATCCTAAGTTATACCACCTGGTCGTCGATGCTCTACCTTCACTTGCTGACAGTTGGGACACTTAGCCAAAAAACTAGCTTTGTCCCTCTTTATACTATTCCACCAATATATACTATTCCACCAATAGACTTCTCGTAGGTCACGGTACATTTTGGTGGTAGCAGGGTGAATAGAATATCTCAAACTATGAGCCTCATTCAAAATATGTTGTCTCAACTCATCAACGTAAGGAACACACAATCGACCCTAATAATGGAGTACACCATCTCCCCCTTGGGAGAAAACCTCAACCCTTGGATGATGGACTTCACCCTTTAGCCAAAGAAAAATAGGATCACTGTCTTGATTTGCCTTCACTTCAGCTACCAAAGATGATTCAGAACCATTCTAAACAATGACACCAACTTTTGTCGAGTCCATAAGGCGAACTCCTAACCAAGAAATCCTATGAACCTCCTTAACCAATTCCTTCTTTCTGTCCTCAACCGAAGAAACACTACCCATGGACAATCTACTAAGTGCATCCGCCACTACATTGGCCTTGCCCAGATGGTAAAGCACACTCATGTCATAATCCTTAAGGATCTCAAGCCATCTTCTTTGATGAAGATTCAATTCCTTCTAAGAGAAAACATACTGAAGACTATTATGATCGGTGAATACATCCATATGCAAACCATACAAGTAATGTCTCCAAATCTTCAAAGCGAAGACCATGGCTGCTAACTCAAGATCATGAGTAGGGTAGTTCTTCTCATGGATCTTAAGCTGTCTTTAAGCATAAGCAATCACCTTACCATGATGCATCAAAACACAACCCAAACCAATCCTAGAAGTATCACAATACATAACAAAGTCATCTAGGCCCTCGGGTAGAGCCAACACAGGACCAGTGGTTAACCTAGTCTTCAATTCCTGAAAGTTCTTCTCACATAGATCAAACCACTGAAATTTAACCTTCTTCTGAGTCAACCGAGTCAATGGGGAAGCAATGGAAGAAAACCCTTCCACAAATCTCTTGTAGTAACCAGCAAAACCTAAAAAACTCCTAATATCGGATGGGGAAGTGGGTCTGTGCCAGTTCTTTACTGCATCAATCTTTTGAGAATCAACTCGAATACCATCTATAGTCACAATGTGACCTAGAAAAGCAACAGACTACATCCAGAACTCACACTTGCTAAACTTAGCATATAACTATCGATCCTTGAGAGTTTGCAATACAACTCTGAAATAGACCGCATGCTCCTCCTCACTCCGAGAATAGATAAGAATATCATCAATAAAAACAATCACAAAGATATCTAGATACTTTTTGAACACCCAGTTCATCAAATCCATAAAGACTGCAGGAGCATTCGTTAAGTCAAAAGACATAACCAAAAATTCATAATGACCATATCAAGTTCTAAAAGTTGTCTTTGGAATATCACACCCTCTAACACGAAGCTGATGATAACTGTATCTAAGGTCGATCTTGGAGAAGAAACTGGCACCCTGAAGCTAATTGAACAAGTCATCAATCCTAGGAATGGGATACTTATTCTTAATTGTTACCTTGTTCAACTGACGGTAGTCCATACACATCCTGAGTGAACCATCTTTTTTTCTCATGAATAGAACTAGAGCACCCCATGGAGAGATGCTTGGTCGGATAAAACCATTATCAAGGAGGTCATTCAACTAATCTTTCAATTCCTTAAGCTCTATGAGAGCCATTCTATAGGGAGGAATAGAGATAGGATTCATATCTAGGAGAAGATCTATTCCAAAGTCGATCTCCCGCTTAGGAGGGACTCTGCGTAAATCTTTGGGAAACACTTCTAAGAACTCACTCACAACAGGAACAGACTGAAGGGATGGGGTTTCAGACTCTGTGTCCATAACCCGAACTATATGATAAACATAACACTTAGAAATCATCTTCCTAACCTTAAGATAATATATGAATTGACCTTTCAGGGATGGAGTACTACCTTGCCACTCTAAGATAGGTTCATTTGGAAACTTGAAACTGATGACTCGAGTACGATAATTAACAGAGGCATAACAAATATACAACCAATCCATACCAGTAATAACATCAAAATCAATCACCTCCAACTTTAATAGATCCGCTTAAGTGACTCTATGGAGTACTGAGATAGAGAAATTTCGGTAGATTATTTTGGCTAGGACTGACTTACTAACAGGAGTAGAAACATAAAAGGGTTCTAAAAGCTGATCCAGGCAAATCTTAAATTTGCATGCTACATAAGAGGCACAAAAGATAGGGAGGCACCGGGGTCTAATATAGCATACACATATAGAGAGAAGACTTTCAACATACCAATAACGATATCTGTTGAACACTCTTAGTCCTATTAAGAGGACATGTCATAAAGGCAGTTCTGGCACTGACCACCAGAGAAGCAGTGCCCTGCCTAGATGGTCGACCTCCTGGAGCTGCTGGGGCAGACTGAGTGTTGCTACCACCTTGTCCCTTCTTAGCTGAAGGGCAATCTTTAATCTTGTGACCCATCTGTCCACATCCAAAACAACCTCATGAACTAGCTAGACACTCGCCAGGATAATTCTTTCCACATTTGGTGCAAACGGGGTAGGAAGGCCCCTTTGAACCACTCCCCTGAGAATAAGAGTCTGCACCTCTACCAAACTTATCATAATGAGGCCTGGAGGCCTTAGATGGAGCACTAGCAATAGAATGCACAGGTCCTGATGACCTCTTCTGAAAAGAAGATCGATGTCTCCCTCTGGACTTCTGATGGTTAAATCTCGAACCTTCAGATCTGACTCTTTTGTTCTTCTTATCCATCTCCCTAAGCTTGTCTCCTTCAATCTGGTGAGAATTAGTCATTAGTCTGGAGATACTCATGTCGCTCAACAGCATAGTAGATCTACACTTCTTCTTTACCAAATCTGAGACTTCATAAATATAATTGCTCATCTGATCCTATGGGTCAGCCACCATGGCCGGAGCATATCTAGAAAGCTGAGCGAACCTCAACCCACACTCTTGAACAGTCATGGATCCCTATCTTAAGTTCACAAACTCTTCGGCCTTTGCTTGCCTTAACTCCCTCAGGAAGAATTGGTCAAGGAAAGCCCTCTCGAAATACTCCTAAGTCATAGGGACCACATCCCTTGCCCTAACTTCCTTTTATTGCGTGAACCAAATATGAGCTATATCCTTGAGTTGATAGGATGCTAACTCGACACTATCAACACCAGCCACTTGCATCACATCAAAGATTTTCTTCACTTTATTGATAATATTTAGTGGATCCTCACTAACTTTCAAACCCCAGAACTCAGGTGGGTTCATACTAATAAAAACATGAACTCGGGCCACTACCCCACCTTGAGGGTAGACGGGGATATGAGCTGGCTGGTTTTCCTGAGCGGCCATAGTTTGGGCTAGCATGTGTATCGCGTTCCTGAACTCCTCATTCATGACCTCGGGGACTGGAACTGGAGGAGCAGTATTCCGAGAGGCTCGGTGAGGTATAGCACATCGAGGAATAATGTAAAACGTACAAGGAAAGGATTAAAGGGGTATTAGAGTTAAACTATATCGCACGATATGATCATGAAAGAAGTGAAGTTTTTCTAAGACATCTCATAACTTCCCTCTCATAAGTGTGGCATGCTTCACACACATGAAAGAGACTCTACTCGATGCGGCTTTCAGACATCCTAGAACTCTTGAACCTGAGGCTCTAATACCAAGTTTATCCTGCCCCGAGACTACCCCCTTGACAGAATGTGGGACCTGGGACCACAAGTGACCCTAGATAACCCTTGGTCATAGCATAACTCTGATTATTCAAATAGACAAGCGAAAGAATAATAGGAAGATTTGAAATCAAATGTATAGATAATCAAGTCAAATAGGAATACAAATCCAAAAGGAGACTCACATATTGTCTATGTATGAAAAGCCTCTAACTATCATAAAGAGTTGTTGGGAAGAGACCCCATCTAACTCGGAATGTAAAATGAAAGCATAAAGATGAATGCTCTAACTCTAGTCCTTGAATAATAAGGACTCACCAATGATCAGCTGAACATCTGGCATAATCTAACCACGAGTCTGAGGGCAGGTGCCTGAATCTGCATCGTAAAAAGATACAGCGCAAAATGCGTCAGTATTATAGGATGTACTTAATTTATGAGCCTATACAACAATAAATGTAAACGTCCTTGAATCATTCTTGAAAAACTAAAACCATGCATAATAAGAGAATTCATGAGTAAAATCGTAGTTAAACATAAGACATGAAAATAGAAGATAAACTACAAAAGTAGAGTATCATATAACTTAAACTGAAAAGCTTTTATACGGGAGTTTCTTATAACCAACAATAGACCTTGTGAGCTACATGGAATCTAAATATATAACCCTAGTTAGCAAAGCTTTTCCAAATCCTGCCAACTTAAAGAACACCATTATCCAACTATATCACCCTAGTTGGCAAAGCTGCCATATGCCCCGCTAAGGCAAGGGAACCATTATAACAACGAGTGGAACCACTTTCATAAGCCTATCAGGTGATACATAACCTACACTGGAAATGTAGTTTTTGGACTTGGGTAATCAAACTATCGTTGCTCGGTGCTAAATACTACTCTCAAAACATATACGTATATCTCATAATACTTGTGACATATCTGATGTCAAAACTATTCATAACTTAGGTAGACATATTTGGATGCCAAACCTTTCATAAAACATAGAGACATAACTAATGTCCAAAACTGTTGGAAAAGCATAAGGACATATTTGATGTCATGCAATTCACAAATCATGAGTCTTAAAGCTTAGCATAACCATAATTCAAAATATACTTTCCTTTCTAAAATCATAACTTGAAGAATTAGGTATACATTTTCATGAAAAGAGAGGTCATGTTATCAAAACATACCAATTTTACTCAAATACATGCAATTCAATGAAATCATGTTAGCATTCATCATCAACATATGGGCTTTTGTAAACACTTAAGGGACTAGAATTAAAACATGGATAATGAATAAGAAATCATGAATTGATACTTTAAAACAAAGACCATCAATTTTCCCCAATTTGGGTCAGAACCCTAATTTAGAAATCCATAAATTCCATTTAGAAGATTGGGGTTTTGGGCATAAGGGTGAAGGAAATACCTTATTGAATAACCATATACCTTGATGGAAGCTAACCCAACTGAAATTGAAAAGAAAAGGAGGCTTGAACTTGGAGCATGAGACTTGGAGCTTGAAGGAGTTCTTTTTTCCCAATTTGGTATATGAATGAGGGATAATGAGAATCTGAAGCTAAATGGGGTAGAAACCCTACTATAAAGGGTCAAAATGACCTTACTTAGGAATTAAAGAATGAGGGAAAAGACTAATCTACTCCTGACTTAAGATTAAAAAGTTACAGGAAAAGTCATCTCACGAGCAGCCGATGGCCTATCGGCCAAGACGTCGGGAAGGGGTACATTAGTCTAGGTCTGCTGGACCATTTTGATGATGAGCTCCCATGGCCCATTGAGCCTGCGATGCCCATAGGGTTTCTCATCGAGGAAAGGAAGACAGAGGGGGAAATCCCCTAGATCAATTTGACTGCTTATTTCCATGGGACATTGCACCTGCGATACCCGTCATGACCATTTGTTAGGCTGAGAAAGACTTTGTGCCAGTTCCTTGTTTGGTTCCGATGGGGCACCCTATAGGCCGTCTGATCTACCATGCCTGTGGTGCTACTCGTGGTGACCTACAGTCGCAGAGAGTTCACTGGATTTAGAGCTTGATAGCTGGTTCGGATTTACAGGATTTTACAGACAATAACCTTAGAGTTAAACACGCAACCCGGTCTACACCTTTTTTTTAAATTCATTTGTTAGCCTGTTGGGCCTTTTATTAATAAAATACTGAAAGAAATTACATCTAAGACATGAGTCTAGCCCAAATAGCCCAAACTCGGAAAAAAATTAACGCCTACACTAAACTAATAGCAAAAATCATGTTGGAAACTAAAGGTATCCAAATCCAAATCCCTAAACCTACAGGTCGACATTGTTGTTCGCCACATCTTCACCTCAAAGCTCAACGCTTTCACCCCCTCCATGGTGAGTGAGGTAAGTTTCATCTCTTTGTTCCACCTTTCCTCTTCTCTATTTATTTTAGGCTAATGTTAACGAATTTCCACAGGTTGGGTTCATCAGCTTCCTTGCTCGTCTTGACTTGAGCTCTCTCACTAAGCAAGGGTTCATTTGTACCGCTTACTTCTGAATTTGTCTGTAATCTAGAGCTTTTTCTGAGTTGCTTGCATTTGATTTTTTGCTCCTTACTTTACTGCCTCTTTTTTGAATGTATCTCTTCTTTAGCGCTGCTTCTGGATTGCTGATGTCTTGCTTTGATTCTGATGTATGGACACTGTAGTTTGTACCTATTAATTAAACCTTTTCCTTTCGAATCCATATCATGGAAACCTTGGTATTTGATTTCCCCTTTGTCAAGTGCTAGATTTGCTAGGTAGTCAGCAACCTTGTTCCCTTCCCTTAGGATGTGTACTACTTGTGTTTCTCTTTCTGCTAAAATTGTTTGTATTTCTTCAATCTATCCTGCAATATTCCATGGTGGTTTCCAGATCCCCTTTATAACATTAGTGAGAAGCTTTGAATCTGTCTGGATTATCACTTGTTCTATATTCTTTTCTTGTACATGCTTACAAGCCTCCAGTTTAGCTCTTCATTCTAATACTGTGTTTGTACTCTCCTCTATTTCCTTAACTTCTACATACATTAGATTCCCTTTGCTATCTCTGACACAAAATGCATATGAGTATCTCCCTGGGTTCCCTCTTGCAGTTCCATCAGTATTGCACCAAGACCAAATTCACAATCAAATATAATAACATGGCCTCTCAAGGACCATATGAAAATATCACTATTCACAAACACAACCTGATCCACTCATGGAACCATCATCAAAATGCAATAACACAATAAAATGAACCCATACCAGGCATGGTACCCGAGCCAACCATTAGTATCCTGTACCAGGTGTGGTACCCGAGCAAACCATTTTTTATCCCATACCAGGAGTGGTGCCTGAGCCAACCATTTTTTATACCGTACCAGGCATGGTACCCAAGCAAACCAAATATGACACAAAAATCCAACGGTCATAAACAATGACCAATTCAACACTTGTAGACCAACAAGCAATAATACCTAGTTTATTTCATAAGACTGATAACTGGACACCTAGACATTCATAAAACACTCCCTAAGCATGCAACTCATACAATACTTAAGCAAAAACATATGAACATACAGTGCATAAGGGAATCAATAGCCATCACCTACCCCTATCCGGGTACATAAACTCAACCTTGAATTCCGTCTGAAGACCTATACCCCGTTTACCCCTTTACATATACTAGTAGACACACCAAATACTGAACCTTCTTCTAGGACCAACTTACAACATGGGGAAAACCTCCCCTAAACTCAGAAATTCAACCATTCTAGTTATTCTACCTTTTTTCGCCAATTCATTTTGGAACTCCCATTCCTTTACACAGTCATTTAATTACCCAAGCCCTTCCAGTTCCCTTAACCTTCTCATCAATTTAGTCCCTGAAGACTATCATTGTACAATAATTATAAGCATACACAATCCAGAATATATCAATCTAATATTCTAACCCAACCATTTCCTAGTTCAACCAATTCAATCCCAACAATCCTCCAGACACTGTGCCCGAAGGCCTAAGCAAGGATTCTCCTTTTCAGTCTATACAATATATACGAAATGAAAATAGGTCAACCTACTCAACGAAGGAAACCTAGCCTACCTGGATGCCAAGCAACTGCAAAAATGAATTTTTAGCTCTGTGAAGGTTTCCCTATCAGATGGTGAGTACAAAATCCATGGTTATGTTTCCTTTTAGCCGAAATCCCTCCTCCCCTTAGCTTCCAAGCTTTTGGGCAGCCTAGGAGGGTTTTTGGAGAAACCGTCATATGTTTTCCAACTCAGGAGGAGACGTCTTTTATTAAAAAAAGTGTTTTGAGGCTACTGCCTCCCTTCATCCTGCTATAGAGGATAGCCTTCCACTATAGCGCTACCACTATAGTAGAATAAATACCGCTATAGAAGAGTGATGTCAGCTCAGATGATTTAAAAAATCTTAAAATTTCTATCACGTCTATGATGACCCTTCTGGTCATCTTCCTGTTTACGTATTTATTGCACTATTAGAGCTTCCCTGTAGCAACCCCAAGTAATATATGGCTAGCTAGGACTAGTAGTTAGGTGCCCTAGTCGTTCATTTGGTTATTCTGGCCGTTTGCCTATATTAGAGCCTTAACTTGGAATATCATTGACTTTAGTCAACATTCTTAGCTAACATGTTTATAATTTAATTCTGACAGTTCCATTAGCTCCGAAGCATTGAGTTTGGTCTAGTTTAACCTTTAGTTAAGGCCTGATAACTTCCAGTGTGGGTTTTGTGTTGGTTTTTTTGTTTTCAGGCCATTTGGAGTTGAAAGTGTAACTTGGGCCAGCTTTTGATGATTGGAGCATCAGATTCATAATATGATCATTCCATCAGCTCCAGAATGATGAGTTTGGGTGAGGTTGGTGGTTGGTTTGGGTCTCGGGTGAGCTGGGCTCATTTTAGCTAGTTGGATGGTTTTAGATTGTATTGACTTGGGTCAACATTTCTCTGAAACGACCTCGTATGGAAGTTTCATCGATCCCGTTGAGTCTGGTATGTCGTTTCCACTCTATTAACATTATTGGTTTTTTAATATTGGTTTCTGATTGAGCCCAAAATCCCCCATGGAAATTCTTAGTACAGCTGGTTTTAGTGCAGTTGCATGACTTCAGTGCCAATGACGCCCAGAAAGTGCGTTCGCGCTAGCCTGTGGCCAGCCCTTATGTGTAATGGCGCCAGGCCAGCGCCAATGGCGCCTAGGCCAGTGCCAATGGCGCGTAGGCCAGTTCCTACTTGCCAGCTCTGATGGCGCCTTCTGCGCCTAATCCCTTACCGTGAAGGCACTGGTTTAGCGCGATAGCACTGACCAGCGACCATCAGCTATATATTTCTCTTTAGTTTGATTTTCCAGCCTTTTTCCTGAACTATTCCAACACCAAAACTCAATGTTCTCTCCTCTTAAGTGTTCAAAACAGTTCCAAGCCTTGGGAATTCATTCCATTGAAAAGAAAGCTTGCTACCTTGGCTACTTTGGTAAGTCTCCTTTCCCAATTTCCCTTTTTTCCTCCATTGTTGAACTTCCATGGCTATATATTCTAAAAGCTTGGTTTTCTTGAAGAATCTGCCCCCTTGGCGTGGCATGTCCCGTAAATTCTGTGTTTTCAGTTCCTTAGCGGGGTGCTCTCATTGTGGTGAGCCTTCCTTGCTCAATTTCTGATTTTGTTCTTAAATTTCAACTTTAAGCCCTCTCTTAAGCGGGCTATTTGGAGCCTTTTCCCTTGGCCGAAATTGCTCATTTTTGGAGCATGCCTTCTTGGCATCATTGATGATATCGTATTTCTTTCCATTTTTGGTTTTGGGTTGGGGGCTCTATGGACCCGCTTTTGACCCAAATTTTGGCCCATCTTTTAGTATAGCAATATGGGTATCGTTAGACTCGTTTTAATATGTTATTTATGTTTGTGATAGTGTGACTATCATTTGGGGTTCCTTGGAGGTATTCGAGCTTGGATATCGTGGTCCCAGTAGCTTATCCTCAGACGACAGGTAGGTTACAGTCTAAACTCCTTAGATCTAGCATATATTGGATAAAATTGTACTAATTGACATCCTTTGGTTGGGTTACTAGATTGGTACCACAGACCTTGACTATTTTTCCATGATTTGCCCATTCTTTCTTCCATTATATGTAGTATTCTTTGTAGTTGATATTATCACCCTTCTGGCCTGCGTGGCCTTATTTTGACTATGGACAATAGATGGTGAGCTTTTCGAGGGTGTCCATGAGTCCCGAACATCATTATCATGATATTATGCTGGCTATATGTGTTTTAGAGCGATTGGAGCCTGTGTAGGGCCGATAGGTTGTTTGTGGGCTGGGGGCCACTGTTGTTATTGCGTATACCATTCATCATGTATATAGAGGGAATTTCTTCATGATTTTACTATAGTTTTGGGTTTGGGCCAACTATCGCTGGATTTATAAACCTTGTATGGCCCGTGGGGCCCATTATTAATGCAAATGATTTAAAAGGGGATTTGGTATCATTTTAATGGATTTTCTTTGGGTAAGGGAGAATTAAAGGATATTTTATCACTATTTTCACTTATACTAGACTCGGCAGGGTCGAGTGCTAGACTTGTTTTACTACTACTTTTGGGGTGATGCTAGACTCAATGGGGTCGTGTGCTAGGACTATTTGACTTAGTGATTTAGACCTGGATACTCTCCGGGCATCTTTACTTGGGGATTTTTGAGATTGCGAGGAATCTAATATGTTGGTTGGGGAACTTCATGGACCTTGTCATTCTGGACCAGGGGCTACGTGCTGCGAGTGCCAGAGTGGGGGTATACAGAGTAGTAGATGTATACAGGTTTGACCTTCCATGGATCCCATATCCTGGGCCTTATAGGATGCTAGAAACGTGTAACATACGGTACTACTATCAATCTTGTCTTAGCATGGCATATCATACCATTCATTTGTGTGAGGTTCCACCCTTGTTTGCTATTTGTTGATTGTACGCTCTGGTAGTATGGTATGCCAGAGGGTTTGCCTTCACTTGGTTGTGTTCCTTGGGTGTATGGGCGCCTGCAGGACTGTAAGTAGACTTATTGTTACTATTTGGCTCTATTGGTTCCTATTGTGGTTCGTATGACTCCAGATATTATTTAAGTTTTGTTTGAGTTCTCGTTGTTAACTCTTGACTTGAGAGTAGCTAGCTTATTTTGGTTATTATATCTTGTATTCGAGCATGATTATTGTTATCTTTTCTCCCCTTATCTATCCATTGAGGTTACCAGTATACTGCCTACATTTTTAATCTCTCTCTATTTTACTTATTGTTGTGAGGATCCCGGGTACGTGCTTCTTCTCTTACCTGTGATGCATATTCTAGTAGCTAGACATATGTGTTGTTCTTGCTTGTATCCTTTCCGTGCTAGCTTTCGTGTGTTTATTCATTCCCTTTTGTGACTATTTGTTTCTATTATGTCTATTACTGCTCTTTTATCTTATATGTGCCTAGTCGGCCTATGATACCTACTAGGTACCTTATGCTTCACATTTGGTGCTCATACTACACTATGCATCTTTTGGTGCAGATCCTAGTGGGGGCCATCATAGTTAGCTTATTGGAGACTCGTGCGAGGAGTTGTTTTGGGATATCTTCGGATTGAGGGTGAGCTCTAGTGGATCGGAGCTTAGTTTTTAGTTTATCTTTTATTGTATATTCTCTACTACCATTCGGAGACATCTGTATATAATGTTTTGGATAGTTGTATTTTGCTGATGTAGTTTTGGATCTATTCTATGATACCAGGTTTTGGGGTTTGGTTTAGCTTCCGCGTGTGTGTGTATATATATATATTTCTGTACATTTTTTCTTATTCCCTTGCTTCTGCTTGATTATATCATTTCTTCTGCTTAATTGTTAGGCAGTAGACCATTTCTAGTCATTCTGGGCTACGGGAATTGGTTCGCCTACTGGGGGGTTGTAAGTGCCATCATGACCTAGAAATCAGGTTGTGACAGCTTGATATCAGAGCCTAGGTTCACCAGTATCATCGATATAGGAGCTAATGTCTAGTAGAGTCCTACGGATCGGGGTGGAAATGTTCATACTCAATCTTTGAGATGCTATAGTGACATCTTAGGAAATATGACTCTCTTATTTGCTTTTGTATCATGAATAATCCTTGGGAGTTTCTAGAAATATCACTTGTTCTCATTAATTCTTTTGCAGATGGCTCGCACGAGATTGTCCACATTGGGCGGAGATGAGCCTCCGAACCTAGCTAGGGGCTAGAGAGGTCGTAGAGGTAGGGCTTGAGGACGTCCCCGAGCAGCGGAACCTGCTAGAGCTGCTAGAGTTGAGAGTGAGCCTAAGCATGATCTTGAGACATAGTTTTCTCCTGAGCCGTAGCATATGGACCCGAGGACAGCCCAAGTGCCACCAGTTCCAGTACCAGTTTCTGTGCCAGCATCAACCTTAGCTCAGTTTTTGGTTATTTAGGGTTTTCTTATTCAGCTTTTAGGTATGATTAGAGAGAGACCTTCTGAGGTAGCACAAAAATATGCTCAGGGGCAGCCCTAGGTGCACCAATTTCAAGAGCGCAGCCTGCCACTACAACTCCCTGTGCTGAGGTTATTTCAGTCCCCTCAGTTGCACAGCCTCTTGCTCTCCGCCTGGTTATGATAATCACAAAGTAGAAGGCGTTGGATAGATTCTTGAGATTGGCACCTACGCGGTTTGCTGGCACACCTGGACAGGACCCATATGATTTTATTACTACTTGTGAGGAGATGTTGCATCATTTGGGGTTGTTAGAGACTCACTGGGTCAGTTATACTACATATCAGTTGGAGGGCCCAGAGAAGTTATGGTGGAGGGCCCAGGTTGCTTGCAGACCATCATCATCGCCTCCTTTGACTTGGTCCAAGTTCTACAAGGTCTTCATGGCCAAATTCTTACCTCAGAGTGACAGGGAGAGGCGGAGAGAGGAGTTCAGCAGACTTACTTTGGCTACTATGACCGTCTCAGAGTACGTACCCATTTCCATCAGCTTGCTATATTTGGGGGCATGATTATGCCTACTGAGTCTGACAGAGTCCATAAATTTATTTGGGGGTTTTGGAAAGAGTTTAGAGAGCCTGCAGAGATATTGGTTGCTAGTGGTCGGTCATTCCAGGCTATTGCGGACTATTCCTATACTGTAGAGGTTTCGCGTTGTCATGATATTTGGGCCATAGATCAAAGGCCTCGACATAAGAGTGGCTACAATGGTTCCAGACATAGTAATAGAGGATGGGCCCAATGGGGGCTGAGGTTATCAACCACAACAGCATTAGGGTCAGACCAGCCGACCGGTTTAGGCATCACTTTAGAATTCTGGTTCTCAGTTTGAGCAGGGTAAGAGTAGTCAGCGTTGTCACAGTGGTCAGTCTTCGAGAGGTACTACTTCTGGGGCATCAGGTCGAAGTGGCCACATAGGTTCAGCGGGTTTGTCTCGACAGGATGGGCCGTCAGGGCCATGCTATGAGTTTGGAGTCAGCACTCATTTTGCAAAAGATTTCCCTTAGTGGGGTACAACCTTATATGAATGCGGAGTTAGTGGTGATTTTGCTAAAGATTGCCCCCAGTGGGGTATATTTCAGCCAGTCACTCTGTCGACCCAACCTATTCGCTTAGTTCAGTCACCAGCTCGGGGAGGTGATGGTCAGGGTAGATGTGGCGCTCTACATGGCAGCGCAAGTGGTAGGGATGGCGGTCGGGCAGGTGGAGGTCGTTGTCAGTTTTATGCGGTCCCTATGAGGTCGGAGGCAGAGGCCTCGGATGCTGTGATTATAGGTACGATATCTATATGCCATCTGTATGCTATGAATCTATTTGATCCTGGATCCACTTGTTCATATGTATCTACCTACTTTCTGCCTTGTTTGGGGTTGGCTAGTGAGCCGTTATCTCTGCATATTTCTGTTTTGACCCTAGTAGGAGATTCTTTAGTGGTTGATTGGATTGTGAGATATTGCATGATATCTGTTGGTGATTCTGAGACTTGGGGTTATTTGATGATCTTTGATATGATAGATTCTGATGTGATACTGGGCATGGAGTGGTTATCCCCTCATCGTGCAATTTTGGATTGTTATGCCAAAACCATTACCATAGTCGTGCCCGATGTATCCCCAATTATGTGGTAGGGTTCTATTAGCCGCGCACCATCAGGGATCATCTCTTGTCTTTGAGATAGGAATTTGATTTCTCTTGGGTGTTTATCTTATGTAGCATATGTACAAGATGCTAGTGCTGACCCTTCGTCCCCTGAGTCTATTCCTGTGATTAGAGACTTTCTAGATGTGTTTCCTACTGACCTTCCAGGCCTTCCACCAGAGAGAGATATTGATTTTACCATTGAGTTAGAGCCGGGCAGCAGGCCCATTTCCATTCCTCCTTACCGTATGGCTCCTGCTCAATTGAGAGAGCTTAAGGAGCAGCTCCAGAATTTGTTAGCTAAGGGGTCATTAGAACGAGTGTGTCTCCTTGGGGTTCTCCTATTCTCTTCGTGAAAAAGAAGGATGGGTCGATGCAGATGTGTATTGATTACCAGCAGCTAAATAAGGTGATAGTGAAGAATAGGTATCCGGTGCCGAGGATTGATGACTTGTTTGATCAGCTTCAGGGTTCAGCCATGTTTTCAAAGATTGATTTGATGTTCGGCTACCATCAGTTGAGGATTAGGATGGAGGAAATCCCTAAGACAGCATTCAGGACACGTTATGGCCATTATGAGTTCTTGGTGATGTCTTTTTTTGGTGGAGCAAATCCCTAAGATAGCATTCAAGACACGTTATGGCCATTATGAGTTTTTGTTGATGTCTTTTGGGTTGACTAATGGCCCCGCAACTTTCATGGACTTGATGTATGGGGTGCTTAGACCATATTTGTATATGTTCATGATAATTTTCATTAATGACATTCTAATATACTCGAGGAGTAGAGAAGAGCATGAGCAGCACTTAAGGACTGTACTTCAGACTTTGAGAGATCATCGACTTTATGATAAGTTCTCAAAGTATGAGTTTTGTCTTGAGTCAGTTGCATTCCTAGGGCACGTGGTATCCAAGGATGGGATTAGAGTTAATCCGTGTAACATTTCAGTGGTTCTTGATTGGCCTAGACCTATTACTACCACCGAGGTTCGCAACTTTGTTAGGTTAGCGGGTTACTATAGATAGTTCGTTCAAGGATTTTCTTCCATAGTAGCACCCCTGACTATGCTGACTAGGAAGGATTTTCCATTTCAGTGGTCGAATCAATGCGAGGATAGCTTTCAGAGGCTTAAGGCCTTATTGACTTGAGCTCTTCTTTTGACTTTACCGGTCGAGGGTCAGAGTTTTGGCGTGTATTGTGATGCTTTTAGGTTTGGTATTGGTTGTGTGTTGATGCACCATGGTCGAGTGAAAGAATATGCGTCGAGACAGTTTAAGGTTCACGAGTGAAACTACCCCACTCATGACTTAGAGTTGACTGAAGTAGTCTTCGCGCTCAACATCTGGCGGCACTACCTATATGGAGTTCATTGCGAGATATTCACCGACCATCATAGTCTTTCAGTACATTACGAGTCAGCGAGAGCTGAACTCGAGGCAGAGGATATGGATAGAGTTGCTGAAGGACTATGATTTCACTATTTTATACCATCTGGGCAAGGCAAACGTGGTAGCGAATGCCTTGAGTCAGAAGGCGGTGAGTATGGGCAGCCTAGCTTCACTTTCTGTTTCTAAGAGACCGTTGGCCTTGGACATCTAGTCCTTGGCTAACCTTTTGGTTAGGCTTGACTTGTAGTATCCTAGCAGAGTTTTTGCCAGCATTGAGGTTCGTTCTACTCTAGTTGATCAGATTCAGTGCCAACAGTTTGAGGATTAGAGTTTGTGTAACCTTCGTGACCAAGTAGTTCGAGGTGAGGCCAGCCGGGATACTTTGGGTTCTGATGGTATTCTGAGGTTTGACAGCCTTCTTTGTGTACCGAGGGATGGAGATTTGATTTAGTTGATACTTTGTGAGGCGCATTGTACTAGATACTCCCTTCATCCTGGCGTAGACAAAAAAGTATAGAGATTTGAGACAGCTTTACTGGTAGAGTGGTATGAAGCGGGATGTAGCAAAGTTTGTATCTCGGTGCTTAAACTGTCAGCAGGTGAAGTTTGAGCACATGACGCCGAGAGGTTTGATGCAATGACTTTCCATTCCTCAGTGGAAGTGGGAAGGAAGTACTATGGATTTTGTGGTTGGTTTGCCTCGTACTTCTCAGGGTTTTGATTCCATTTGGGTGATTGTGGATCGGCTGACCAAGTCGGCCCACTTCTTGCAAGTTCAGACTTCCTAGGGTGCTGAGAGGTTAGCTCAGATTTACATTCGTGAGGTTTTTCAGTTGCACGGGGTCCCAACTTCAATCATTTAAGACTGTGGCACTCAGTTCACATCTCAGTTCTGGAGAGCTATAAGAGGGATTTGGGTACAGAGGTTCAGCTTAGTACTTTTTTCCATCCTCAGACATATGGCTAGTCCGAGAGGACTATTCAGGTCCTAGAGGACATACTTCGGGCTTATGTACTTGACTTTGGAGGTTCATGGGATCAGTTCATGCCTTTGGCCGAGTTTGCTTTTAATAATAGCTTTTATTCAAGCATCGGCATGGCACCTTTCGAGACCTTGTATGGTAGGCATTGCAGATCACTGATTGGTTGGTTTGATGGGTTAGAGTCAAGACCGCAGAGGACAGATTTGCTTAGACATTCCTTATATCGAGTCCATTTGATTCAGTATAGAGTCAGAGGACCCCAGAGTAGGCATAAGAGCTACATTGATCGTAGACTTCATGCCTTAGAGTTCAGTATTGGTGACTAGGTTTTCCTTCGAGTATCGCTTGTGATGGGAGTGATGAGATTTGGTCGGTGGGGCAAGCTTAGCCCTAGGTTCATTGGGCCATTTGAGATTCTCTAAAGGATTTGTAGTGTTGCCTATATGTTAGCTTTGCCTTTGATATTTTAAGCTATTCATCTAGTTTTCCATGTCTCGATGTTGTGGCGGTACGTCCCAGATTAGTCTCATGTGTTGCGTTGGGATTCGATCTAGTTAGATGAGAGTTTATCCTTTGTTAAGGAGCCGATAACTATTCTGGATAGATATATCAGGAGATTGAGATCTAGAGAGATTTCGGTTGTGAAAGTTCAGTGGAGGTATTGTTCGGTCGAGGAGGCTACATGGGAGACCGAAAGTGAGTTGCGTGCTCAATATCCACAGTTGTTCGAGCCTTCAGGTACTCCCTTCTTCTTGACTTTCAAGGACGAAAGTCTTTTTAGTTGTCACGACCCGATTTCTCAGGTCATGATGGCACCTACAACCCCCTAGTAGGAGAACCAATTCCTATAGCCAGGAACAGTTAGTAATGGGCTACTACCTAACCAATACACACAATAGGCAGAAATAAGCAGAAGTAGAAGGTAAATATAAGATAACGCGGAAGCAACAACCCAAAATATTTACCAATGAGACTACAACAACCCCAAGACTTGGTATCGATAGTACAGAAGCTGCTAATAGAATACAAGTGCTAGAAGTAACAAAATACAATATAAATCTATCTCCGAAAGTATAAGGAGAAACAGTAAAACAAATAAGATATAGACAAGCCCCGACCGTCAGGCGTTCACCCTAGTCTCGAATCTCCTAAAGGCTGCACGAGTCTCCAACGCGATCAATGGTGAAAGCTCAACTAATATCTGCACCAAGAAGTGCAGAAATGTAGTATGAGCACCAAGACAACGGGTACTCAGTGGGCATCATCGACTGACTGAGCGCATATAAGATATAAAAATTGTAATAAGAAGATCATAAGAAAGCAGTAATAGAAGCAAGGAAGAAGCACAAGTAACTAGCACAAGGAGCAATCAACCGAGAGTTACAAGTATACATGCTAGAACAAACATATACATAACACAGAAACACAAGCGTAAGGAAGAAGAACGCACCTGGAATCCTTGCAACAATAGTATATACAAAATGAGAGAGTTTAGAAAACATGGCGGTATACCGGTAACCTCAAGTAAAAGGAAGTAAGTAAGCAACTTCACATACTCAAGAAGGGATCAAAATACTACTGGAAAACATACAACGAATCAAACTTCAAAGATAGTATAAACAGAGATCAACCTTGCAAGTATCAACCTAGGATGGAACAACTTAACCACAATAACGGATAGATACTACTCAAATCCTGATGAGGATGGAACCAGAAACTCACACTCTGCTCAGAAGGCCACACAAAGGTGCCTCAATAAGATAGGACTCCCTATCCCTCTCAATAATCAAAATCGCACAACCGGAGCCTCAACAGGCTAATAACCGCTAAGTGACCACGAAACAAGGACCATAACCAGCTCTATAAAGCGACAAGAGTAATCTAAACTACCTACAGTCCCAACAGCCGCCCATACAATCGAGGAATGCAATCAAATAAAAACAAACCCTCCGACCACCCATAAAACCGGAGCATACACTGAACACATAGCAAATAAGGGTGGAATCCAAGTGAAATATGCATGATGATGATAATGATGGAACCGGTAATAGTAACTCTATATGCACCTCTCCCAGCATGCCCGGTACACTGGCAGGAGGACCCATGGTGGGACATGCTCGCTATCCCTCATCCTACATCATATACCCCTCCTTTAACATGATTGGCTCCTAGCCAAGTCCTGGAATGGAGGGCCCATAGAGGTCCCTGACCACATACTATAACGACCGCAGAATCTCAGAGAATCAGAACCTCAAAGTACAAGCCCAGAATTAAACTGGGACTAAAACAATAGAAGTAATCTCAAAAAGACCCTCTCAAAGGGTGCCCGAGGTATACTCGAGTCTAAATCAGTCATAAAAGTCTTAATAACCCTTTCAAAGGGTACCCAGAGTGTGTTCGGGTCTAAATCAATAAAAAATCAGGTAGTGCCCTGCCCAATAGAGCCTAGTATCAGTAGGAAATCTAGTGTAGTACTCCGCCCAGCAGAGCTTAGTATCAGTAGAAAATAAAGTGTAGTACTCCGCCCAGCAGAGCCTAGTATCAGTAGAAAATCAAGTGTATACTTCGCCTAGCAAATCCTAGTATCAGTAGAAAATCAAGTGTGAAATCATCCAAAATCGCATGTCATCATTAGATTATACCAAAAAGGGGCCCTCGGGGCTATGCAAGTTTAGGAAAAACTATCTATAGTGGCTCGCAGCAAAAACTGAAGTAAAACATGCAGGGAAAACCTTTTTCTTGGATGATATGCTCGCACACAAATATAAATTAGTCCAGCAGCTCACAAACATCTCCTATCAGCTCTGCATAGGCCCATAAGCTACTAAGCAGACATAATTAGCCTAAAAGGATATCTCTATGTCTGTGACTCGCGAACATTCCTAAATAACCCACCATTTTTATTCCAGAGTCAATACAAGGCCAGCAGGATCACAAGGGTAATATACAATACTACGCGAATACTGCAATCAATGAATAAAATAAACAGACAGAAAAGGCAGACAAGGTCTGGGGTACCAACCTATAAAACCCACCCAAGGATGCTAATTAATACAGTTATAGCCTATATACGTAGAGTCTAGGTAGGGAAAGCCATAACCTATTTGTCATCCGATAACTAGCTACGGGAATGGCTTTGTCTAGGCTCGAACTGCTTCAGGAAACTCCAAATCGTGAAACCACTATCAATACAATTAACTATAAGTCAAAACAAGACTAACAATACCCATAATGCTATAATAATAGTCGGGTTGAAATTCGGGTCACAAACGGGCATGTGGGCCCTGTAATCCAAATCGAAAACAAAAAACACTCATGTGTTTGTTACTATCCCTCGAGAATAGGCTCAAAATTTCAACAGAAACGAACAACAATTGGGGCTCAAAACAGCCCGCTCAAGTTGGAGGTAAAAGATAGAATTTAAGAATGAAAAATCGAGAATTAGGCAAGAATTACTTACCACAAGAATGGAATTTAGGCCAAGACGAAGAATTCTTTACACCCAAGATCATGCAAGAGCTATGAGGCAGAATCTATCAAAAAATACAAGCTTTGGGTAAGAGCAACAATGGTGGATTTTGAGAAAAACAAAAGAAGTAAGTTGGGCAAGAAGCTTACTATGAATCGAAGAATTATGGATAATCGATGAACAAATGATTCCACAATGTTTAGAACTGCTATAGGAGCAACTTGGGAGAGTGATTTTTCAGTTTAAAGCTGGGAGAAACCAAGAAAGTGAGCTGAAAAATCAAAGTGCCAGCAATAAACAACTGTTGGTCACTGGTCAGAGCTATCGTGCTAGACCTGCGCCATTGCGCTGAAGGAGGACTAGCGCCAAGGCGCCATTGTACTAAAATAGTGCAACAGCGCTGGCCAGCAAGATGCGCGTATGCGCGATTGCACTAAGGAGCACCATTGGCGCTGGCAAACAGGCGACAGGCTAGCGATATCTCGCTGCCAGGGTGTCGATGACACTAAAGAAGTTGCCTGCAACAAAATCTGCAACTTTTCTAAAACTCCACGGGGCATTCCGGCCACACAAAAGTGCCTCAATAAGATAGGACTCCCTATCGCTCTCAATAATCAAAATCCCACAACCGAAGCCTCAACTGGCTAATAACCGCTAAGTCTCCACAAAATAAGGACCATAACCAACTCTATAAAGCGACTAGAGTAATCTAAACTACCTACAGTCCCAATGGCCGCCCATACAATGGAGGAACGCAATCAAGTGAAAACAAACCCTCTGGTCACCCATACAACTGGAGCATACACTGAGCACACAGCAAACAAGGGGGAATCTGAATGAAATATGCATGATGATGATAATGATAGAACCAATAATAGTAACTCTGTATGCACCTCCCCCAGCATGCCCGGCGCGCCGGCAGGAGGACCCATGGTGGGACGTGCCTTCTATACCTCATCCTATACCATATACCCCTCCTTCGGCATGCTTGGATCCTAGCCATTTCTTGGAACGGAGGGCCCATGGAGGTCCCTCACCACATATGGTAACGACCGTGAAATCTTAGAGAATTAGAACCTCAAAGTATGTGCTAGAAATTGAACCGGGTCTAAAACAATAGTAGTAATCTCAAAAATACCCTCTCAAAGGGTGCCCGAGGTATACTTAGGACTAAATCAGTGATAAAAGTCTCTATAACCCTCTCAAAGGATGCCCAGAGTGTGTACGGGTCTAAATTAGTAAGAAATCAGGTCTAGTGCCCTGCCCAGCAGAACCTAGTATCAGTAGGAAATCAAGTCTAGTACTCCGCCCAGTAGACCTTAGTATCAATATAAAATCAATCATAGTACTCCGCCCAACAGAGCCTAGTATCAGTAGAAAATCAAGTGTAGTACTCCACCGAGTAGAGCCTAGTATCATTATAAAATCAAGTGTGAAATCATCCAAAATCGCATGTCATCATTAGATTATACCAAAAAGGGGACCCCAAGGCCATGCAAGTTTAGGAAAAACCATCTATAGTGGCTCGCAGCCAAAACTGAAGTAAAACATGCAGGGAAAACCATTTTCATGGATGATATGCTCGCACACAAATATAAAATAGCCCAGCGGCTCACAAACATCTCTTATCAGCCCGGCACAGGCCCAACAGCTACTCAACAGATATAACTAGCCTAAAAGGATATCTCTATTTCTGGGACTCCTGGACATTCATAAATAACCCACCATCTAATTTCCAGAGTCCATACAAGGCCACACAAGACCACAAGGGTAATATATAATACTACATGAATACTACAATCAACGTATGAAATAAACGGATAGAAAATGTGGTCAAGGTCTGGGGTACCAACCTATAACAACCCACCCAAGGATGCTAATTAATGCAGTTATAGTGTATGTACGCAGAGTCTAGGTAGGGAAATCCATAACCTACCTGTCATCTGATGACTAGCTGCGAGAACAGCATTGTCTAGGCTCGAACTGCTCCGGGACTCTCCAAATAGCGAAACCACTATCAATACAATAATCTATAAGTCAAAACAAGACTAACGATATCCATAATGCTATAATAGTAGCCGGGTTGAAATTTGGGTCACAAATTAGCCCATGGGCCCTGCAACCCGAAACAAGAAACGAAAAACACTCATGTGTTCCTTACCATCCCGGGAGCACATGCTAAATAATTGAGCAAAAATAGACAATAATTGGGGCTCAAAATAGCCCACTCAAGTTGGAGGTAAAAGATAAAATTTAAGAATGAAAAATCAGGAATAAGGCAAGAAATACTTACCACAAGGATAAAATCTAGCCATGAAGAAGAATTCTTCACACCCACGATCATGCAAGAGCTATGAGGCAGAATCTATCACAAAAAATCCAAGGTTTGGGTAAGAGCAATAATGGTGGATTTTGAGATAAACAAAGGAAGTAAGTTAGGGAAGAAGCTTACCAAGAATCGAAGAACTAAAGATATTCGACGAACAAATGATTCCCCAATGTTTAGAACTGCTATAGGAGCAATTTAGGAGAATCAATTTTCAGTTTAGAGCTGGGAGAAAACAAGAAAGTGAGCTAAAAACTCGAAGTGTCAGCAATAAATAGTTGTTGGCCGCTGGTCAGCGCTATCACGCTAGACCAGCGCCATCGCGCTGAAGGAGGCATGGCGTCATCGCGCTAAAATGGCGCAATTGCGCTGGCCAGAAAGATGGGCGATCGCGCTAAGGAGCGCCATTGGCACTGGAAGGTGGGCGACAGGATAGTGCTATCGCACCACCAGGGCGCCGATGGCGCTGAAGAAGTTGCCTGCAACAAAATCTACAACTTTTCTAAAACTTCACGGGGAATTCCAGGCACAATCGGAACCCGATACTAAAAAACAAATAGTACTATTAGAGTGGAAACAATGTTTTGGACTAAACAGAATCAATGGAACATCCATATGAGGTCATTTAGGAAGGATGTTGACCCAAGTCAACACTAGCTAATGCCAACCAAACACCCAAAATGAGCTCGGCTCTTCCGAAACCCAAAACAATTAACTAACTAACAGAAACTTGGTATTCCGAAGATAACAACGCTGATGGAAGTTCCATCCGATGCCGTCTTCTCTGAATATTGACCAAAGTCAACCCAACAAGCCCAACTGGTTTGAAAACATAGAATCATAGAGAATTCCAAGCTGTAAAGCTCCCTGATCCTGACCAAAGGTCCTTCTGAACCAAAGTCCACCCTCTGGAGCTAAAGGAACTATCGGAATTCAATTCCGAGAATGTTCACCCAGAATTTTGATTGAAGTCAACGATTTCCAAAGTAAAAAGCTCTAAGCCCAGGAACGGACAGAAAGACCAAACAAATGGCTCGGGCACCAGACTACCAGTCCCAGCAAGTCATAAATGGCTTAGGGCCCCTATAGGCAAGCTGTAACAGTACAATAAGGGCGAACACAGATAAATGACTGGAAGGGTCATTACATTAGTAGTGGATGTTGTGATAACCCTTTCAGTCATCTTCGCATTTACATATTCATTGCACTATTAGAGCTTTCCTGTATCGATCCCAAATTATTTATGGCTTGCTGGGACCAGTATTTTGGTGCCCTGGTCATTCATTTGGTTATTCTGGCCGTTTGCCTATATTAGAGCCTTAACTTAGAATATCATTGACTTAAGTCAACATTCTTAGCTAACGTGCTCAGAATTGAATTTCGACAGTTTTGTTAGCTCTGGAGTGTTGGATTTGGTCTAGTTAGACCTTAAGTCGAGGCCTGATAACTTCTGGTGTGGGTTTTGTGTCGCTTTTTCTCTTTTCAGGCCATTTGGAGTTGAAAGTGTAACTTGAGTCAGCTTTCAATGATCGGAGCGTCAGATTCAAATCTGACGATTCTATCAGCTCTGGAATGATGAGTTTGGGTTAGGTTTGTGGTTGGTTTGGGTCTCGGGTGAGCCAGGATCATTTTGACTAGTTTGTTGGTTTTAGTTAGCGTTGACTTGGGTCAACATTTCTCCGAGACGACCTTGTATGGAAGTTTTGTCAATCCCGTTGAGTCCGTAATGTCGTTTACACTCTATTACCATCATTGGTTTTTGAATCTGGTTTCCGATTGTGCTCGGAATGCCTCATGGAAATTCTTAGTCCAGTTGCAGGCCTTCAGCACCAACGGCGCCCAGGCAGCGAGATCGCGCTAGCCTGTGGCAGGCTCTTGTGCGCGATGGCGCTAGGCTAACACCGATGGTGCCTAGGACAGCGCCTTCTTGCTAGCCCCAATGGAACCCTCTGCACGCGATCGCGCCTTGGCGCCTGCCCTCCCTTAGCGCGAAGGCACTGGTTTAGTGCGATAGTGTTGACGAACGACCATCAACTATATATTTATTGTTAGTTCGATTTTTCAACCTTGTTCCTTCACTATTCCAACACCAAAACTCAACTTTCTCTACTTCTAAGTGTTCAAAATAGTTCCAAGTCTTGGGAATTCATTCTGTTGAAGAGAAAGCTTGCTTCCTTGGCTACTTTGGTAAGTATCCTTACCCAATTTCCCCTTTTTCCTCCATTGTTGAACTTCCATGGCTATAAATTTTAAAAGCTTGGTTTTCTTGAAGAATCTGCCTCCTTGGCGTTGCATGTCCCGTAAATGTCGTGTTTTCAATTCCTTAGCATGGTGCTCTCATTTTGGTAAGCCTTCCTTGCTCAATTTCAGATTTTGTTCTTAAATTTCAACTTTAAGCCCTCTCTTGAGCAGGCTGTTTGGAGCCTTTTCCCTTGGCCAAAATTTCTCATTTTTGGAGCATGCCTTCTTGGCATCATTGAAGACATTATTTTTGGTTTCAGGTTATGGGCCCCGCAGGCTCGCTTTTGACCCAAATTTCATCCTGGCTTTTAATATAGCAATATGGGTATCGTTATACTCATTTTAATGTGTTATTTATGTTTGTGATAGTGTGATTATCATTCGGGGCTCCTTGGAGTGATTCGAGATTGGATATCGTGGTTCCAACAGCTTATCATTGGACGACAGGTAGGTTACGGTCTAAACTCCCTAGACTTAGCATATATTGGATAAAATTGTACTAACTGACATCCTTGGGTTGTGTTACTAGGTTGGCACCACAGACTTTGACCGCTTTTCCATGATTTACCCGTTCTTTTCTCCGTTGTATGTAATATTCTTCGTAGTTGATATTATCACCCTTGTGGTCCTGCGTGGCCTTGTTTTGACTCTAGACCATAGATGGTGGGCATTCTGGAGTGTCCATGAGTCTCGTACATCATTATCATGATATTATGCTGGTTATCTGTGTTGTAGAGCGATTGGAGCCTGTGCAGGGCCGATAGGTTATTTGTGGGCTGAGGCCACTATTTTGATTGTGTATACCATTCATCATGCATATAGAGGGAATGTTTTCATGATTTTACTATGGTTTTGGCTTTGAGCCAACTATTGCTGGATTTCTAAACCTTGCATGGCTTGTGGGGCCCATTTTTGGTAGAAATGATTTCAAAAAGGATTTGGTATCGTTTTAATGGGTCTTCTTAGGTTAAGGGAGAATTAAAGGATGTTTTATCACTATTTCTACTTATTCTAAACTCGGTGGGGTCGAGCGCTAGACTTGCTTTACTATAACTTTTGGGGTGATAGTAGACTCGGCAGGACCGTGTGCTGGGACTATTTTACTTACTGATTTAGACCTGGATACTCTCCGGGCATCTTTACTTGGGGATTTTTGAGATTGTGGGGCATTTAGTATGTTGGTCGGGGGCCTCCATGGACCTTGTCATTTCAGACCAGAGGCTATGTGCCGCGAGTGCCGGAGGGGGGGGCGTATACAGCATAGTAAAGGTATATGGGTGTGACCTTCCATGGATCTCGTCTTCTGGGCCTTATAGGACGCCGGAAGCGGGTAACATACGGTACTACTATCACTCTTGGCTTAGAATGGCATATCATACCAGTCATTTGTGTGAGGTTCTACCCTTGTTCGTTGTTTGTTGATTGTACGCTCCGGTAGTATAGGATCCCGAAGGGTTTGCCTTCACTTAGTTTTGTTCCTTGGGTTTATAGGCACCCGCGGGACTGTAGGTAGACTTATTGTTTCTATTTCACTCTATTGGTTCCTATTGTGGTTCGTATGACTCCGGATATTGTTTAAGTTATGTTTGGGTTCCTGTTGTTAGCTCTTGACTTGAGATTAGTAGGCTTATTTTGGTTATTATATCTTGTATTCGAGCATGACTATCATTATCTTTTCTCTCCTTTTCTATCCATTGAGGTTACCGGTATACCGCCTACTTTCTGAATCTCTCTCTATTTTACTTGTTGTTGTGAGGATCCCGGGTACGTGCTTCTTCTCTCACCTGTGATGCATATTTAGTAGCTAGCCATGTGTGTTGTTCTTGCTTGTATCCTTTTCTTGCTAGCTTCTGTGTATTTATTCTTTGCCTTCTGTGACTATTTGTTTTTATTCTGTCTATTGCTTCTCTTTTATCTTATATGTGCCGAGTCGGCCTATGATACCCACTGGGTACCTTATGTTTCGCATTTGGTGCTCATACTACACTCTGCATCTTCTGGTGTAGATCCTAGTGTGGCCCATCACCGTCATATCGTTTGAGACTCTTGCGAGGTGCTTTTTTGGGATATCTTCGGACTGAGGGTGAGCTCTAGTGGATCAGAGCTTAACTTTTAGTTTATCTTTTGTTGTATGTACTCTACTACCATTCGGAGACATCTGTATATATTATTTTGGATAGTTGTACTTTACTGATGTAGTTCTGGCTCTATATTATGATACCAGGTTTTGGGGTTTGATTTAGCTTTCGCGTGTGCGCACACACACACACACACACACACACACATATATATATATATATATAATATATATATATATATATATATATATATATATAATATATATATATATTTATAAATTTTGTTATCTATCTTTTCTTCTTGTTCCCTTGCTTCCGCTAGGTTATATCGTTTCTTCCGCTTAACTATTAGATAGTAGCCGATTACTAGTTATTCCGGGGTACGGGAACTGGTTCGTGTACTAGGGGGTTGTAGGTGCCATCATGATCAAAAAATAAAGTCGTGACAATGTCACCCCACTTAATTCAAAACATTTCTGAATTGCTTCCAAAATTTTACGATATCTTGATTTCTAAAGTAACGACGGATCCGGTCTTTACAATAAGACATCATTCTAAAAAGCAGAAAGATTTTGGGTATTATGACTTCATTGAATTAATATTTCTAGGATAATATTTAATTTTTCTTATACATTAAAATTTAAGTAACACGCTATGTTAAACAATTCAAGATAAATCATTGTTTCTAAATGGAACAGATGTATGAATATTGAAAATAGAAGTCTACTTGAACAAAAGATTAGTTGCCAAGTAAGGTTTTAACTTTATTGAACAAATTTTATCACTAATCATAGTTCAGTGTAGTTAAAGTTAAATAAATGATTTTAACTTATAAATTAAAATGAAAATATATATTTAATTAGATATAATTTAGTGATAAGAACGTTGAGATATGTGTCATGTATTTATTCGGTTGGTATAAAATCCAGTGCTAGTAAATTTTTTACAACCTTTAGTTTCATAATATTTTTGTTTTGAGGTACATTGCATAAAAAGCAAATTTACAGTTATAAATTTAACAAACAATTTGATTTAATGTGCTCAAATAAACAAGTTAACAAACTTTCACAATTAAGTCCTTTGAATATTGGTCGTGTGTGGCACAGATACAAATTCTAGGTAGTAAATAACTAAATAAAAATAATTATTATAAGAAAATTATAATAAGACCGGTAGCTGTAGTATCTCAAACTAAGATGTAGTATCTCAAACTACAAGAGATATCCGTGTCAGAGGGCAAAACCTGAGGAACATTCTCTTAAATTATCTCTATTACAATAGGTAACCAAGAGGAGACGCATTATGTAACTGAAAATATATGAGTTATGGTTAGATGAACTTGTATTATTTAATAACTCATTTAATTATTCAATAACCCGATAGTAAAGGTGAAATAAATGCAACATCCTAATTAATGAAATTAATTTTTGAATTCCATAATGATGTAAAATCAAATCTCTAGATCAAAAATATGTAAGAGAAACAAAAAGGAGAAGCCAAAAATGGTGCGTCTCATTAGAACCTCTAATTTCATGCTCATATGTTCTTTCCTAATAGTATTCACATTTACCATTCCCCAAATATCTTTAGCTTATGATGATTTTGAAGAGTCTATCTGATTAGCCCAAAAAATAGCTCATATGCATTTATTTTCGAGTGATTACTGGGAATGTGCGCGTGAATTAATGTTGAATGTGGCTAAGTATCTTGAGTTTGCACATAAGAAATACCATGAAGGTCAGTTTAAAGACCTCATCAACGACATTGATGAATCCCTACACCAGATCAATGATTGCTATATGTATACTAAATTCTACATCAGTGTGAATCCAGAAATTATTGACAAGCTTCTACAACTTCTCGAAAAAATTAAAAAAGATACTTTCTCAAGATTAAGAAGCCAGAAATTGGGACCAATCTAGCCTAGCAAGCTCATTGACTAATTTTTGAGCTACATCGTATATTTTAATTTAACTACGATTACACAATTAGTATTTTGGACTAGCTATACATAATTTTATGATGTATTTCAACAATAGCTCTCGTTTATTAAAATTACTCTAACCAAACTATATTTGTTTTAATCTCCCAAAAAAATACATTTTCCGTTATTAAATTTCATTATTTTCTTTTCATAGTAAAAATACATCATCTTAATATTATTGTATTCAAGTTTTTTTGCTTATACTATATCATTCTATGAATTAACATATATGCATATTAAGCTTATTGGATGCTATTTTGGAGGTTCGGATTGTACTAACTGAACAGGTCGATGCATTTTATGCTGTGTTTGTGAGAATGAAAATTGACTTTAAATAGAAATATAATGATTTTAGGCCTTGATTTATTATCTTATTCCGATTTTGATACTTGTGTAACTTGACTTCATATTAAACCTTTAATGAAATAAAGTATGGAGATTTTTATCCCTGAACTAATCTTGGAACTAGCTATGTTAGGTTTTTAGTTTGATCCTTTTTTTATTTTTATTTCGCGTAAAATGAACTCTCATATTGTAATGACCCTCTAGAAATTTTCTTATTTCTCATGCCTTTTCTGCGTTTTGAGCTTTCCCATAGTGGATACAGATCATTTAAGACTTGTTGGTATTGACGACTCGGTTCCCGAGCAGTTTGTTTGTGTTTTAATCCCGTTTTCCTAATTTGCAACTCTTAAGGTTGGTAGAGTTGACTTTGGTCAACATTCAGAGAAGACAACCTCAAACGAAAATTTTGTCAGCGCTGTTAGCTCCATAACGTTTACTTTGGGCTAGAGGGACCCTTGGTTTGGGTCCCGAGGTTTTGGTTATTTCACTTTATTTATAGTTCAGAAAAATATTGACTTTCAGTAATACAAATTGAAACTATAGTGAAAAAATATTAATTCAGAGTGTATGAATTATTTTTTAAATGAATATATAAAAAATATAAGACACCATTCTAAAAAACAGAAAGATATTAGGTATTAAGACATCATTGAATTAATATTGCTAGGAAAATATTTAATTTTTCTTATACATTCAAATTTAAGTAACACGCTATGTTAAAAAATTCAAGATAAGTCATCGTTTCTAAATGGAATGGAGGTATGAATATTAATAATAGAAGTCTACTTGAACAAAAGATTAGTTGCCAAATAAGGTTTTAACTTTATTAAAGAAATTTTAGCACTAATCATAGTTCAGTGTAGTCAAAGTTAAATAAATGATGTTAAATTATAAATTAAAATGAAAATATATATTTATTAAATATAATTTAGTAATAACAGTGTTGAGATATGTGTCATGTATTTATTCGGTTGGTCTAAAATCCAGTGCTAGTAAATTTTTTACATCCTTTAATTTCATAATATTTTTGTTTTGAGGTACATTGCATAAGAAGCAAATTTACAGTTACAAATTTATCAAAAAAATTGATTTAATGTGCTCAAATAAACAAGTTAACAAACTTTCATAATTAAGTCCTTTTAATATTGGGCGTGTGTCGCGCAAATACAAATACTAATTAGTAGATAACTAAATAAAAATAATTATTATAAGAAAATTAAAATAAGTCCGATAGATGTAGTATCTCAAACTTCATGAGATATCAGTGTCAAAGGGCAAAACCTGAGGGACATTCTCTTAAATTATCTCTATTACAATATGTAACCAAGAGGAGACGCATTATGTAACTGAAAATATATGAGTTATGGTTAGATGAAGTTGTATTATTTAACGACTCATTTAATTATTCAATAACCCAATTGTAAAGGTGAAATAAATGCAACATCCTAATTAATACAACTAAATTTTGAATTCTATAATGATATAAAATCAAAATCTCTTGATCAAAAATATGTAAGAGGAAAAAAAAGGAGAAGCCAAAAATAGTGCGTCTCATTAGCAACTCTAATTTCATGCTCATATGTTCTTTCCTAATAGTATTCACATTTACCATTCTCCAAATATCTTTAGCTTATGATGATATTGAAGAGTGTATCCGATCAGCAAGAAAAATATCTCATATGCATTTAATTCCGAGTAATTACAGGGAATGTGCACGCGAATTAATGTTGAATGTGGCTAAGTATCTTGAGTTTGCACATAAGAAATACCATGAAGGTCAGTTTAAAGACCTCATCAACAACATTGATGAATCCCTACACGAGATCAATGATTGCTATATGTATACTAAATTCTACATCGGTGTGAATCCAGAAATTATTGACAAGCTTCTACAACTTCTCGAAAAAATTAAGAAAGATGTTTTCTCAAGATTAAGAAGCCAGAAATTGGGACCAGTCTAGCCTAGCAAGCTCATTGACTTATTTTTGAGCTACATCATATATTTTAATTTAACTACGAATACACAATTACTATTTTGGACTAGCTATATAATCTTATGATATATTTCAACAATAGCTCTCGTTTATTAAAATTACTCTAACCAAACTATATTTGTTTTAATCTCCCAAAAAAATACATTTTTCGTTATTAAATTTCATTATCTTCTTTTAATAGTAAAAATACATCATCTTAATTTTATTGTTGTGCACAATGAAATTTTATTGAATTTAGATTCGTAAAAAAATCGGATTATATTAAATTCAAAATATATTAGTCCAAATAAATATTACGGATTAATATAATTCGATCAATAATTAAGTCCAATAAATACAAATTTAATTAAAAGTCTAATTTTTATTGGGGTCTCTTAAATCTGATTGGCCGGAGGAAGCCCGTTTTCACTACAACTCCTCCATCCTACAACTATAAATAGGGGTCCTCCATAATTCGGAGAGGAGACCTGAATTCCAACAAGAAGCCAGAGAGACCTCGTGGATCAAACGCCGCAGATTTCTCTACAAGCTACAAGTTCAAGCATCCAGCATTCAAGCACTCAAGTTCATATATTCAAGATCAAGGCCACCAGATTCAAGATCAAGCTCAAAAGCCCTTGAATTCAAGTAAAAGTTAAGATCAAACTCATCAAATTCACAAGTCAAGATCAAATTCAATCAAATTCAAGATCAAGCTCAACGGCCCTTGAATTTACATACTTGGAAAGACAAATCAGAGGATTAATAGAGATTGTAACACCCATTTATTCAAATCAATACTATGATTGTTGCGATATTTCCGATCCTGATTATTATTTTCTGCGACTCGAATTTTATTGTCTACAAATTCTGACATGCCCAGTGGGACAATCTTTACCTCTCATCTCAACTTTTCAATCATCAAAGTTCAAGAACATCAAAATGGCTTACAAGAAGATTGACTCCAAATCAACTTCCTCCAAGGCTATTGACTCCAAGTTCTCTGCTGAAGTGGAAAGCATCCTCGGTGTTACCTTTGGAGGCTTCAGACCTGTTATGAGGAGCAAAGCAAGCATGTTAGGACAACAAACACTTCATCTACCATCTGCAGCAACTCCAATCCACGGATCTTCATCTTCAAAAGGAGGAAGATCATCAGCCAATGCACCAGAAGAGGGAAGCAATCTTGCCGAAAGAATTAAGAAGATGCTGGCTCAACTTGATCTCTATGGATCCAAGAACTCTGCCGCAATGAAATATTATGACTCAAGTGATGGTTCCTCCCCATTCACACCACGTGATATGAGACCATTGAGGATCAACTTATGCGATAACCCATGCTACTCTCTGATGTCACCAACAATCATGCAAGCGATGGTGACTGATGCTTCATCTATGGAAGAGCAACTTGCAAATCTGATGAATATGATTGAAGGATTGACCAAGTACGTCCACAATCAGGAGTTTCGAATTGACAAGTTGATGGACAAGATGGATGGTTTAATGGACACAGAATCTAGCCATGCACCTGGGAAGGCTCCTGAAGTTCAAGAGATTGAAACTCCTGCAAAACAAGCACCACCAACTAAGGAACTTTCAGTTTCTTCTGAGGGGATGATCCCACTCGACTGACTGAAGGAGTTCATAGAAGGTACCATCAAGGATAAGTATGATGTTTCTACCAAGTCTTCCCTTATGTACGCCAAGCCACAAGAATTGACAACCTCAAGATGCCTGTCGGTTATCAGTCCCCCAAGTTTTAACAATTTTAGGGCAAAGGAAATCTAAAGCAACATAATGCACACTTTGTTGAAACATGTAACAATGCTGGAACCTATGGAGACTATCTTGTCAAGCAGTTTGTCCGCTCTTTAAAAGGAAATGCCTTTGATTGGTACATGGATCTCTAGCCTAACTGTATAAATAGTTTGGGGCAACGAGAACATGAGTTCCTCAATCTCTTTTATAGCACAAGGCGTACGGTGAGCATGGTGGAACTCACAAATACTCACCAAAGAGAGAATGAACCAGTTATTGATTTCATCAATAAGTGGAGGAACGGCATCTTGAACTGTAAATATAGACTCAGCGAACCTTCTGGAATAGAAATGTGCATCCAAGGAATGCACTGGGAGTTTCTCTACATTTTGCAAGGGATCGAGCCAAAGACTTTCAAAGAGCTAGCTACCCGTGCTCATGATATGGAGACGAATATGTCATCCGCTGGAGAAGATGTGACTCCTGTTCATGATCCTCACAAAGGAAAGGGCAAACAAGAACCCCAGAGATGGAGCAAGTTTGTCCCTAAAACTGACAACAAAGAATCCATGAACATCAACGTTTCTCCTGTGAAGTTCACTACAAAGGTGAGCAAGAAGCAAACGTGAAGATGACTTATTCTCAAGGATGTCCAAATCAGAAGTTGACTTTGAAGTAGATGTATGAAAGAGAATACCCCTTTCTCGATTCTGACATTCCTGAAATTTTTGCTGAACTTCTCGAGCTAAAGCTCATTGATCTACCAGAGATGAAGTGGCCTGACGATGCTGGAAGGACTGATGACCCAAATTATTGCAAGTATCATAGGCTTGTGGGTCACTCTCTAGAAAAATGCTTCATCTTCAAGGACAAAATCATGCAACTAGCCAATAAGAAGAAGATTGTGCTTGACGATGAGAAGTCCAGTTCTCATCAAATCTCTATCACATTTGGCTAATACGATCCGATCCATATATGCAACTTCAAAGAGCATGATGATGAACCACTGGAGAAAGACAACTCCCAAATCGATGGAGACGATGATGAAGGTTGGGTTCCTGTGACCAAGCGAAGACTCAACAAGACAAGAACACAAAAAGTGTCATCTGAGGAACCAACAAAAAGAAGGATGGTGAGAAGACCAATGAAGCAAAAATCAGTAGTGCATCCGAAGTAGTCAAAAGTAGAGGTGTATCACCATCAGAAACCATGACTTCCTGTGACTTTGAAAGAATTCCTACCAAATTGGTTCTGTGCAAAATCTGCTCAAGACAACATCGAGGCGTCATGTTTCAACACTGACAAAGAAGAACTAAAAAGTGAAACTTTGTCGATGGTGACTCCTTCATCTTATGAGAATCCCACTGACTCTCCTTTTCAAGAAGCACATGCATGTGATACAAAAATCACATTTACAAGTGATGATCTTCTATTTGGTGAAACACTACACAATCATCCTTTGTATATGGTGGGTCATGTGCTAGAGAAGAGGATTAATAAGATCTTGATCAATGAGGGATCTGGAGTCAACATTCTACCTATTCGCACAATAAAGGAGCTAGGCATCATGACTGAAGAACTTACTGAAAGTCATTTTATGATCCAAGGATTCAATCAAGGGGGTCAAAGAGCCATAGGTTCTATCAGTTTAGATATACATATGGGAGATTTGCAATCAAGCGCGTGGATGCATGTGATCTATGCAAGGACTTCATATAATATATTGCTTGGCAGGCCTTGGGTGCATCAGAACAAAATTGTCGCATCCTCCTACTATCAATGTTTGAAGTATCTTTAAGGTGGAATTGAAAGGAAAATAATTGTTGATGATAAGCCATTCACTGAAGCTGAGTCACACTTTGCCGACACAAAGTTTTACTTGAAGAGTCACATGATGAAGGACGCGAAGATTGATGATGCCAAGACAACCAAGTGTGAGGAGCTTGCAATCAAAAAAACTGATATGGCTGTTGTAAAGGTCAAAGTCGATCATAACGAATCACACTCTATTCTGAATAAAAGGAAAGTCGTATCCTTGAAAAAGAAGACAACTCCGGTACTCCGCTATGGTCTGAAGGTGAAGAAAGAACAAGGTCAACCATCTAATATCCAAGAAAATGTACTGGGGGGCTAATTCTTCCTATCAAGCGTATTGATGCAATAAATTTATCCTCAAACCTGCTTGGAGAGTTCGTGGCCCAGAATCCACCACAAAATATGACACTCCCTACAAAGCGTACGAGTGAAGGTTTTGACCCAAATGCTTACAAGTTATTTGCAAAGGCTGGATATAATCCTAATAAAACATAAAGGTTAGGCAAACTCCCATCAGAAGCTACTACCAGGAAATCACATGAAGGCTTAGGGTACAAGCAGCCACCGCCAATTCGTATCTCTATACGAAGGGCAAGTAGCAGCTACATCACTGTGGAAGATGAGTCTATTGCCTCCAACAAAGTCCTTCTGTCTTTCATAGACTTGGAAAATCAACCACAAGAACTTCTATGTTCGATAGATTGGGTCCGTTAAGGATGAATAACAAGCACGGGAGAGACTATCAACACTTGATAACGCCTATTTCACCTAGATTCCAAAGGGATTTCCAATGTTTGATCCCTTCTATAATGAGGCAATAGATGAAACTTGTGGTTTTATGTGAGGAGACACTAAAAGAAAGAATTTATATGGTGGTTCATACCAATGAGCGTGAAGAAGATGAAGAAAGTGTAGGCTCTTCATATCACATTACTGTTCAAAATGAGCAAGATACCTCGTCTTGGAAGAAGGTTGACGAGAAGATGATGGATATTGCGTGGTGTTATCATATATCTGTAAATGATGGTGATCCACAAGAGGATAAAGATGTTGGAGATGCTCCACCAAAACTCGAAGAAGGAGTGAAGACCACAATAGATCCCTTGAAGGAAGTTAATCTTGGCACCGAAAAAGAATCAAGGCCAACTTATCTAAGCGTCTTTCTTAAAGTTGATGAAGAAACTTCTTATATAGATATACTTAAGGAATACATGGATGTCTTTGCTTAGAGTTACAAAGAGATGCCTGGCTTGGATCCCAAAGTTGCAGTTTATCAGTTAGCAGTCAAGAATGGTGCTCGTCCTGTTAAGCAAGCCCAAAGATGTTTCAGACCAGACTTGGTTCCATTGATCGAGAGTGAAGTTAACAAACTCATTGAAGTTGGATTTATTCAGGAAGTAAAGTATCCCACATGGATTTCAAGTATTATCCCCGTGCGGAACAAAAATGGCCAAATTCAAGTTTGTGTTGACTTTAGGGATCTCAACCATGCATGTACTAAGAATGAATTTCCACTCCTTATCCAAGAGTTGATGATTGATGCTACTACAGGTTATAAGGCGATGTCTTTCATGGATGGTTCCTCCGTTTATAACCAAATTTGTATGGAACCAAAGGATGAAGAGCTCACCGTATTCTATACACCTAAAGGTATTATTGCTATAAAATAATGCCTTTTGGTCTGAAGAACGCTGGTTCCACATATCAAAGAGCGATGCAAAATATCTTTGATGACTTTCTCCATAAAAATGTTGAATGTTATATTGATGATTTGGTGGTGAAGTCAAGAAACAGGAGCGACCATTTGAAAGACTTGAGGATGGTTTTTGAGCTGCTTCGAAGATATCAAATGAGAATTAATCCATTGAAATGTGCCTTCGGAGTTATTTCTGGAAAGTTCCTTGGCTTCATTATGCGACGTCGAGGAATTTAAATTGATCAAGCCAAAGTGAATGCAATTCTGAAGATGCATGAGCCTGGAAATATTCATGAGTTGAAAAGTCTTCAAGGAAATCTAGCATACCTGAGAAAGTTCATCTCAAATCTAGCTAGAAGATGTCAACCGTTCAGCCATCTCATGAAGAAGGGTGCTCCTTTCAAGTGGGATCAAGCTTGTAGTAATGCCTTTGAAAGTATCTAGTCATATTTGATGAAGCCTCCAGTCCTTGGAGCTCCTATACCTGGAAAACCATTGATACTTTATATTGCGGCTCAAGAAAGGTCAGTTGGAGCACTATTGGCTCAAGAAAATAGTGAAGGCAAAGAGAACTCCCTTTATTACCTAAGCAGAATGATGACACCAAATGAGTTGAAGTATTTGCCAATCGAAAAGTTGTGTTTGGCGTTTGTCTTCTCAATCCAAAAGATGAAGCACTAACTTTCAAGCTCACGTTGTTCGTCTTATATCTAGAGCAAATCCCATCAAGTTTGTGATGTCGAAACCAATCCTTAGTGAACGACTTGTTTGGTGGTACCTTCAGTTTTAACAGTTTGAGATTGAGTACATCCCTCAAAAAACTATAAAGGGACAAGCATTAGCAGACTTCTTGGCGGATCACCCGATACCTGATGATTGGGAGCTAAGTGACAAACTTCCTGATGAGGATGCAATGGTTATTGAAGTTCAACCTCCATGGAAGATGTACTTTGATTGTGCGGCGCATCAAGGTGGAGCTGGCGCAGGCGTGGTGTTTGTCACTCCACAAGGAGAAGTTCTCCCATACTCTTTTACTCTAACATAATGTTGCTCCAACAATGTCACTGAATATCAGGAGTTAATACTTGAACTTGAAATGGCTGTTGACATGAAGCAACTATAATTGCAAGTCTTTGGTGACTCTCAGCTGGTGATCAATCAACTCTTGGGAAGTTATGAGGTCAAAAAGCCTGAGCTACGCCCATATAATGGTTACGCTCAGAAGTTGATATGATGGCTTGGAGATCTGAGCCTTCAACATGTACCAAGGAAGGAGAACAAGAAGGCTAACACCTTGGCTGCTCTAGCTTCAAGTTTAACCCTGCCAGATAATACACAAGTTACTATATGCCAAAAATGGGTAGTACCACCGCCAAATGATGATGAACATGGAGAAGATGAGCTTGAGCATCTCGTCGCTATTTCTGAAGCCGTGAAAGAAGATTGGCGACAACCTGTTATTGACTACTTGTGTTATGGGATACTTCCAGAAGATCCAAAGAGAAAGACTGACATCCATCGTCGTGCGCCTCGCTTCCTTTACTATAAGGACACACTATATAGATGGTCATTTGAGGGAGTACTTTTGCGATGTTTGGGGGCAGAAGAAGCAGTACAAGCTTTGCAAGAAGCACATTCAGGAGTATGTGGATCACATAAATCTGGACCAAAGCTACACTTCCACATAAAAAGGATGGGATATTACTGGCCGAAAATGGTGAAAGATTGCTTGGATTATGCTTGAAAATGCAAGGCTTACTGGTTTCACGAAAATTTCATACATCAGCCTCCTGAAGTATTGAACCCGACTATCGCATCCTGGCCATTTGACGCTTGGGGACTAGATGTTGTTAGACCACTACAAAAGTCTTCTCGTGGGCACCTATACATCTTGGCTGCAACAGATTATTTCTCAAAATGGGCCAAAGTTTTTGCCCTCAAAGAAGTGAAGAAGGAGAATGTTGCAAACTTCATCCGAGTGAATATCGTCTACCGTTTTGGCATTCCTCGCTACATAATAATGGACAATGGCAAACCTTTTGATAACAAGTTGATGAACAATATTTGTGATCTCTTCAGTTTAAGCAATGTAAATCTTCTATGTATCATGCTGCCACCAATGGTCTAGTTGAAGCTTTCAGTAAGACTCTATGCAACTTGATGAAGGAGGTCGTCTCCAAGTCTAAAAGAGATTGGAACGAGCGAATGTAAGAAGCTTTGTGGGCATATAGAATGACTTACCGCACGCCAATGCAAGCAACCCCATAGTCACTCGCTTTTGGAGTTGAAGCAGTCCTACCACTTGAGCGTCAAATACCTTCTTTAAGACTTGCTATCCAAGAAGGGCACACTGAAGAAGAAAATGCTCGATTGCATCTTGCCGAGTTAGAGGCACTTGATGAGAAGAGGCTGGAAGCTCAACAAAATCTTGAATATTATCAAGCCCGTCTATCTCGTGCCTTCAACAAAAAGGTTTGCTTGAGGTGATTCCAAGTTGGAGATGAAGTACTTGCAGTAAGGAGGCCTATTATCACTTCTCACAAGTCTGGGGGAAAATTCACCTCGAAGTGAGATGGACCATACGTTATACAAGAAGCATATTCAAATGGTGCTTACAAGCTTATTGATGCAGATGGCGTAAAGGTTGGCCCTCTAAATGCAAAATTCTTTAAGAAGTACTATCCTTGAAGGAAGATGACGCTCCTTAAGGCACGAGCATAAACTACATGTAACTTCTGGCCCGCAAGAGTATAAACTATGCACGGCTCTCAAAAAATATTGTCCTCTAGGTTGAAAAACTCGCAAGAGGCGGCCTAGACAAAAGTTAGGACACAAATTTTTTTTTTAAAAAAACACTCTTCCAGAACTACGTTATGACTTAATCCTCTTCACCGAGGTACGTAGGCACTTAGAATTTCATTTTGGGTTCAGTCGCATGAGTGTCAAAAAAAATACATGTCCCCTATTGACGTGCTACATGAAGGTTAGATCTACAAGTACTATTTCATCAAACTTCGTACTTTCCTCAAATAATCAAGGCTTGATGGGGGCAGGACTCTATGGAATATGCACTTCTTCAATAGGATTTGAAGTCCTCGAATTCACCAAGTCTACAAGTGGAAGCCTTCAAATATCTGGAGTCTGCAAATTGGAGCTTCAAATTTCAGTAACTCTACAAGATGAAGTCTCAAATCCACCAAGTATGCAAGTGAAAGTCTTCAAATACGTGGAGTCCACAAATTGAAGTTTTATATTTCAGTAACTTTGCAAGATGAAGCCTCAAATCTACCAAGTCTGCAAGTGGAAGTCTTCAAAAAAGTGGAATTTAAAAATCGAAGCTTTAAAATTCAGCAACTCTGCGAGATGAAGTCTCAAATCTACCAAGTCTGCAGGTGGAAGTCTTCAAATATGTGGAGTTTGCAAATTGAAGCTTAAAAATTCAGCAACTCGACAAGATGAAGTCTCAAATTTATCAAGTCTGCAGGTGGAAGTCTTCAAATATGTGGAGTCTTCAAATTGAAGCTCTAAAATCCGATAACTTTGCACGATGAAGTCACAAATCTGCCAAGTTTTCAAAGTGAAGCTCTAAAATCTGACAACTCTACAATATAATGTCACAAATCTGCCAAGTCTTCAGATTGAAGTCCTCAAATCCAGCAACTTTCCAAGATGGAGCCCTCAAATCCACCAAGCCTACGAGCTGAAGGTCTCAAATCTATTAAGTCTGCAGGTTGAAGTTGATGGTCTAACAAGCCTATGAGGGTGGGGACGAGTATCCATTGCTTTACGTCGTGAGATTACCTTCTTCATGAACCATCCGTTTGAACAAGAATTCCTACAAGAGAAGAAGAAAGGAAAGGACAACACAAGAAATTACAAGTAGAGGAAAGAGTATTACCCGTCTAAGGTGATATTTTGGTCAACTTCAAAGATTTGGCCGTGATTTTTACATGAGTCGTAGATCTCGGAGTTCTCTTTGTAATGGAACAAGAGTCTCGTGATTTCAGCACTCCTACTTCGAGTTATGAATTTTCTACCATGAATGTGCAAAGCTGAAGAAGCTAGCACGGCAGAATTAAGCCAACTTCGAAGAGATATCTGTACCAATCCGTAAATCCATTGGTCGTGTTGTTTACACAGTCGTAGTTCTTGGAGTTTTCTTTTCGATGGAACAAGAATTACGTGATTTCGGCGCTCCCACTTCGAGTTATAGATTTTCTACCATGGAGGCACAAAGCTGAAGCGGCAAACAAGGCAGGATTTGGGTAGACTTCAAAGAAAAATCTATACCAATCCGTGAGCTGTCTGGAAGTGATTTTTACATGGATCATATCTCGGAGTCCTCTTTCCAACGGAATAAGAATCGCATGATTTAGGCACTTCTACTCCGAGTTATGAATTTTCTTCCACAGACACGCAAAGCTGAAGAGATGGACGAGGCGAAAATTGAGCCAATTTTGAAGAAAAATATTTATCAATCCGTGAAGCCTTTGGCCATGATTTTTACATATATTGTAGCTCCGCAAGTTATCTTTCCAACGGAATAAGAATCTCGTGGTTTAGGCACTCCTACTTTGAGTTATGAATTTTCTTCCACAGACGCGCAAAACTGAAGAGATGGACGAGGCAGAATTTGAGCCGACTTTGAAGAAGTATCTGTACCAATCCGTGAAGCCTTTGGTCGCGATTTTTAAACATATCATAGCTCTCGGAGTATCTTTTCAACGAAATAAGAAGCTCATGGTTTTGACACTCCTACTCCAATTTATGAATTTTTCTCCACAAACGTGCAAATCTGGAATTTTCTGCATGACAGAATCTAGAGCCAACTTCAAAACATTGTCTAGAACGATTCTGAAGGCGTTAAATTCTGTACTTTGGATATGTTATAGCCTCTCATGTCTAGTTTCTGTAGAATTAAGAGGAATGCTATTTCTGTACTTCTACATCGAAATACAATTTGTTTGGTGGGATAGCGCAAATCTGAAACTGTCGGCTCGTCAAAACTTTAAGCTGACGCTTCATGAATATTATTTGTTTCAAGCCTACAAAATAGAAGAGAGGAAAGGACGAAAAAGAAAGAAACAACGACAAATAAAATATAGAAGAAGAATTACCGAGGTATGAGTATTTGATCGTCAAAATTGTGTCTCCAAAACTTGCTGCTCGTTGGAACAAAACTCGAAATTATCTCCAGCCTTGGGTGCCGTAAGGTTTGTACGATGTCGTTGATAATGAATAAGTCATGCTGTAAAGCTCCTATTTATAGATGATATATGTGGTGGCTAGCTCCAAAATTAAATAGGATTGGGAGAGGTTGTCAGCGGTGACGAACCCCTAAATTAAATGGAATTGGTAGGTGGAATTCTAATAGAATGGAAATTGGAAGTTGAACCCTATTAGAACTGTACGTGATTGCATGGCACAAAGGGAAGTATTGGTATGCAAGAAATAAATAAAAAAATAAATCAAGTCTCCTAATGATTAATTACGTGAATTAACATTGTTGCTGGATATTTAATTCATGTCTTACACACTCTTATTTAATGTAGCTGCATTTATTCGTAATATCTTTGTATTTACGAATGGACAGTGCAAATAAAGAGACTCAAGTTATACTTCAAGTCTAGGCTTCTAAAGATTAAATATCTCGACAAAACTTGAAGCAGGAGGCATTTGTGCATAATGAAATTTTATTGAATTTAGATTCGTAAGAAATTCGGATTATATTAAATTCAAAATATATTAGTCCAAATAAATATTACGGATTAATATAATTAGATCAATAATTAAGTCCAATAAATACAAATTTAATTAAAAGTTCAATTTTTATTGGGCTAGTCCATTAATTTGGGCTATAAATGATAAGCCCAATTTGCAAAGCCCAAAATGTCATCTTATTCTAGAAGTCCAATCTGGTGCCACGTGTCAAATGATGTGGCGTGCCAATTTGAGCAAAGGAGCCAATAGGATCACGCCACATATCAAAATGATGCAGCATGCCAAGCAAAATTAAAGACCAATGGAGACACGCTATGTGTACAAGTGACATGTCCCAACCAATCAAATGTCGCCATGTCTCTTAAATTTGATTGGCCGGAGGAAGCCTGTTTTCACTACAACTCCTCCATCCTACAACTATAAATAGGGGTCCTCCATAATTCGGAGAAGAGACCTGAATTCCAACAAGAAGCCATAGAAAGCTCGTGGATCAAACGCCGCAGATTTCTCTACTAGCTACAAGTTCAAGCATCCAGCATTCAAGCACTCAAGTTCATATATTCAAGATCAAGGCCACCAGATTCAAGATCAAGCTCAAAAGCCCTTGAATTCAAGTACAAGTCAAGATCAAACTTATCAAATTCACAAGTCAAGATCAAATTCCATCAAATTCAAGATCAAGATCAACGACCCTTGAATTTACATACTTGGAAAGACGAATCAGAGGATTAATAGAGATTGTAACACTCATATATTCAAATCAAATACTACAATTATTGCGATATTTCTGGTCCTGATTATTATTTTTTGCAACTCGAATTTTATTGTCGACAATTGTATTCAAGTTTTTTCCCTTATACTATATCATTCTATGAATTAACATATATGCATATTAAGCTTATTGAATGCTATTTTGGAGGTTCGAATTGTACTAACTGAACTGATCGATGCATTTTATGATGTGTTTGTGAGAATGAAAATCGACTTTGAATAGAAATCTAATGATTTTATGCCTTGATTTATTATCTTATTCCAATTTTGATACTTGTGTAACTTGACTTCATATTAAACATTTAATGAAATAAAGTATGGATATTTTTATCCCTGAACTAATCTTTGAACTAGCTATGTTAGGTTTAGTTTGATCCTTTTCTTACTTTTATTTCGCGTAAAATGAACTCTCATATTGTAATGACCCTCTAGGAAATTTTCTTATTTCTCGTACTTTTTCTGCGTTTTGAGCTTTTCCACAGTGGCTACAGGTCATTTATGACTTGCTGGGATTGACGGCTCGATTTCCGAGCAGTTTGATTGTGTTTTAAGCCCATTTTCCTCTTTTGCAACTCTTAAGGTTGGTAGAGTTGACTTTGGTCAACATTCAGAGAAGACGACCTCAAATGGGAATTTCGTCAGCTCTGTTAGCTCCTAAACGTTTACTTTGGACTAGGGGGACCTTTGGTTTGGGTTCCGAGGTTTCTGGTTACTTCACTTTATTTAGAGTTTTGGTTATTTCACTTTATTTAGACATCAAAAAAATATTGACTTTAAGTAATACAAATTTAAAGTATAGTGACAAAATATTAATTCAGAGTGTATGGATTTTTTTTAAAATGAATACATAAAAAATATAAGACATCATTCTAAAAAGCAGAAAGATTTTAGGTATTAAGACTTCATTGAATTAATATTGCTAGGACAATATTTAATTTTTCTTATACATTCAAATTTAAGTAACATGCTATGTTAAAAAATTCAAGATAAGTCATCATTTCTAAATGAAATAGAGGTATGAATATTAAAAATAGAAGTCTACTTGAACAAAAGATTAGTTGTCAAGTAAGGTTTTAACTTTGTTGAAGAAATTTTAGCACTAATCATAGTTCAGTGTAGTCAAAGTTAAACAAATGATTTTAAATTATAAATTAAAATGAAAATATGTATTAATTAAATATAATTTAGTACTAAGAGCGTTGAAATATGTGTCATGTATTTATTCGGTTGGTATAAAATCCAGTGCTGTAAATATTTTACAACCGTAAATTTTATAATATTTTTGTTTTGAGGTATATTGCATAAGAAGCAAATTTACAGTTACAAATTTATCAAACAATTTTATTTAATGTGCTCAAATAAACAAGTTAACAAACTTTCATAATTAAGTCCTTTTAATATTGGTCGTGTGTCGCGCAGATACAAATACTAGTTAGTAGATAACTAAATAAAAATAATTATTACAAGAAAATTAAAATAAGTCTGGTAGATGTAGTATCTCAAACTACAAGAGATATTAGTGTCAGAGGGCAAAACCTGAGGGACATTCTCTTAAATTATCTCTATTACAATATGTAACAAAGAGGAGACGCATTATGTAACTGAAAATATATGAGTTATGGTTCTATGAACTTGTATTATTTAACGACTCATTTAATTATTCAATAACCCAATAGTAAAGGTGAAATAAATGCAACATCCTAATTAATGCAATAAATTTTTGAATTTCATAATGATATAAAATTAAAATCTCTTGATCAAAAATATGTAAGAGAAACAAAAAGGAGACGCCAAAAATGGTGCGTCTCATTAGCACCTCTAATTTCATGCTCATATGTGGTTTCCTAATAGTATTCATATTTACCATTCCCCAAATATCTTTAGCTTATAATGATATTGAAGAGTCTATCCGATCAGCCCAAAAAATAGCTCATATGCATTTATTTCCGAGTGATTACTGAGAATGTGCGCACGAATTAATGTTGAATGTGGCTAAGTATCTTGAGTTTGCACATAAGAAATACCATGAAGGTCAGTTTAAAGACCTCATCAACAACATTGATGAATCCCTACACGAGATCAATGATTGCTAGATGTATACTAAATCCTTCATCGGTGTGAATCCAGAAATTATTGACAAGCTTCTACAACTTCTCGAAAAAATTAAGAAAGACGCTTTCTCAAGATTAAGAAGCCAGAAATTGGGACCAGTCTAGCCTAGCAAGCTCAGTGACTTATTATTGAGCTACATCGTATATTTTAATTTAACTACGAATACACAATTACTATTTTGGACTAGCTATACATAATCTTATGATGTATTTCAACAATGGCTCTCGTTTATTAAAATTACTCTAACCAAACTATATTTGTTTTAATCTCCCAAAAAGATACATTTGCTGTTATTAAATTTCATCATCTTATTTTCATAGAAAAAATACAACATCTTAATTTTATTGTATTCAAGTTTTTTTTCTTTGTCACGATCTGATTTCTCGGTCATGATGGTATCTACAATCCCCCAAAAAGCGAACCAACTCCCGTAGCCCGGAACGGTCAGTAATGGGCTACTATCTAACAATCTAAGCGGAAGACAGGCTAATAATAGGAAGCAAGGGAACAAGATGAAGAAGATAGATAACAGGAGTAATATATATACAATACAGAAGCTAAGCCAACCCAAAACCTGGTATCATAGTGTATATGATCCGGATCTACATAAGGAGTACAAGGGTCCAAAACAATATATACAAAGTTATCTCCGAGTAGAAATAGAGTACATAATCGAAAGATAAACTAAAAGCTAAGCATCGATCGCCAAGAGCTCACCCTCAGTCAAGAATATCACAAAAAACAGCTCCTCGCAGGAGTCTCCATGAGCTAACGGCGATGTCCTACACTAGGATCTGCACCAGAAGATGCAGAGTGTAGTATGAGTACCAAATGCGAAGCACAAGGTACCCAACAGGTATCATAGGCCCACTGGGCACATATACGATAAAAGTGTAGTAACAGACAGAGTAGAAGCAATTAGTCACAAAAATCAATGAAAAGTACACAGGAACTAGCCCCGAGGGAAGACAACTAAACAACATTCAAGGCTAGCAAGTTGAATACATACACAATAGACATAGGTGTAAGCAAGAAATAACGCACCTGGGATCCTTGCAATAACAACATATACATAATAAGTTTTAGAAATGGACGGTATACCGGTAACCTCAAGTACAAGGGAAGGAAGATGAGAGTAAAGATAGGCATGCTCATAAGAAAAACAGGAACCAATAACCAACTAGTCATATCAAGCTCAATCCAGAACCAATAACATTGCAGTGTAGAACCTCAAAATTATAATCGTGGCAGGAGATAGTATCATGATAAAGTAGCACGAGTCTACCTACAGTCCCCCGAGCGCCCATACAACTGAGTAATGCAATCAAGTGAAAACAAACCCTCTGGCATCCCATACTACCAGAGCGTACAATCAACAAATATCAAACAAGGGTGGAGCCTCAAACAATGAATGATATGATGCATGAAGATCTCAGGTGAAATGATATCTCTGTATGTACCCCCTCCGGCGCCGATCGGGCCCAACAGGTATGTTCCATGGAAGGACACTACCCGTATACCTCTACTTCACTGTATACCCTCCCTATGGTACATGCAGCCCAAATCCCCAGACCCGGAGCGACAAGGTCCATGGAGGTGCCAAACCCCATACTAAAACTTAGTATCGAAACATGTCATCCGAAAGTATGTCCAGGTTAAAGCTAGAGACCCAGTTTCAAATATGCATGCCCAGACCCTCTCCAGGACTAAAGTAGTAGAAGATATCTCAAAAATCCCTCCAAGGTTGCTCGGGCGTAATAGGGTCTAAATAGTAGAAAGTCATCTCAGGTGTTCGGTCCGATCGAGGCTAAAATCATCTCAAAGCAGTAAGAAAACTCAACTAGCACCCCAGCCCTGTTGAGTCTAGCATTAATAATAAAACTGGTGATAGAAATCATAATCGAACTTTATTTTACCCCAAGAAGATCCACCTGTTAAGTCAAACTATTTCCTAATCATTTCCATTGAAAACGGTCCCCCGAGGCCATACAAAGTTTAGAAAAACAGTTCCAGTAGGCCCGAAATCAAAACCATAGTAAAACATGGATAAATCCTCTTTATATGCATGTAAATGAATGATCAACACAAATAGCCGCCTAACAGCTCACAATCAACCTAACGGCCCTGCACAGGCTTCAAAGCTACTCAGCAAGCATAACCATCCTAGAAGGATATTTATATGTCCGGGATTCACGAACATTCCCAATAACCCACCTCTATGTTCCAGAGTCAACAAGGCCTCACATGACCACAAGGGTGAAATAAACGTATTGAGAAAGTACTACAAACATCGGAGGAAAGAAAGTAGGTAGACATGAATAAAGCAGTCAAGGTCTGTGGTACCAACCTAATAACCCAACCCAAATATGCTAGCTAGTACAATTTTATTCGATATATGCTAACTCTAGAGAGTTTAGACCGTAACCAACCTGTCGTCCAATGACAAGCTGCTAGGATAATGAAATCCAAGCTCGAATCACTCCGAGAAACCCTGAACGATGATCAAACTATCAAAAGCATAACTAATATATTAAAATGAGTCTAAAGATACCCATATCGCTACAATTATAGCCGGGTCAAAATCTAGGTCAAAAGCGAGCCCGCAAGGCCCACAACCAGAAACCAAAAACAAAAGGAAGCACGATGACCACAATGATGCCAAGAAGGCATGCTCAAAATTTGAGCACAATTTGCCAAGATAAGGGTGCCAAAACAGCCCACTCATGATGGAGATAAACAATAGAATTTAGGAATAGAATCGGAAATTTAGGCGAGAATAACTTACCAAAAAGATGGACTTTAGGCCACGACAAAGAATTCTTCACACCCACGATAATTCAAGAGCTATGAGGCAGAATTTATAACAAAATCCAAGCTTTGGATATGAGCAACAATGGTGGATTTTGAGAAAAACAAAAGAAGTAAGTTGGGGAAGAAGCTTACCAAGAATCGAAGAACTACGGATAATCGATGAACAAATGATTCCCCAAGGTTTAGAGCTGATATAGGAGCAATTTGAGAGAGTGAATTTTCAGATTAGAGTTGGGAGAAAACAAGAAAGTGAGCTGAACACTCGAAGTGCCAGCAATATATATCTGTTGGTCGCTGGTCAGCGCTATGACGCTAGACCAGCGCCATCGCACTGAAGGAGGCCTGGCGCAACCACGCTGGCACGAAAGACGCGCGCACACGCGATTTCACTAAGGAGCGTCGTTGGTGCAGGCAGGCGGGCAACAGGCTAGCACTATCACGCTGCCAGGGCCCCGATGGCGCTGAAGAAGTTGCCTGCAACAAAAATCTACAACTTTTTAGGAACTCCTCAGAGAATTTCGAGCACAATCGAAAATTGATATCCACAAACCAATAATGCTAATAGAGTGGAAACGATGTTTTGGACTCAACAGAATCAATGAAACTTCCGTATGAGGTCGTTTTGTAGAAATGTTGACCCAAGTCAACACTAATGAATAAGAACCCAAAGGCTCAAAATTAGCCCGGCTCACCCAAAACCCAAACTAACCACCTTCTTAACCAAACTCATTATTCCAGAGCTGATGGAATTGTCAGATTTCGAATCCGACACTCCGATTATCGAAAGGCACCGAAAGTTACACTTTTAACTCCAAATGGCCTAAAAATAGGGAAAACCACACAAAACCCATACCAGGAGTTCTCAGGCCTCAACTAAAGTTCTAGATAGACCAAACTCAACGCTCTAAAACTAACAAAACTATCAGAACTAGGTTCTGAGCACGTTAGCTAAGAATGTTGACTAAAGTCAATAATATTCTAAGTTAAAGCTCTAAAATAGGAAAAAGGGCAAAGCAATCAAACGAAAGACGAGGGCACTAAACTACAAGTCCCAGCAAGCCATAAATGACTTGGGGACTCTACAGGAAAGCTCTAACAGTACAATAAATGCAAAAATGCAAAGATGATCGAAAGGGTCATCACAACATCCACTACTAAAAAGACTTTCATCCTCAAAAGTCATGAAGGAAGGAGTACCTGAAGGCTCAAACAGCTGCGGATACTGAGCACGCAATTCACTCTCCGTCTCCCAAGTAGCCTCCTCGACCGGATGATGCCTCCACTAAACTTTCACAATCGGGATCTCCCTAGATCTCAACCTCCTGATATCCCTGGCCAGAATAGCTATCAGCTTCTCAACAAAAGACAAACTCTCGTCTAACTGAATCGAATCCTAATGCAACACATGAGACTCATCTGGCACATACCGACGCAACATCGAGACATGTAAAACTGATAAACAGCTGCAAACATCAGAGGCATAGCTAACATGTAGGCAACACTACCAAACCTCTGTAGAATTGTAATGACCCTTTCGGTTATTTACGCATTTTTGCCTTTCTTATACCTTTAGAGCTTGTCTATAGTGGCCCCAAGTCATTTGAGGATTTTTAGGACTGGTAGTTCAGTGCCCGGGCCATTTGTTTGGTCTTTATGGTCGTATGATAAGTTTTGAAGTCAAGCAAGTCGGCAAAAGTTATCGTAAGAGTCTTTAATAAATTTTCTAAACTTTGGATCAACTATCCCAGAGCTTTTCTCACAATATATAAAGGTTTAGAAGTCCTCCGACCTACCAAATTGAAGGTCTATGAGTCTAGTTTCCAACACACAAAACCTCACATCAAGCCAATAGCGGAGTAAAGAGTTATGACTATTTTACAGCGGACTATCTGACAGAAACCGGGTAGCAAACCAGGTCGGGTTAAAATTGATTTAAAGCCTCAACTTCACGTTTTAAAATGCCATACAAGTTCTAAAATAGAGAGAAAACATAAGGGAGGGTTCCAAGAGAGTTCTTGAGTGATCAAGGTGCATTTTTGGTGTTTTTATCACTAAAGTTTTCCCCCGTGCCTAGAAACGCGATCTCTACGCGTGGCAACCATTTTCCCCTTCGATAAGCCCCATTTGGATCTGGTTTCAGAAGATAGGAATTGGTATTTCTTGGTGGTTCTTCAAGCTTTACACTTGTTTTTCTAAGGTAACGATCTCGGGTCTCTTTTATGATCATTTTTATGAAGTTCTACGGATGTTTCGTCAAGTTATGATTCTTTTGGGAAATCTGCCGATTTAAGCTTAATTATGAACTGTTTATAGGTGAGTATAAGCTGTATATATATAGTGTTTGCGAAGCTTAGGAAGTAAGGAACAATTTCCATGAAGGAACTACGGGCATTTAGACATTCGTTGGAAGGTATTTTTGTCATTTTGGAGCTTCTTGGAGTGGTTCGAGCTTGGACATCGTCATCCTAGCAGATTGTCGTTGGACGGCAGGTAGGTTATGGTTTAAACTACCTAGACTTAGCATATATAGGATAAAATTGTATTACTGGGCATCCTTGAGTTGGGTTTATTAGGTCGGTACCATAGACCTTGACCGCTTTATTCCTGCCCGCCTACTTTTGCTCCTCCGATGCTTGTAGTACTTGCCGATACGTTTTATTTACCCTTGTGGTCCTGTGAGACCTTGTTGACTCTGGAACATAGAAGGTGGGATATTGGGAATGTCTGCGAGTCCCGGGCATAGAATTATCCTTTTAGGCTGGTTATGCTTGCTGAGTAGCTATGGGCCTGTGCAGGGTCGATAGGTTGATTGTGAGCTACTGGGCAGCTATTTTGTTTGGTCATACCATTTCCATGCATATAAAGAGGTTTTATACATGTTTTACTACAATTTTGGCTTCGGTCCTACTGGCACTATTTTCTAAACCTTGCATGGCCCCGGGGGTCCATTTTTGACAAAAATGAATTGGAAATGGTTTGATTTAACTTGTGAATATTCTTGGGTAAAAGAAGGTAAAATATTTATTTATATCACAAGTTTTACGATCAACGCTAGACTCAGCAGGGCCGGGGTGCTAGCTGTGTTTTCTTACTACTTGAGATGATTTTAGCCTCGGTCGGATTGAGAACCTGAGATGACTTTCTATTATTTAGACCCGGTTATGACCGGGAACTCTTGGAGGGGTTTTTGAGATATTTTCCCACTACTTTAGTCCTGGACAGGGTCTGGGCATGCATATTCGAGACTGGGTCTCTATCTTGAATCCAGACTTGCCTTCGGATGACATATTCTGATACTGAGTTTTAGTATGGGGTAGGGGACCTCCATGGACCTTGCCATATGGGCCTGGGGCTTCGGGTTGCGTGTGACAGAGGAATGGTATATGACAGAGTAAAGGTATATGGGCAGTGTCCTTCCATGGAACCTACCTGCTGGGCCGGATCGGCATCGGAGGAGGTACATACAGAGATACCATTTCACCTGAGATCTTCATGCATCATATCATTCATTGTTTGAGGCTCCACCCTTGTTTGTTGTTTGTTGATTATACGCTCTGGTAGTATGGGATGCCGGAGAGTTTGTTTTCACTTGTTTGTGTTCCTCGGTTATATGGGCGGCCGGGGGACTATAGGTAGACTGTTGTTATTTATTTATGGAATTGTTCCCTATTATGGCTAAGTTGTTGGTTTCTCGATTTGAGATTGACATGATTATTCAATCTTTGATTTCTATTTTCCCGAGCATGTCTATCTCTACTCTTCACTCCCTTTTTCTTATGCTTGAGGTTACCAGTATACCGTCCATTTCTAAAACTTATTATGTATATACTGTTATCATAACGATCCCAGGTGCGTCTTTTCTTACTTTCACCTTTACCTATTATGTATATATTCTACTTGCTGGCTTTACATGCTATTTATGTTGCCTTCCCGCTGTGCTAGTTTTTGTGTACCTTTTTCCTTGATTTCCATGACTACTTGCTGATATTCTGTCTGTTACTACACTTTTATCTTATATGTGCCCAGTCGGCCAATGATACCTACTGTGTACCTTATGCTTTGCATTTTGTGCTAACCCTACCCCCTGCATCTTTTGGTGTAGATCCTAGCATGGGCCATCGCTGCTAGATCACTATGATTCATGCTTGGAGATCTGTTGGGGACTACTTCAGACTGAGGGTGAGCTCTTGGAGACCAGAGCTTAGCTTTAGTTTATCTTTTGCTTTATGTACTCTATTACCATTCAGAGACATCTGTATATATTATTTTGGATCGTTTGCACTCCATGTATGTAGTTCTGGCTCTATACTATGATACCAGGTTTTTGGGGTTTTGTTTAGCTTACGCATATGTGTATATATATATTCATGTTATCTATTCTATTTATCTTGTTCCCTTACTTTTGCTTAATAAACTGTTCTTTCGCTTATTTGTTAGATAGTAGCCAATTACTAACTGTTCCGGGCTATGGGGATTGGTTCACCTACTGGGGGGTTGTAGGTGGCATCTTGACCGAGAAATCGGATCGTGACAGCTTGGAATCAGAGCTCTAGGTTCACTGGTGTCATCGGTATAGGAGCCAATATCTAGTAGAGTCCTGCGGATCGGGGCGGAGACGTCCGTACTCAATCTTTGGGAGGCTACAGTGACATTTTAGGAATTTGACTCTTTCATTGCTTCTGTGTCGTGCGTAGGACTCTTGAAGTTTCTGGAAATCTTATTTGTTCAACTTCATTCTTCCGCAGATGGTTCATATGAGAGCATCGCATCAGGCGGAGATGAGCCTCCTACTCCAGCTAGGGGTTGAGGACGCCCTCTAGCAGCGACACCTATTAGAGCTGTTAGAGTTGAGATAGAGACCGAGCAGCATGTGGATCAGGGGGCAGCCCAGGTACCACCAGCTCCAACACCCACTTCTGTGCCAGCTCCAGCCGCAACTCAATCTCTAGATATTTGGGGATTATTATTACACCTTTTGGGCATGATTGGAGAGCGGCCTTCTGAGTTAGCACAAACATCCGCTCAGGGGGCATCCCTGGGTGCACAGAGTTCGGGAGCACAGCCTGCTACTGCAGATCCCCGTGTGGAGGTCATTCCGATCTTATCTGTTGCATAGCCTCTTGCTACTCGCCCAGCTATGACTGAGTCAGAGCAGAAGGCGTTGGGTAGGTTTTTGAGGTTAGCACCTCCAAGGTTTGCTGGTACTTCTGGACAAGACCCACATGACTTTATTTCTACCTATGAGAAGATGTTGCACCATTTGGGTTTGTTGGAGGCTCATGGGGTTGATTATACTACATATCAGTTGGAGGGTCCAGCTAAGTTATGATGGAGGGCACAAGTTTCTCACAGATCTTCTACATCACCTTCTTTGACTTGGTCTGAGTTTTATGAGGCCTTTATGGTCAAGTTCTTGCCTCAGATTGATCGTGAGCGTCGCAGGGAGCAGTTTACTCACCTTATGCAGGATTCTACGACTGTCTCAGAGTCTGAGACCCATTTTCATAAGCTAGCACCATTTGGAGCTATGATCATTCCTACTGAGGCAGATAGGATTCACAGATTTGTATGGGGTTTGAGGCCAGAGAGGTAGCCAACTGAGATATTGGTTACCGATGGTTTGTCATTTCAGGCTATCGCAGACTATGCCTGTACTGTGGAGGACTTACATTGACATCATCAGGGGGCCAGAGATAAGAGGCCTCGATATCAGGGTGGCTACAGTGGTTCCAGATATGGTGGTAGAGGTTCAGGTAGTGGGGACGGGGTTATCAGCCACAGCAGCACCAGGGTCAGTACAGCCGACCGGTTCAGGCTTCTCTTCAGACTTTTGGTAGTACCCAGTTCGAGCAGGGTCAGAGCAGCCATCAGGGCTATAGCGGTCAGTATTCGAGGGGTACAACTTCTGGGGCATCAGGCCGTGGTGTCCATACGGGTTCTGCTTGTTCATATGGGCCGACTAGGTCATCGAGGGCTTGTTATACTTGTTTTGTGGTTGGTCACTTTGCTAGAGATTTCCCCTAGCAGGGTACATTTCAACCAGCCAAGCCGTTGTGAGAAGTTTAGCCTCCGGTTAGAGGGGGTGGTGGTCAAGTTAGGGGTGGTGCTCCGCATGGCAGAGTAGGTGGTAGGGATGGCGGTCGGGCAGGTGGAGGTCATCGTGAGTTCTATGCGGTCCTTGGGAGACTAGAGGTAGAGGCCTCAGAGCTGTGATCACATGTATGATCTCTGTGTGCCATCTGTGTACTATGGCCTTATTTGATCCTCGATCCACTTGTTCATACATATCTGCCTACTTTTTCCATTGTTTGGGGTTGGCTAGTGAGCCGTTATCTGTGCCTGTTTTTGTTTTGACCCCAGGAGGAGATTCTTTAGTAGTGGATCAGATTGTGAGATCTTGTATGTTATCTGTTGGTGGTTCAGAGACTTGGGGTGATTTGATGATCCTTGATATGCTAGATTTTGATGTGATACTGGGCATGGACTGGTTATCCCCTTATCATCCAATTTTGGACTGTTATGCTAAGACCGTTACCATAGCCGTGCCCGGTGTATCCCCGGTCGTGTGGCAGGGTTCTTTTGGCCACGCACCATCTGGGATCATCTCTTATCTTCGAGCTAGGAAGTTGATTTCCCGTGGTTGTTTAGCTTATCTAGCATATGTCCGAGATGCTAGTGTTCACCCTTCATCTCTGAGTCTTTTCCTGTGGTTAGTGACTTTCTAGATGTGTTCCCTACTGACCTGCCAGGCCTTCCACCTGAGAGAGATATTGATTTTGCTATTGAGTTAGAGCCGGGCACCAGGCCCATTTCTATTTCTCCTTACCGTATGGCTCTGGCTGAGTTGAGGGAGCTTAAGGAGCAGCTCTAGGATCTATTATCTAAGGGGTTTATTAGACCGAGTTTGCCACCTTGGGGTGCTTCTGTTCTCTTCATGAAGAAGAAGGATGGGTCGATGCGCATGTGTATTGATTATCGGCAGCTGAATAGGGTGACATTGAAGAATAGGTATCAAATGCCGAGGATTGATGACTTGTTTGACCAGCTTCATTGTTCAGTCGTGTTTTCAAAGATTGATTTGAGGTCCGGCTACCATCAGTTGAGAATTAGGGTGGAGGACATTCTTAAGACAGCATTCAGGACACGTTATGGCCATTATTAGTTCCTGGTGATGTCTTTTGGGTTGACTAATGCCCACGCAGCCTTTATGAACTTGATGCACAGGGTTCTTGGCCCGTATATGAACTCATTTGTGATAGTTTTTATAGACCACATCTTGGTATACTCGCGTCCTAGATATGAGCATGAGCAGCACTTGAGGGTTATACTCCAGACTTTGAGAGATCATCGGCTTTATGCCAAGTTCTCAAAGTGCGAGTTTTGGCTTGAGTCAGTTGCATTCCTAGTGCACGTGGTGTCTAAGGATGGGATTAAGGTTGATCCGGGAAAGATTTTAGCGGTTTGTGATTGGCCTAGACCCACTACTGTTACTGAGGTCCGCAGTTTTATTGGGTTATCAGGTTACTATAGACGCTTCATTCAGGGATTTTCTTCCATAGTAGCACCCTTGACTATGCTGACTAGGAAAGATGTCCCATTTCAGTGGTCGAATAAATGCGAGGATAGCTTTCAGATCCTTAAGGCCTTATTGACTTCAACTCCAGTTTTGACTTTGTCGGTTGAGAGTCAGAGCTTCTTCGTGTATTGTAATGCTTTTGGGGTTGGTCTTGGTTGTGTGTTGATGCAGCAGGATCGAGTAATAGCATATGCGTCAAGGCAGCTGAAGGTTCACGAGCACAACTACCCCACTCATGACTTAGAGTTAGCGGCGGTAGTTTTCGCGCTTAAAATCTGGAGGCATTACCTATATAGAGTTCACTATGAGATCTTCATTGATCACCATAGTCTTCAGTATATTATGTGTCAGCGAGAGCTGAACTCGAGGCAGAGGAGATGGGTCGAGTTACTGAAGGACTATGACTTCACTATTCTGTATTATCCGGGCAAGGCAAACGTGGTAGCGGATGCCTTGAGCCGGAAGGCGGTGAGTATGGGTAGCCTAGCTTCTTTTTCAGTTTCAGAGCGACTGTTGGCCTTGGACATCCAGTCCTTGGCTAACAGTTTAGTTAGGCTTGACTTGTCGGATCCTAGCAGAGTTCTCGCCAGTGTTGAGGTTTGTTCTACTTTGATTGATCAGATTCAGAGATATCAGTTTGAGGATCAGTAGTTGTGTGACCTTCGTGATCAGGTTGTTCAGGGTGAGACCAGTCTGGCTACTCTAGATTCAGATGGGGTTCTGAGGTTTGATAGTCCCCTTTGTGTTCCGAGGGTTTGTGATTTGATTCAGTTGATACTTCATGAGGCACATTGTACTAGATACTCCATTCACCCTGGCACAACAAAGATGTATAGAGACTTGAGACATCTTTACTGGTGGATTTGTATGAAGCGGGATATAGCGGAGTTTGTATCTCGGTGCTTGAACTGTCAGCAGGTTAAGTTCGAGCACATGAGACCTGGTGGTTTTATGCAGCGACTTCCCATTCCTGAGTGGAAGTTGGAAGAGATTACTATGGACTTCATTGTTGGTTTGCCTCGTACTTCTTGTGGGTTTGATTCCATATGGGTGATTGTTGATAGGTTGACTAAGTCAGCACATTTTTTGCCGGTTCAGACTTCTTATGGTGCAGAGAGGTTAGCTCAGATCTACCTTCGTGAGAATGTTCAGTTGCACGGGGTCCCAGCTTCTATCATTTCAGACTGCGGCACTCAGTTCACATCTCAGTTCTGGAGGGCTATTCAGCAAGATTTAGGTACAAAGGTTCAGCTTAGTACTGCTTTCCACCCTTAGACAGATGGCCAGTCCGAGAGGACCATTCAGGTCCTGGAGGACAGGCTTCGGGCCTGTATTCTTGACTTTGGAGGTTCGTGGAATCAGTTTGTACCTTTGGCTGAGTTTTCTTATAATAATAGTTTCCATTCGAGCATTGGCATGGCACCTTTTGAGGCCTTGTACGGTAGGCATTGTAGATCACCGATTGGTTGGTTTGATGGTTTTGAGTCTAGGACACAGAGTATAGATTTGCTTCGAGATTCCTTAGACTGAGTCCGAGTGATTCAGGATAGACTTCGGGCAACACAGAGTAGGCAGAAGAGTTATGCTGATTGTAGACTTTGTGCCTTAGAGTTCAGTGTTGGTGATTCGGTATTTCTCCATGTATCACACATGAAGGGTGTGGCGAGATTTGGTAGGCGGGGCAATCTTAGCCCCAGGTACATAGGGCCATTTGATATTCTCCAGAGGGTTGGTAGTGTTGCCTATCAATTAGTTTTGCCTCCTATGTTTTTATCTATGCACCCAATTTTCCATGTATTGATGTTGCGGCGGTATGTTCCAGATGAGTCTCATGTGTTGCAGTGGGAGACAATTCAGCTGGATGAGAGTTTAGCCTTTGTTGAGGAGCCGGTAGCTATTTTTGCCAGATATGTCAGGAGATTGAGGTCTCGGGAGATCTCAGTTATCAAGGTTTAGTGGAGGCATCATCTAGTGGAGGAGGCTACCTGGAATACCGAGAAAGATATGCGAGCTCAGTATCCGCAGTTGTTCGGGCCTTCAGGTACTTCCTTGTTCTTGACTTTTGAGGATGAAAGTCTTTTTAGTAGTGGATGATGTAATGACCCTTCCGGTCATTTATGCATTTTCGCCTTTCTTGTATCGTTAGAGCTTGTATGTAGCGGCCCCAAGTCATTTGAGGGTTGTTGGGACCGGTAGTTTGGTGCCCAGGACGTTTGTTTGGTCTTTATGGTCGTATGATAAGTTTTGAAGTCAAGCAAGTCGGCAAAAGTTATCGTAAGAGTCTTTAATAAATTTTCTAAACTTGGGTCAAATGTCT